>JADLZN010005611.1:0-521888 GCA_018155175.1 Sinocyclocheilus anophthalmus
TGTGATGTCAACGAGCGGCTCCGCATATCCTTGAGTGTAGAATAAAACGGCAGCGTTGTGCTCTCATCCTGCGAGTAAGCCATGAGTACAACTGCCATGTGGAGTCACGGCTGGTGCTAATCACTGAACAATAGCTACTGTCTGTTCTCAAACTCTCTCGCTCTCTCTCTCTCTCTCTGACTGCTGCCTTCCCAATACTTTAGGCTGGTGGATTTGTCTTGTTATATTGGATTAAGGTTTAATGTTTAGCTTGAAATACTAAAGACGGCGTATACAACCTGTGGTTTGATTAGTAGTGTGTGGAGGTCTTATTAGCTTGTGGTGACCACAGTAACAACTAAATTATCATGGTGAGTTTAATAGGAGGATTCAGATGTCACTGTGTGTAGTGTTGGTGTGACTTAAGTAGTAATTTACTTTTAAATATGAATAATTTATCACTGATTCAAATTAAATTCCCATTTTTTTGTGTTGGGTGACTAGTCAGTGATTCACATTTTGCTATTGTAAAAATTATCAAGTCAAAAGTCATGGAAACATGTTTTTCTATTACTTCAAATTTAAGCAATTTCAACTCAATTTCAAGCAATTTGTTTGAAGTTATATGAGATTAAGCAGTCAATATAATTGAAGTTGTCCAGCCAATTTGATTATACTTACAAATTTAAGCCAGCAACTGAAGTTAATTTTTTAAGTTCAATTAGATAGAAAGTGCCTTGTCAGGCTAGATGTCATATTTCATATTTTGTGAATGAAAACTAGGCTGACACTTGTCGTTTAAATTAGTTTTATTGTTGTGTACCTGAATTTTGGCACTTCAGCTGACAAATATTTAAAAACTTCTTTAAAGTCTTTAAAATGTGTGTTCTATTAGATTTGTCAAAGACTAGGCCTTTTAAACAGATTGCACTTTTATCCATCACAACCTCTTTTTTTTTTTCATTCAAAATGTAATCTTTCCTACCCCTAATAATGTCTGTAACTTTTTATATTTATGATTTGCGGTTGGGCTGTTTTGACTTTGGTTAGTAACTCAGTAAATCTATTTTTAGTAGTGCTGCCAAACGATTAATCGCATCCAAAATAAAAGTTTTTGTTTACATAGTATATGTGTTATGTACTGTGTATATTTATTAAGCTATATAAATACACAGCAGCATGGCATATATTTAAGAAAAATGTTAAATTTGTATATTAAATATATTTATATATAATATAATTTTTATGAATATAAATAGAACCCACAATGACGACTGGTAAAGGGGCGGCTGAAAATTCAGTTTTGCATTACAGGAATAAAATAAATTTTAGAATATATTAAAACAGAAAACAGTTATATTAAATTGTAATAATATTTCAAATATTACTGTTTTTATTGCCTCTGGATCAAACACGCAGCCCTTGGTGAGCATTAGAGACTTCTTTAAAAAAAAATCTTACGACCCAAACTTTGGAACATAGGTAGGGGTTCATATTTCAAGGAACCAATGCTACAACACTTATGTTTATCATACCTGTGGTGCTAATTTGTTCCATTGAGCATATTTGTGGTCTCCAAGAATAGTGCAGGTCAAAGCAAGAGCCATGTGCACTTGAAGTTGGTTTTTCACGCCTAAAACACACACAGTTCCTGGTCATCATATGCTTAAGTGTCTTCTTTTACATGAATAAAAATATAATGTTACATTATATATAGCTAAATCTAGTAACATTTATAATAATCAGAAATACACGGCACAGTTAGGAGTCGGGTATGGTTTTCACATGTCACGGTCAGTCAATACCTGTGACAGGCTGCAGTTCCACCAAGCTGCAGCCACTGGTGCTGTCCAGAACCCGATACTGCGTGACTGCACTCTGTGCCTGCTGATGAGCTCTCAACCTGGTCACTCCATCTCCCTCCTCACTCACTTTGAACAATGGGCTCAGACCCATCTGTGCAGAATAAACATACATACTTTATATAAATTCTAGTAAAGTAAGAAAACTGGAGATGATCCTGTTCTTAAAAGTGACGTGACATGTGGCTAAGTATAGTGACCCATACTTGGAATTAGTGATCTGCATTTAACCCATCCAAAGTGCAAACACACACAGCAGTGAACACACACAAAACGTGAACACACACCCGGAGCAGTGGGAAGACATTTTTTGCTGCGGCGCCCGGGGAGCAGTTGGGGGTTTGGTGCCTTGCTCAAGGGCACCTCAGTAGTGGTATTGAAGGTGGAGAGAGCGCTGTACATTCACTCCCACCACCTACAATCACTGCCGGTACGAGACTCAAACCCACAAACTTTGAGTTACGAGTCCGACTCTCTAAACATTAGGACATATTTAATTTTCTACCATTAATCATATTATCTCACTGTGACTGTGAACTCAGCTGATAAAAACACCACAGTCATCCAATGACAATCCAATCAATAACATTATGTAAAGTCAAAAGCCGGTGTTTGTAAGGTGTTTTGCCTTGGTCAAACTACAAGGGATATAATCATAATCTTTTGTAGGACCGTTTTGGATGGTTCATTTGAAACAGTATTGATCAGCGATATTTCTCTCCTACATCAGACGAGGGAACCAATTTTTTTTCACCGCAGAGAGCACATAATGGAGGAGGACTGTTTGAAGTTAAAGACAATGATAGATTTGTTTCTTACTAAACAGCAGCATTTTCAAGTTCACAAGACATAATAGTGGACTGAGAGTTTGGATTATTTATTGATTATTGTGATGTTTTCAAGGGTTACTCCACCCCAAAATGAAAATGGTCGTTAATGATTTACCCCCATGTCGTTCCAAACCCATAAAAGTTTTGTTTGTCTTCGGAACACAATTTAAAATATTATGGATGAAAACCGGGAGGCTTGTGACAGTCCCATTGACTGCCAAGTAAATTACACTGTCAAGGCCAAGACTAAAAGTATTCTCATCGCTTCATAACGTTACAGTATTCATACTTTTCGGGGCTCTTGCAGTGTAATTTACTGGCATTCAATGGGGACAGTCAGAAGGCGCTTGGATTTCATCAAAAATATCTTAAATTTTGTTCCGAAGACGAATGAAGCTTTTATGGTTTTGGAACGACATGGGGGTAAGTGATAATGACAAAATTAGTATTTTGGGGTGGAGTAACCCTTCTTCATCAGCTGTTTGATCTCTCATTCTGACGGCACCCATTCAATTGCAGAGGATCCACCGGTTAGAAAGTGATGTAATACTAAATTTCTCCAAACGTTTTCTAATGAAATCAAATTTATGAGTCATTTTAATAAAAATATATTTTTTAATAAAAACTGTCTTTTCATACGGTCTTTAAAAACAGGTTAGATTAAGAGATTGTTTTTATATATACAATGTTATATTACATTAAAGTGCGGCTGAGGTCCCGTGACTTCCTTTTCTATAATGGGAATGTCAATCACTCCTTCAGATGGAACAGGCACCCCTACAGTGACTGCCCTGAGCAAAACAAATTGGATTATGTTTGAGGTATGCTGGTACAAGAGAATCAGTTATCAATAAGCAAAAGCTAATGAGATGTCACAAAGGTTTACTATCAAATTACCCTTTCAAAAAGCAACTGCATCTAATTAAAGAGAAGCAAAAAATACAGGTTTTGAAATTCAACTTACAAGCATTTCCTTTCCACATTGTGTGACTTGATGAGGGTTTGGACATGTTCAGCAGCTTCCTCTGTTTTAGCCAGGATCAAAACACCAGTATTTTCTTTTTCCAGACTATGGCAAAGGTGCAACTGTGATCCTGCCTGCATGCCATCAGTTATCTTTGCTAGAAAGGCAGACATTCTACAATGCTATTTCTGATGCCATCTACATCTATGAGAACAGAGCAAGGAAATTAAAGAGTATGTTAGTATATTATCCAATGACCTGTCTTCTGTAATCATGTAAGACTCATATTATTAGGTATGTACTTATATGGACTTTCTTTAACCCTCTGGTGGTCTTTTTAGACTGAAACATTTTACATTTTGAATTTTTTTCTAACATATTTTACTTTAATCGGAATATTATGAAACTTTTGTGGTACTTGCTATATAACACAAACCAAAAAAATCATGAACATGATTAGAAAAGGCCAAATGGGCTTAAAAAAGGACGCTTGTGAATTCGCCGTAAAAAAGGATGGGATTTGATAAATGAATGGGATATACAAAAAATATAGAGCAGTTTTTTGGGGCACAATCTACAGTATATAAATCAGCCATAATGAAGAGACGTATTTGATCATGTCTAAATACATGTTCAAATGCAAAACATAGTAATAGTAAGTAGTTACATTTGAAATTACTTACTGTATTAACTAAAAAATAATAAAAATTTTTTTTGAATATTTTATACAGAAATAAATGGTGCATAATTTGAAGGTGAATATTGTCTATTACCATGAAATCCCCCCAAAATACAAAATATTAAAGAATAAATATTACTTTAATAAAATATAATCATATAATCACTTCTAAAAAATGAGAAGGTTAAATGATATGTCATATACTCACTATGCAGAGGCACACCATATGGTTTATTTATGGCGATTATGTTTTTGTCTTGATAAAGGATGCCCCTGAAAAGAGCTTTTGCGAGCACACTGGTGTGAACAGACTGTAGCTGCTGAGTGAACTGTTTGAGTTCATTTACTCTGTTTTGTAGAGGTGACACCGGAACCTTTGGAGAGAATCGAAAAAAGACGGAACCTAAATGGTTGCACATAAAGACACTTAGTCAAAACAGACTATATACATGCATAAACAAACGTAGCCATCCCCCTTTTTTGTCATTTGCTCGTTTTTCCTTTTCACTCCGGTGTCTGTTCGCGATATCTGCTGCTTTCAGTCCTGTTTCACAGATGAATAGTTCAAAAGTAACTCCCTTTTCCCAAACCTGAGCCCCGAGATCTTACATTACTCACTGGCGTAATGTCCGATTAAAATGCGAGAATCACAGCTAAAGCTGAGTAATCAAGGAGACACTAAAAAGATGGCCGTGAATGAACAACAGCTCAAAATAAAAGTAATTGGTCAGCCTGATCAACTGTATATTGCATTCAGCCAAATCAGCTAAATAGATTCGTTCGGGAATCTAATAACTGGGCACGCTGTACGTTTTTAATGCATTAATTGATTCGTTTTCAATGCATGAATCATCCCTCAGATCAGTTTGTAATAATACTAATAATGTAGAGTAAACCAAGTTCTAAAATGTTATTTAGAATATGACAGCTTGGTCATAAATATATTAGCTATACCTCAAAGTATTTTGGACGCTTAAGTCACACTTAAAATGTATGGCTTTCATTGAGATAAGATGCAATCTGCAAACAAATTTCGCCATTTGAGCTATTTCTTTTCACCAAAATAGGTCATTTTAGTGGCTGTATGACGGACATTAGTGCAATTCAAAATAAAAGGCATAGTGATATTAAATAAATATATATTAAATATATTACATAAAAGCAAAAAAAACATGGTTACATATTTTATTCACAAAATGTTTTGACTCACCAAAATCGACTCAAAAGAGTAATTTGTTAGAAAATCGGACTAGCTACTGGTCACAGTGTTCTGATTCACAAAAAAGAACCATCTCATGAGAGTCATAAAAATATGGAACCGGTTCTAAATAAGCTTTCATCTCTAGCCAAGACTTTAGATATAGCCTACTATGAATTTGACTACTGTCAGTTAATGGTTTGATGAATAGGGTTGCAGCTATGTACAGCATGTAGCCTATTATTCATACTTTTTAAAGGGGTCTGAGGTGAAAAACAAGGCGTATTTCTCCTAAATATTGTCTAGCAATGCATACGGACAAGTCTATAGTACTATATGTTAAAATATGCTAAAACTGTCATGCCAAGAAGAAAGAGAATCTTTGTGTGCAGAGCATGTGTGTATCATTGAAGGGAGGGCTGCGCGTGAATAATGAATAATGGCTGGGTTTGTGCTCACAGCTGAGTGAATTAAACATGAAGCCAGCACTAGAAAACTCACAGGTATGTTCTCTCTCTTTCTGTCTTTATACAAATGCATAATATCAGATTTAAAACTTTTTGTCTTTTATATGCTCTGGTGAAATAATAATTAAAAAAAAATCCTGAAAAACTTTTTAGAAACACAATAAAAACCCTTTTCCTTTAATCAAATCTCATAAACCTCATGCAAAATCTCAAAGAGTGGTCAAGAGAAAAGTTTACAGTCTGAAATGGCTTTTCGATAGCTGGTTAGGTTGTCTAAATGAACCAACCGCCTGTCTTGCTGGTTGGGGGTCAGCAGCCGCCTGCGTGGTATCTCATGACAGCCTGGTGGAATTTGAGCTCCCACAGGCCTCCGGTTTATATGCTATCAGGTCCTCGATGTTTGTGAGTGATAATGTGCCATTTCTTTTCACAAATGGACCGTGGCATAACTGCTTGTAGAAGAGCGGAGACAGACAGATAATGTCCAGAGTCCAGAGTCCAGACTCTCAGTTTCAGTAGGGCACTTCCTTTTATTTTACACCAGAGCATCATTATGAAGCTCATCACAGTGATCAGATGTTGTCATCCACTTTATACCACATAAGGGCCACCAGTGATGGGTGAATAATACTAGATAGGTGGTGTGCTGGAACCCATCCCTTGACAGGTGTAATATTAGGCTACACATCTTCCTCGGTTCCGCAGATCGAGTTTCAAACAGGATTCCCCAGGTAAGATGCTTAAGGGGCGTTGATGTCATTGTACGGAAGTGAGTTGGACCACACTGCTGGGCATAGATAGCAGTGCCACTGAAGACAATAGGAGGACAACCTGGGAGTTTCGACAGGAATTCGGACTGAGCTGGAGCATCAACGGGACTTGGGATGTCGCACCAGACTGGTATCCATGGTAAGCAAAAGAAAATTAGAAATTTATTTCAGTACACTGCAGCCCATATGGATTTAAAATTTAGAGTAAAACATTTTACATTTTTATCTTTATCTTCTCCTTTTAGTGAAATGCATTTTGAGTTAGAAGTGTAATATAAAGTATGAAGATATGCAACAAAGTTAAAATGAGGGACATTTGGAATACTACATGTAAAAAAAAAAAAGAAATAAAAAAAAGTACCAAAATCTTGCATTAACCTTTTTCAGATGTATGAGTCTATGTGCAAATGTGTACATCTAAAGGCAAAGGAAATGATCAGTTAAAAAAAGAAAACTTCACTATTAAAATGTTTTGAGTAGGAATATTGATAGTTCTGCTTAATTCTGGGTTTTAGCAAACTAAATTCTACAGTTCTACAGTATATATAATGACATATATAATTAGATAGGTTTAAAATAGAGAGATAATATTAGGCTGTGTTTTATGTGAATGATGATGGGAGGTAATTTAAGCTTACGGGCGGAAGCGCCGCTCCTCATCCATCTCACCTGCACCTACATCATTTATGAGTCCTGGTGCCCCGTTACCATGGTGAGGCCAAGAATGAGGCACAGGCCGCACAGTGTGGAAGCAGTGTAACATTTCCTTTGTTTCAGTCAATTTTCTTGGTCTTAAAAAATAAGTGATCTAATGTAAAAATGAATATTATGAAATACTATGCAATGGGGTGATCTCTCCATTCTTATGATGATTAAAGGTTTGTGGCATAAAATAATTTTTGGGTTTACTCACTGTATCCTGTCTCTGTTGTATCATCATATGTTGTATACTTCACTGCTGAAACCAGCAACTCCAGACTTAAGAGAGTTCCTCGTGAAGGCGAGAAGGGGAGCTGTCAGAGTGGTGAAGGTTGTTATAAGGAGCGGTGAGTAGGAGCATTTGTTTGTGAGGCCGTCTGTGTATGTAGTTTAATATTAGTATTTCAATACCCACAGGACGGTTTTGTTTGAGCAAAAAGATTGATGGTGCTTTCGATTAGTTTACTGCTATTTACACTTTTTGTTTCATGAATCAGGCCTCACATCAATGTGTAATAACAAAAAAATTAATAAATCAAAGAGTAATGCAACTTCTAAAATATTACTTAGAAGATCACAAGTGGCCATATTATTTAGAAAAGTATGTGGGCACTTAAGCCATACTTAAATATATATGCTAGACATTTGATTACATTTCCGAGTATTTTGTTATTTATTTTAAGGAATTTTAGTGGATTTATGAAGTTGCACCCTTTTTTTTTAAGTGCGATTGATTATAGTGAAGTAACTTGTAGGGTATTCAACTTCCTTAAAACGTATCTTTTTTTAAAAATGTACTTGCAGATAATGTAATAGTAAGGAAACAAAAGGCCACTTAGTGTACTTAAAGAGAGTACACTTTCATGATTGTTTCTTGACACTCTTAAGTACACCTTAAAAAAGTGCACTTTGCAATAATGTCCCCCCCCCCCCCCCAATTGAAAGTACATTTAAATCATGCTTTATATAATCATTTGTTGGGCTTTAAATAAGTACCCTTATTTTGATGTGTTGGCTAATATACTAAAGCACATGTAAAATAAGCCAGTTGATTAAAATTGTAACTATAGTGTGTTATTTTAAATGAACTAAATTGCACCTTCATCAGACATAAAAGTAATTATGAAATTACATATAAAAATGTACTTAAGTCCTACTTAAGTGGATTAAAAAAACACTCTAAAGTTCAGCTAATTTCATTTAATATAAATGTAAATTATAATATGTTTTCATAATCACAATTAACAAGCAATTAAGTGTCCAGAAACAATACATTCAGATCTCACTGAAGAGTATTATTTCTGTAATAAGTAATTGTTTTTTAAGTATACTGTATTTAAGTGTAGCCTACTTCTTTTTCACAGGGGTACCACTTGAGTTTACACTTGTGTTCATAGATGTGTCATTAAAGCCTTACAAACGTTTATTTTTGGTAGATGTTTTGCTTCAAAAGTGTGCTTTTGTTATCTTTCAGGTCAAATAAATTGCACTTGGTTTGATGTTTTGCTATATAATGCAAAGACTGCATTCATTTTTAAGTGTAAAATCTTATGCCTTAACAAATATATTTTAGTCACTTGTTGACCCTAAAGAATGTTAAGTAAATGTGAAGATAAATTGGACTGTGGAATGTTATCCATGCAGTGTATGATAACAGCTTCATGGCACCGTGCTGTTTTTGGACTCAGAGTGATAGTCAGTGCATTTATCTGGGGCTACTGCAAGTGGTCAGAGTGTGTGTTATAAGGTGTGTATGTGTGTGTATCTGTCTGTGTATGTTTCAGAGCAGCTGGTGTTGGGAGCGTACAGAGAGGTGTCTCAGAGCTGGGATCAGGACTATGATGCATATGTCCTGCCCATGCTGGACGGTCTAGAACCCTGTTATATCCTTTACCGCCTCGATTCACAGAACCAACTGGGATATGAGTGGCTGTTTATCTCCTGGTCACCAGACCAGTCACCAGTAAGTAGGAAACACATGATAAAGTGAAATGTGTACGCTCAGTACAAACTCTCACTCTCATACTCTGTAAATAATGTTGCCTTTAGCCCCTAGGGTTTAAACTACTGTGAATTGCCCTTCTGAGTGACAATACCCATTCATTCTGCACTTCACAGGTGAGGTTAAAGATGGTGTACGCTGCTACCCGAGCCACACTGAAGAAAGAGTTTGGAGGAAGTCACCTCAAAGATGAACTGTTTGGAACAATCCAAGTGTGTAGACAGGGGTTAATTTGAACATGAGATTTGAGTTTTAAATTATTTTATAATTTTACCTGTATATTATCAATAAGCTTTGCCAATATATATATATATATAGTTCAGATGCAAAAGCCTCTAAGTGACATCTGAAATTTTCATCTAAAATTAGAATTTTTATCAGGCCACTATATTTATGTTCAGTTATTTCACTATAATGGCATAGAAAAGGACCTATACATTGCCATTAGAGTAAAATTACTGAGAGTAAACAGGAGTCTGATTAAAATGCTAATTTTTAGATGAAAATTCGCTGAACTGATTCGAACTCTTAATATATTATATATAATATATTATATTATAAACATACACATCTATATACAGATATATATATATCTATACATATTATATAGATAGATAGATAGATAGATAGTGTATACATGTATAAAACAAATAAATCAATTAAGTCATTTAGGACTGTTTTATTTTTTTTTTTTATGTAATTTTTTAAAAGATGTGATGTATATTCCTAAATTATAATTTATGTTTTCTGGCATTAATTAAAAATCTAGTTAACACTGTGCGCGGGCGTTTCTATACACCATATTTGGAAAAGTTCATGGAAAACACTATATCATGGATTTTTTGCTTTTGCTTTGGGCAAATAGGAACCCACACACAAAAAAAATCATATACAGTATTTGAGAATTGATTGCAGAAATTCCCAACGAGAGCATCAGAACGGAAGAAATCAGATGCTCATTATTCATAAATGTGTGACGCCTGACCAGTCAGAACAGGACAGAATAGAATGTGTTTTCCTGACAAATTACTTTTGCCCATTCACTTTGCTTTGCATACACTCTTAAAAATGTTTTTTTAAACCTTTAATAGCCATGGAAACTTTCTATTGGACAAAAGGTTCTTTATTGTGGAAAAAGGTTCTTTAGATTATTAAAATAATTTAATAGGAAAAAAGTTTTTTTAGGATCTGTTCATTTAAAGGTTCTTTGGGGAACCAGAAATGGTTCTTCCATGGCATCACTGCAAAAACACCCTTTATTTTTAAGAGTGTAACTTTAGTTTAGTGAAAACTGTTTTTCCACTTCTGTGAATTTTTTATTTTATTTTTATTACTGGGTTTACAACAGTAAACCTACTGTTTCCTGTCCTTTTGTTCCTTGCACTCACCTTTACTCAGGTTTCTTCAGGTCACATGTTTAGAGGTGTGATGATGTGTCATCTAAGCACTATTTACTATTATGACCTGCAGGAAGACGTCTGTTTCCAAGGTTATCTACGACACCTGTCTTCCTCTTCCACCCCGGCCCCTCTCACTACTGCTGAGCAACAGCTCCATCAGATTAAAATAACAGAGGTGAGGAAGGTCAAAAATGTCTAAATACCTTCATATCAAAATCGAGTATCTGACAGCTTGTCTGCCTGCATATTAATATCTAATAAACAAATGCATTTCTTAATAATGCACCTGACAGGACAAAGTGGCACGGGTGAGTGTCCTGTGATTGATTTTGTTTTCAAGTACATAAATATTAAAGGGATTTTCACAAAACTTTTGTACTTTTCTGTTCAGGATGAGCGAAGACGGATTGCCACTGTAAGTGGACAAGCAAAGGTAGCTTCTGTTCTCTATTCGCTAAATTATTAGAAGTGTTAATGTTAAATGAACATATCATCTTTGTGTGTATGTTATATGTGTTTCTGATATAGACAGAGATCAGCGTGGAGAGTAAAAATCCAACTTTGCAGGGTTTGGCGTTCCCATTGCAAGAAGAGGCTAAACATGCTTTACAGCAACTTAAACACAAACGCATCGACTACATAATAGTAACGTTCCACACTACATACTGTATATACACACAACACAAACACACACACACCACACACACAAAAAAACAGACTTTATATTTTAACTGTACAGGTTACACTCAATAAGCACATTTAGTATCAATTTGCTTCATTATATACATGCAAAAATGCTTTTGGTAATGCTGTTGCTAAATATCCTGTTTTTTTTGTTTTTTTTTTGCATGATGTTTAAAACCGGATTCTCTGCATAATATTACATATCAAAATAAATTAAGCTACAACACACACATAAATTCAAAATAAATGTGCATTAGTGTTTGGGGGTAAATAGAGGTCTTTTATGCTCACTAAGAAGTTACAGTAAAACAGTAATCTTGTGAAATATTACAATTTAAAATAAAAATGTTCTATTTTAATATATTTTAAAATTGTATTTATTCCTGTGATGCAAAGCTACATTTCCAACAGCCATTACTCCAGTCTTAAGTCTCACATGATCCTTCAGAAATCAATCTAATAGCTGATTTGCAGACTCAACTATTTTTTTATTACACATTTTTTGAAACCCGTTGTGCTCTTCCTGCTCATCTTTTTGTGGAAACTGTAATATAGTGTTTTCAGGATTCTTTGATAAATCTAAAGTCACGAGACCAGCATTTATGTGAAAGCATAACTGTCGGCAACAGTATACAGGTCTTTCCTGTCCCTTTGATACGGTAATGGGAATTGCTGAGTAAAAGTATTAATTTCTTTTTAAAAATGTAACTGACCCCAACCCTTTGAATAAAAGTGTCAATTTTTACATTATCACATAGAATATTACGCCTGCCCTGCTGCACTCCATATTATCTCCATTAGCCCAATAACAAAGCACTTTTTACTTTATCATCTTTAAGAGGCTGGACACCGAGCGAGAGACAATTGAGCTGGTCCACACTAGTCCTACAGAGACCAAAGAGCTGCCAAGTAGAATCCCAACTGATGCCCCACGATACCACTTTTTCCTGTACAAACACGCCCATCAAGGACAGGCACTGGAAGCTGTAGGTTAGTGTCAAGATTTTCTGCCAGTATCACAATATGCCAACTTGTCCTCTTAAGATTGGTAATGGTCTTTTTTCTTCAGATCTAATGTTTTTCATGTTTGCGTTTGAATATGTGGACCAGTTTTCATCTACTCCATGCCTGGGTATAGTTGTAGCATCAAAGAAAGGATGCTGTACTCCAGCTGTAAGAATCGACTGCTGGATGAGGTGGAGAGAGACTATCACATAGAGATCGCCAAAAAGGTACACTAACAGCAACAGTTGGTCCTAGTACAGTATGTTTTTCAAGATAGCTGTTGAACATCTAAGCTTTGACCTGAGTAGAAGAGTACAAGGATGTCAAGTACTTGAGTACATTAAAATAGATTATTTTATTTTAAATACATTTCTGTGTAAAAATCATATTTTACACCTTACAAATTCATTTAGACCTCCAAAGTTCCTTGAACTTAACTTTTATAAAGAAATTGTAATTGACCACAAAACTGTGGTTATTCATTCTTGACTCAGGTGTGAACATGGATAATCTATCTTTAAACACCTATATTAGGTCGACATCAAAAAACAATATAATGAGCTGTGGCTACTTGAATATATTTTAAAATGTAATTATTTCTGTGATGGCAAAGATGAACTTGATGTCACAGCCACATGATCCTTCAGAATGTTGGTGCTCAAGAAACATTTTTCTTAGTTTCATGATCTTCAACAGTTTGCCGCTTAATCTTTTTTTGTGGAACTGAGGAGCGTTGCCAGAAATTTGAAAGAACAACATTATTAAAATATAACTCATTTTGTAACATTTACAATTGTCTTACTGTCACTTCGATCAATGTAAGGCATCTTGCGGGAACAAAAATATTATATTATTTTAAAAAATTTATGATCCCAAAGTTTGAAGTAGGATACCTGTTTAGAGCATAACTTTTTGACATTTGCTTCTAATCAAATACTCATATTTACCCAACATTTGAGTTCATCTATTTATGTGTCATGTGTGTAGATGGAGATTGATAGTGGAGAGTGCCTGACAGAGGATTTCCTGTATGAAGAAGTTTACCCGAAGCAGCAAGCTCTGAAACAAGCCTTCACCAAGCCAAAGGGCCCTACAGGGAAACGAGGGAACAAGCGTCTAATCAGAGGAGCTGGAGATGAGAGCTAGAATCATACAGTCAAAACATGTCAAATGACATCTGATACACTTGTTTAATTTCTCCCCTCAATGGCCTGTAGCCTATTTCTTGCCTGAGCAATCCTTTTCATAGTTATTATTTTTTATGTTAGATTTTAACTATAGTCTTCTTTCACTCTGAAACACATTCTCACAAGGTTTTCGAGGCCACATAAATATGTTGTTTAGGTGATGATTTTTATGTTATAGTTCAAATAAAATCAATTAATCTGTCTTGTTAAATCTCCTTTTTGTCTGTGGAGCAGCATTACGTTTAGTTGACACTTTAACAACTCTCTGCCTTTTGGTAGAGTGCATATTGATTGTTTACTGAGATATCTCTAGCAGTCAGGTGTTATATTAAGCAAAAAACATATTGGTGAATTAGTGACTAACTGAACAGATACGAGTTGAAATCAATTCAAGTATCTAATAAATAGATTAGTATAATATTAGATAGCCTACTAAAACTGAAAAATATACAGGTCACTATACTGGATTTCTTGGTAAAGAAGTAAATGCTAATAAAATGGATACTTGTTAAATGTTTAGTAGAAGCACATAAAAACGATGGGTCCTTAAAAACATACATGTGAAAAAATTACTGCATTTTTATATCATTTGTATTATTTATTACAAACAGTAATTCCATTGTTTTTTTCTGGGTGTGTCTATTAAAGGGTTAATGCATGCGCTGATCCAGGGCCAGCTCTATTAGTAACCAGGATGTTACGATGTTAGGAACTATAAGACTATCACATTCTGGCAATAAACATTTTCTGGAATTAGACTTAATCATACGCTTACCTTGCAGTCACCTTCCATTACAGATATTTCGAAATGGAACATTTTGCTATCATCTATGTGCTTTTTAATATCGGATTGTGCAATATAAGGAGCGAAACATGCACTGAAAGTTTTCGGACACTTATATCTGTCTAAGCAAATATGAAAACTTTATGTACACTCTTAAAATAAAGGTGCTTCACGATGCCACAAAATAACTTTTTTGTCTAAATGGTTCCATAAAAAACCTTTAACATCTGAAGAACCTTTCTGTGTCACAAAAGGTTCTTTGTGGCAAAAGAAAGTTCTTCAAATTATAAAAAGGTAAGAAAGAGATGGTTCTTTAAAGAACCGTATGACAGAAGGTTCTTTATGGAACCATTTAGACAGAAAGGTTCTTCTATGGGAGGGGTGGCGAACGTCGGTCCTGGAGCGCCGCAGCCCCCCACCCCCCCCCCCTCGCAGAGTTTTGCTTCAACCCTAATCAAACACACCTGAGCAAGCTAATCAAGGTCTTCAGGATTGCTAGAAAGTTACAGGCAGGTGAGTTTTAATTAGGGTGGGAGCTGAACTCTGCAGGGCTGCGGCTCACCAGGACCGACGTTCGCCACCATGTCTATGGCCATCGCTTGACGAACATTTTGAAGCACTTTCATTTTAAGATGTAGGTTAAATCAAAAACCATGCGTATTTCCTGAATTAGGCTGTCATTTTATTTTCTTGTATGATTTATTTTATTTCAGTTTAAATACCGGCAATTGTGGTTCAGCTATTTTTCATTTTTAATTCTCTTTTTTTATTTTGACCTTACTAACATGCCTGTGGGTATATAATTTACATTGTGTAAGATAATTGGGAATAAAATGTTTAAAAATAAAACCAAGTATGTAGTGTCTATAAAAGAAAGCAATTCAATATTTTGTACAATATCAGTCGTCAAAAGCTGCAGTTATCCTAATCCCAATTCCCAAAAGCTCTGTTTGTAAAGTCTTTTGTTCTCATTTAGAGTAAAATCCACATTTACCTCACTTTCAAAATTTCACCTTTCCAGGGCATTTCAGAAATGAGTGTTTAAGTATGCCGACTTAACCATTGTGTCATGATATTTATGTTTCATAATGTAAGAAGAAAGAACATACAGATTCTGACTCATTGAGGCAGATGTTGAGACAGAAATAAAAACACCAGCATTCCAATAACACATCGATCTGATTTATACTATTTTATATATGAAATATTTGTGACTTCTTGTCTTGTCAAATCTGCTGTTTACCATGCTTTCCAGTTGAAATTCTTGCCACATTGCGTAAAAAGCATGTGAGTGCATTCTCTTGTTCTTGGTGCACTGCACTTCCTTTGTTTGTTTTTTCTTTGAGTTCATTGAAATTATAAATGACAAAACAAAGAAAGCACAGCCATTTTTAACGATTGGACTGTTATCTCTGCTGTCTCACCTCACGCCATTTTGTAGATTTAGAAAAAAATATTTGTTGATTAAATAATATAATACAGAAACGTGTTTTTCTTCTATAAGAAGGCTCTTATGCCAGGGCCACGTTCAGTAATGGTTGCTAACCGTACAAGTGCACAAAATGAGAGGGACGAATCACAGGTTCAACAAATTCAGCAGTCCCAAGCAGCTCCCTACTCATGGGCCCCATCTGAGGATTTGCGTTTCATCACCACCACCTTGTTTCATCACCACACCCAACCTCTTCAGCCCCTACACCAACCATCCAGAGTATATATATATAAGTTATCTAGTAAGTTGATTTTGTTTTGGAAAGAAGTCTCTTATGCTCACCAATACTGCAGTTATTTGACAAAAAATATAGTAAAACTGTAATTTTGGGAAATATTTTTTACAATTTAATATAACTGTTTACTATTTTAATATATTTTAAAATATGATTTATTTCTGTGATGGCAAAGCTGAATTTTGAGGAGCTGTTACTCCAGTCTTCAGTGTCACATGTTCCTTCAGAAATCATTCTTATATGTTTATTTGCTGCTCAAGAATCATTTCTTAATATGTAAACTCAAGTGTGAAAAAGGGTGTGCTGACTTTAAGATTTTGGTTACACTTATGTTCTCCGCCTTTGATTAAGTTAATGTGTCCTTGTTAATAAAATATTCTTTTAAAAGAAAGAAAAATCTTACTGATCCCAGATGGTAGTGTATGTCACTGGTTACTAAATAGTTTCTTTATCTTTTAGGATGGTAACTTGGGGGTGGGAGGTGAAAGCCAGTGCAGGCAATGAGATGCAATAATTGGTAGGTGTCTGAAGGGGAGTTGCCTTCTGTGCCAGTAGACAAAGCAGCCATCCATCTAACTCGTGTAACCTCTCCATAACAGAGACACTGGAGAGGCCCCCACTACACGTCCGATCCAATCCGACAGCGAGGATTCAGATTCCGTTCTCGCGATTTTTCCAGTGTCACAGCACAACCCCGGGCTGACTGTGTCCTTTTCGTATTCCTAGACTCGGTGACCACATGCGTAGCACTAAATTAACATCCACGCGCGAAAAGGGGGCGGTCTAAGGGGAAGAGGACAAACGAGCGAGATATAGCAGGACATACGAAAGCGATCACGTGGTGTCAAAGGACAATGGCATCCTGTTGAAGCTCAGGAAGCCTCTGCACAGGCCTAAGGCCTTCCCAGCATTACAGCACCTTACACGCCTCACTATAAACAGACATGCTGGTTGCCATACACAGTTGCCGCTGCCACGGCCGCTGCTGCTTTACTTGCAAGAATACCCCTTTCAGGTGTGAGGACACTTGGGGAGATGTTGGTGCATTTCAGGGGGTTCGTTTTTGCAAAGTGATTTAGTGACTTAGCCAAAATTTGCAAATGTTGCTCCCTGGCAGAATCATGGGTCCTTTTATTGTGGTCATATAAAGAGATTTACTCCAGATTGCGTATGGGAGTTGTGTAAATAAACAAGGACTATTTTGTGTACATTTTTTTGTTTTTAAATATTTGTAAATATTTCTCATTTTAGTAGATTAAATGTTTCTATATCTTTCTGTGATTCCAAATATTCACCTCTGCATACATAATATCAATACTGAAAACACTGAAAAAAATAAAATATCAAAACCAGTACACATAAATAATACTGTACCCTAAAGCAATTCAGTATAGGCCTATATTTATTACAACATTTACAATCTTTATTACAACATTATTACAATCTTTACACAGATTATTACAATCCTTACAATCTTTATTACAAGATTATTATTACAATCTGTACACAGATTAGTTTAGAAAATAGTTGACAACGACAATTTTATTAATAAAGGAACTAGATTTCAGTTAGAAATCTGTCAGAAACTGTCATGTTGTGTCTGTCAGTCCATGAGCATGTAATCAGTTTGACTTTAAGTAACACAAAATACATTTTAACGGACAACATCATCGTTCCAGTAAAATTTAAGGGGTCATATGATGCAATTTCAAGTTTTCCTTTCTCTTTGGATTGTTACAAGCTGATTGTGCATAGATAAGATCCCTGAAGTTGCAAAGACTAAAGTCTCAAAACCAAAGAGATATTCTTTAACATTTAAGACTCTGCCACGCCCCCCCTAAAACGGCTCGTTCTAACACGCCCCCACATATCTACCTCACTATGGGGAAATATTTGCATAATGCCGCCCAAATGTGCACGCAAAGAAAGAAGGCGTGGTTTCAGTAACCGCAGTTAAGTGTTGAAGCAGCATGTCAGGGAGACGCTGTGTGTTTATAGGCGAAAGCAAAATCACTTTATTTGGATTTCCGAAAGTAGATGCATTTAGGAATCTTAAGATTACTTACAACAGAACAGCAATTCATTTTATGAACAACCGTTTCGTGAACCTAGGAGAGAAGATAATTCTGACTTTGCTATGACAATCTAACGCTTCTGAATCAGCTACTGTTTTGCTATTAGTTTAAGTATTTGCTATTGACTGTTCAAATGAAGAGTTTTGAGCATCGTGTGTGGGTTGGGTGAGTGTTGTGTGGTTGAGAGACGAGACAGAGAGAGAAGCACGAGAGCGCTGAGAGAGGCGGGCGGGGGGGGGGGGGGGGGGAGGGGGGGGGGGGGGGTGGTAACAGCAAGTGGGGCAGCTGTCTTAACGTGGCCTTGTGTACTGCAAACACATACCAGCTTCTTCACTGTGTCTGTCACGCGACTCTGTTTCGCTTTCAGGCTTGTACTGATGCTAAAACTAATGACATTATTTACTGTCTTTACATTTTTTTTGAAAGCTGAAGCTGCGATTATGGTAAGGGGCGTTACATTTCCGACGAGTGCTTGCGGTGTTCGGCCAATCACAATGCACTGGGTCAGCTGTCCAATCAGAGCAGACTGCGCTTGTCGGAAGGAGGGACTTTGTAGAAAACAAAACATTTGAGAGAGGCGGGGCATAGAGGAACAACAATAATGTACAGTATTTGAAAAAATGTGTTTTTTGAACATTAAAGCATTGAAACATATTCTGTTACACCAAATACACAAAAAAAATTATCTTTTAAAAAAGCATCATATGACCCCTTAAAGGGCTTTTTTCCCCCACACACCACGAACACAAATAAAATTTGCGGTGTAACATAACAGCAAAGTAAAACATAAACAAAAGAGTTTGTCTTTGGAAGTGTAGGGCAATGAACTTTAATTTTACATTTGAAGTAATTTTTTTTTTAAACTAGCAATACTAGTACAAATAATTAGGTCAATAGGCTTCATAGGCCTATATGATGATATTCGCTAAGCATCTTATATCGTAACCTAACTTTCTCATAACCAAATTAAGCAGAGGAACATCTTGCGTTCTTTATAGGAAAACACGCAGAATTTCTTTTCACCACATTGTCGTGTGACATTGGTCTGAGTTATCGTGTATGTGATTATTTATGCCGTCCGTTCGAAGCGAAGGCACGGCACCGTCCACCACCAATCAACGCCCTCAACAACCCGGACGGCCCTGTATATATATATATAATTTTAAAGTTCTCTGGGGATGAAAGGATATGATTTAATACGGAACGAAACTCTGATCCGTTATTACACTGACAGTTGGTAATCCTTATACGGACATCACTAAACATAATGAAACCATGTAGTTCCGACTCCGAGTGCAGTGAGTGTGGCAGTCTGGCAGATGTTGATTCAGTTATTTCTGCGCCCTGGTGGATTCACTTCAGTGAATGATTCGTCAGTCTGTTTCAAACCAGTAAGTCACCCTTTTAAACTTTTAATTAAATGAACTGGTTCGTTTGTGCTGTAATTTTGTTTATTAAAATATGTTTTTATTGGAATATGAAGAATTCCAGACTATTTTAGGACTTTTATTTTGAAAATATCGTTGTGGGTCAGGTGGTTATCACTTTTGCCTTGTCATAAGGTTGCGCATTTCACTTTGAATGTTTATGACAGTATGGCGGAAAGAGAGGAGCCGTAAGTGAATTTGATACAAAACTGCACATAAATCCCTCGTAACAGTGCTTGTAGTTCAATCAACAGGACGCAAGAACGTTAACTTGCGGGTAGCAGAGCATGAATGAACCTTCTTTTATTCTCTCTTTTTAGGGAGAAGAAAAGAAGGAGAATAGAGGAGCTGAATGAGAAGTTAGTGAAATGAAAGATAATCATTTAGATGTGGCAGCCAGCAGGTTTGCTTTGGGAGGTGCTGATTCTTGTAATTAGCTTCATCTGTACTGCACATATTGTTCAGATATTATTGTGAACAGCTCTCCGCATGTACTGTACATACAATACTATATAATCTCGCGAAACCTCCAAACACTGCTGTTTGCACACATGCCATAATGCTCTTTCATAACATTTAAATTTAATATAAAACACTTTCATAGTATTAATTATGAAATTTACGTAAAATTCAGTGCCATTCAAGTCATAGCTTAATTGTTATTGCACGTAAAATATATTGTCTATTGTGTTATATGTGAATGAATTTTGTAATAACTAAATAAACTGAGTAGTGTGTGTGCTGTATATTTCAATATTTATATTTTTCCACAGTATGGTTGTGGATGGAGGGAATGGGGATCGCAGTGACTGGCAGGGACGATGGGACCATGTCAACAAGTTCTTGGAGAGAGCTGGACCCTTCACTCATCCGGATTTTGAACCCAGCACTGAGGTATGACATAAATCTCAATGCACTCTGTTATACCAAAATATAATATAATATATTAATGTAAGATAATTTACACATACCTTTAAAAATGTTTATGTTTAATCTAACTACTTTAGGGAGATAATCAGTCAATCACAAACTTCAGCGGGGGGAATTTTATTAGAACAAGTCTAAAATTCTTTAAATGCCTCGATTTATTAATGGCGCTAAAAATAACAAGACATGGGCTATGCTCAATTTTATGGTGCATAAATATGACACAGATTGTGCTCTACTTCAAAAAAACAACAAAAAAAAAAATTTTTTGCAAGCAAGAAAATTTTTCCTCATAAATATTCTTAATTGAGGCTTTAATGGAGTTACGAATATATTGTGAAGGGATCAAGATCATTTTTTGTGTTTGCCTTTTTGTTTTTAATATATGCATGAATATTTGATCAGGGTCCGTTCGCAACGCTGCAATTCTTTGTCACCTCACTTAAAGCAGTTTCTCAACAAGGGGCGTTAACGATGCAGATGAATGACAAATCAAGCAGTAAATAAGACAAAACATCTACAAGCAAGATATTTCTTTTTTAAAAGCAGCATGCATGAAGCAAACCTAATTTAAAATATGAGATTCCAGAACTGGAAAAATCATGTGAAATAAAAAACAAAAAAATATAGTATATATCGATATATTATAGAGAGAGAGAGAGAGGAGAGCGAGGAGACTATGTATATGAATATACTCTATATAATATATATATATAGAGATATATATAAAAAATTCTACGTTATGTATTTGGGTCTAAAAGATTTTAAGAGGTAGCCTGAGTGAGTACAAAATTGTTTTTAAAAACAACCAAAAACAAAAGACACTTCTCCCTTAAAGGAATAGATCAGCCAAAAATTAAGATTTGCTAACAATTTACTCACAACTCAGGATATAGATGTGTAGGTTGTGGCTTCATGGAAAAGATTTGGAGAAATTTAGCTTCACGTCACTGATCACCCGCTGGATCACTCGCAGTGAAATGCGGTTTTGTCACCCGAGAGTTCACAACAGCTGACATTACACTCACATAATCACACGGACGCCAGTCCCCATCATTTAAAGTCTTGCAAAAAGCTGTGTTTGTAAGAAACAAATCCATCCAGCGGCGTCAAAAACTATAGTATCTGAGCTATTTTAGCTTCTTGAGCAATTGATCCAAGATCAGAGGGTTTGTTGTAAAACCTGAATATTACTTTACTCTCTTCTCTCTTTATAAACTGTGCACATCTTCTTCCAGTCTCTCCAGTTTTTACTGGACACATGCAAAATTCTGGTTATTGGAGCTGGTGGACTTGGTTGTGAGCTGCTCAAAGATCTGGTACAGTTTTTGTTGTGCTGTATTTTTATTTTAGACAGATTCTTGTTTGTTCTATGCTTGAATGACAGCTGCAATACTCTATACCTTGTAATTGCAAAGACATTAATTGCTGATGTGTTCGGTCCTGTCATGCACATATATGGTGCAATTTTATCACCCAGGCCTTGTCAGGTTTTCGGCATATTCATGTGGTGGACATGGACACCATTGATATTTCTAACCTCAACAGACAGTTCCTCTTCAGGTTAGTCTTAGTCAGCTGATAGCTGTCTTTTTGAGCTAGTTCTTGTTCTTTTTTATTAATGCAAACTGCTCAATGTTGTATCTACAGACCAAAAGATGTGGGTCGACCAAAGGCAGAGGTTGCAGCAGACTTTGTAAATGACAGGGTCCTAGGCTGCAATGTTGTCCCGTATCCTTCAAAGTCTATTAAACCTAGCCTGGATGTTCAAATCCTAAAATATTCCTCTAATCATTCTCTTAGGACATTTTCATTTGTGGGAAATGGGAATGTTGAAATGCTGCTATATATTTTTATTTCATATAGTACCGTTCAAAAGTTTGGGGTCAATAATATATACATATATATTTTTAAAGAAATTAATACATTTAATCAACAAGACTACATTAAATCGATGTGTTAAAACATGTTAAAACGTGACATGACATAAAATACATTTATAATATTACAAACTATTTCAAGTAAACGCTTTTTTTAACTTGAACTTTTGAAACCTGAAAAGACACATGTACATGGTTCCCCAAAAAAAAATGTAATCAGCAAACTATTTTCAACTTGCTAATAATAAGAAGAAATGAAAATTAAGGCTGTGACATCAAAGGATAAATTACATTTTATAGAGACAAATACCGGACAAACCGTTCTTTTCAAAACGAATAATGTGTCACAAGATTGAAGGTTTTTACTATAGTTTTCATCAAATAAATGCAGCGATGGTGACTATTTGAGATGTCTCTCAAATAAATCTAACAACCCCAAACTTTTAAACTGTAGTGTGTATGTTATATTTACAGTGGGGAAAAAAAGTATTTAGTCAGCCACCAAATTGTGCAAGTTGCTCCCATTAAAAAGATGAGAGAGGCCTGTAATTCATCATAGGTATACCTCAACTCTGAGAGACAAAATGAGAAAAAAAAATCAGAAAATCACATTGTAGGATTTTAAGAATTTATTTGCAAATTATGTTGGAAAATAAGTATTTGGTCAATAACAAAAATTCATCTCAATACTTTGTTATATACCCTTTGTTGGCGGCTAATGTGAGTGTGAGATGGTTCAAACAGACTTATTTTTCTGGAGAGTGCACAAGGTTTTCACACACTGTGGCTGGTATTTTGGCCCATTCCTCCATGCGGATCTCCTCTAGAGCAGTAATGTTTTGGGGTTGTCGCTGGGCAACATGGATTTTCAAATCCCTCCAAAGATTTTTTATGGGGTTGAGATTTGGAGACTGGCTAGGCCGCTCCAGGACCTTGAAATGCTTCTTTTGAAGCCACTCCTTCGTTGCCCGGGCGTGTGTTTGGGATCATTGTCATGCTGAAGGACCCAGCCACGTTTCATCTTCAATGCCCGTGCTGATGGAAGGAGGTTTTCACTCAAAATCGCACGATACATGGCCCATTCATCCTTTCGTTTACACGGATCAGTCGTCTGGTCCCTTTGCAGAAAAACAGCCCAAAAGCATGATGTTTCCACCCCCATGCAAGTAGGTATGGTGTTCTTTGGATGCAAATCAGCATTCTTTCTCCACCAAACACGACAAGTTGAGTTTTTACAAAAAGTTCTATTTTGGTTTCATCTGGCCATATGACATTCTCCCAATCCTCTTCTGGATCATCCAAATGCTCTCTAGCAAACTTCAGGCGGGCCTGGACATGTACTGGCTTAAGAAGGGGGAAACGTCTGGCACTGCAGGATTTGAGTCCCTGGCGGCGCAGTGTGTGTTACTGATGGTAGCCTTTGTTATTTTGGTCCCAGGTCTCTGCAGGTCATTCACTAGTTTCCCCCCGTGTGGTTCTGGGATTTTTTTTGCTCACAGTTCTTGTGATCATTTTGCCCCACGGGGTGAGATCTTGCGTGGATCCCCAGATCGAGGGAGATTATCAGTGTTCTTGTATGTCTTCCATTTTCTAATATTTGCTCCCACAGTTGATTTCTTCACACCAAGCTGCTTACCTATTGCAGATTCAGTCTTCCCAGCCTGGTGCAGGTCTACAATTTTGTTTCTGGTGTCCTTTGACAGCTCTTTGGTCTTGGCCATGGTGGAGTTTGGAGTGTGACTGTTTGAGGTTGTGGACAGATGTGTTTTATACTGATAACGAGTTCAAACAGATGCCATTAATACAGGTAACGAGTGGAGGACAGAGGAGCCTCTTAAAGAAGTTGTTACAGGTCTGTGAGAGCCAGAAATCTTGCTTGTTTGTAGGTGACCAAATACTTATTTTACCGAGGAATATACCAATTAATTCTTTAAATCCTACAATGTGATTTCTGGATTTTTTTTCTCATTTTGTATCTCATAGTTGAGGTATACCTATGATGAAAATTATTACAAGGGGGGGGGCTCTTCATCTTTTTAAGTGGGAGAACTTGCACAATTGGTGGCTGACTAAATACTTTTTTGCCCCACTGTATGTGCATCAAAATATTTGTATTTCCCTTTATAAAAAATGCAGACATTTTAAGAAAATCCAGGACTTGGATGAGACATTTTACAAGCGTAAATACTATATAACTCTTTTTCTTTTGTATAAAATTTATGTTATTTTAACACAATATTACATGTGACACTTCTGCAGTGAGAGACTAATTATTATGACACTTTTGGGCAGTTTTTACTTGGAAATGTTTTTTAATTTTTTTGTTACTGCATAGAATTTCACATAGTGGTCTGTGGTCTGGACTCTGTTGTTGCCAGAAGATGGATGAACGGCATGCTGGTATGTGTTTATTGTCCTAAACATCCAATAATCTGTCCATACAAATGCATAGACTTCTCTATATAATTTAAATAAAGTGTTTCTGTTCTTTGAGAAGTGCTTATATTCTAGTTTATGCATTTTGTTTTGTCTTACTCAGTTATCCCTGCTGATTTATGAAGATGGCGTCCTAGATCCCAGTTCCATTATTCCATTAATAGATGGAGGCACAGAGGGCTTCAAGGGCAATGCCCGAGTGATCCTTCCAGGCATGACAGCTTGCATCGATTGCACCCTGGAGCTCTACCCTCCACAGGTGCACACTGGGATCTTGTGTTATGTTGAATTTCAAAAGCCTTTTGTCATACTCATTTTTGTCCCCTACACAGATTAACTTTCCGATGTGCACTATAGCATCTATGCCACGGTTACCAGAACATTGTGTTGAATATGTCCGCATGCTGCTTTGGCCCAAAGAAAAGCCTTTTGGAGGTACATGAATTCACAATATCTGCATAGAACTGGATCTGAAACAACCTAATTGATGTTTGGTTATACTGCTGCTAGGTAGTCTGCTATTATTTCATATTTGAATGTGTTTTCCTCAGATGGTGTAGCCCTAGATGGAGACGACCCAAAGCACATCCAGTGGGTGTACCAGAAATCTCTGGATAGAGCAGCAGAGTTCAGCATCACTGGGGTGACTTACAGACTCACCCAGGGTGAGTGACAGGGAGCCTTCAGTGTGACTTTATTGGGCGTTTTGTAAAATCCTCTCATTTGCAGACAGAGTTTTGATGGAGACAATGTTTAGAGATACTCTAATGTTCTTTTAAATGGTAGTAATATTTCACAATATTCCTGTTTTTACAGTATTTGTCAGTATATATTAATTTATCATAGCAACAAAATAAAAACAGTCAATATGCAACAGCATACTGTGCCAGTGCCCTGCAACCACCCATAACACACTTGCATCATGCTGCGTGATTTTGCACAGGCAAGCACTATGGAAATTTCCTTTAGAAAATGTCAAAACTTATAATTACTTATAATCGTAAGTAAGCTCCGATTGTTATACAGTACATGTAGGTGTTGATGTTCTACCTCACCTGTGTTTCAGGGGTCGTGAAGAGAATAATTCCTGCTGTGGCTTCTACAAATGCTGTTATTGCTGGTATGCTGACATTGCAAATGTTTTCTGGGTTAAGGATGCTTGAAAGCCTTTTGATATTTTTTATCGAGTTGAGCTATAACTGGAAATACACAGTTTCTTCCTTTCTTGCACATTTCAGCTGCTTGTGCCACAGAGGTTTTTAAAATTGCCACAAGGTAAGTTATAACCACTTCTTTCCCAGGAGAGAGCGTTAAATTCATTGTACATTCACGCGTCTGATTTGTTCTTTTACTTTTGCCAAACAGCGCCTACGTTCCCTTGAACAACTACCTGGTGTTCAATGATGTAGATGGGCTGTACACGTACACCTTTGAGGCTGAGAGAAAGGTTAATGATTTGAACATCAATTAAAGGACATAGCTAAAAAAAATACGACATTAATGCTAAATGCCTCTGTTTCATGTGTAGGAGAACTGTTCTGCCTGCAGTCAGGTGCCACAGGACCTGCAGTTCCTACCTTCAGCTAAACTCCAGGAGGTTCTGGACTACTTGACTGAGAACGCCTCTCTGTGAGTCACAAGTGTTCCTCACATCTCACTATTCACATTACGTTATCTGCCCTTTTATCATATTTCTTTTTTATTTATTTTTAATTCATTAAAATGTTATTATAAGAAAACAAACATCAACAAAATATATACATAAAACACACACACACACGCACGCACACACACACACACACATTGTACACGAGTAATCCACACACATACTGTACAGTCATATACATACATTCTTATTTTTTATGTATTCCAAAAAATTTAATACAGCTTTTTCTGATTACCCCAAATTATTATATTCATTCAATAGTTAGATATACTTGCCATTAAATTATCATTTTGTTGTATTAGGCCAACACGTAACAATGAAATGGCAATACCAAAATAAATGCATAATGTCTTCTCCTGTTTTAAACAAAGCCTACAGAAAGAATCTGATTCATTTTGCCACTTACATTTGATCATATTTCTTCTCGTTAAAAAAATATTGAATGTGACAATGGTAAATATGATGAAAGCATGCAAAAATGTGTTGTCCTCATGCGTTAACTGTTCAATTTTCTCAAGCTATTTTCTGCATTTCCTCCTGTTTATAATAACACTGAATCTTTTGTCTTCTAGCCAAATGAAGTCTCCTGCCATCACTACAACTTTGGATGGAAAAAACAAAACTCTGTATTTACAGGTTAAATGTCTTCTAACATGTACCAGTCTTGTCATATTTAATTCAGTTAGATTAGAATTTTCTGAACGTGGATGCTATGCATTAGCTGTTTATTTAATAGATTTTAATCTTTTTGGTTTTATTTTCAGACTGTAGCATCTATTGAAGAGAGAACGCGACCAAATCTAAGCAAAACACTGAAAGGTGATTGAAAGTCTTCTGTGATATCATGTAGTAAATGTTATCTATTTAATAAGTGTATTTCAGAACTGTATTGATGTTGTTTAATGTATTAAATGCTTCCTTGTGCTTACAGAGCTTGGACTAGTGGATGGACAGGAGCTGGCCGTGGCTGATGTCACGACTCCTCAGACCGTGCTCTTCAAGCTCAACTTCATCTCATAGGACAAATGCTTCATTCTAATGGACAGTTACAAGTGGTTATTGCAGTCATCATCAAAATGAAGCAGTCTTGGAGTTGTAGTCTATAAACTCAACATATTTATATCAGCAGAAGCATCACATGCACATGCTCGGCTGGAATATCTGCAGTTTGTATTTAGCTGTTTTGGTCAGCTCCGTCCATCAAAGACACTTACAGGAGACTTTTGTTTTGTTGTCTTGCACTGCTATAGTCACAGGAGTCATTTTGGTGGATTTCTTTTTTTTTTTTTTAATGCAAACTGTTTATCTATTTATTTAGTTGTTGTACATTCAAACACAGTATCTTGTTCAATGTCTTGTAGAAAAAAATGTTCATGTTTTGAATTAAATATGGAAATCCTTATTTTAAACAAGTACTGAAGTCCTAGTCCAGTAATGTTTTCCTAACTATAAATGTACTTTTACTCAATTTGTGAATAAATATATTTGGTTAAATATTTAAAGAGACTCGATATTAAAATGTTATAAGTTCTCAAGAATTAAAATGTATATTTTGTAAGCAAATACATAATGTTGCGTTGTCAATGTTGAGCTAAGAAAGAGGTGTTAGGTATATTATACTGATTTGCAGAAATACAATGGAGACACTTACAGTATCTGCAATGTCAGACTGACCTTTGTGACTTTATTTAAAAGTTTTTTTTTGTTTTTTTTTGGACAAGTCACAGCCAAAGCACCACATACTACACTGGATCAAACTACAAATGTTGCTTGACAATCTACAAACTGAAATGAATTGATTAAGCTACAGTGAAATGATTTGTTTGATATAGTTGATTGCTATAGTTAGTGTCCCATTAGATTACTATCATAAAAAATTCAGTAATTTTGTGTTCATATTCATTTCAGTATAATATTAATGCAATAATTTTGATTCATATTAATTTCAGTAAAAACAAATTATTAATGCAAGAATTTCGATTCACATTCTTTACATTTTATTAACTTGAAATTTATTTTCAAAAGTGGTTCTTTACCCAATAT
The DNA here is from genome assembly GCA_018155175.1 of Sinocyclocheilus anophthalmus. Classification (NCBI taxonomy): domain Eukaryota; kingdom Metazoa; phylum Chordata; class Actinopteri; order Cypriniformes; family Cyprinidae; genus Sinocyclocheilus; species Sinocyclocheilus anophthalmus. The sequence goes on from JADLZN010005611.1 coordinate 28,692, forward strand.
TAATTAAAAATGTTTATTTTTTAAAAGTTCTTAAAATCCCAGTGAAATCCCACATTTGTGCACAGCAATAAACACGTGTTTAGAGTAATACACTTACAATAGATTGCCTTTGAGTTTACGTTCATTCAGTCAATTGGCTTTGTAGGTTTTTAATATTTTAGTGAAATGAGGATGTTTCCGAGGTTTCAACAGAAAAGTGACACTTGATCGTTTACTTTTTTTAATTGAATAACAATAAACACAAACCACAGACATCAATAGTATGTAACTTCGCATGACTTATAATTTAATTAACATAATAAACAATACTTGCCCCGTAGACATTGGTGACGCGGCCCTGACGTCACGTTGTTGACGGGAAGTAGCTCTCGAGCTGCCAGAGGAAATCCAAACAAAACAATGCGTAGAAGTCCAGATTAAAGTCGAGTAACGCGATAGCAAATCAAAATGTCGTACAGTCCGTCGTTTATATGATCGAATTTCATTTTAGCATTGGATTATGTCAGCGAATTGTCAGTTGTTTTGCGAGAAGAATTAGCCGCCAAGCTAATGTGGACAGCGGCCTAACAGATAAACACACACCTACCAACTTGCTCCGGCTCTCAGCGTGGAATAAACCTGCTCTTATTTGGGATGCTTCTAATAATGCTGTGTTTTATGTAGACGTTCACTGAGCTGTCACTCAACCAGGTGGAAGTCAAGCAATATGAGTTGGTTCAACGCGTCACAGCTGTCGAGTTTTGCTAAACAAGCTCTTACAAGCGCTCAGAAGTCCATCGACAGAGTCCTGGACATCAAAGAAGAGGACCAGTGGGGTGACTCGATCGAGCCGACCTTTACTGGTAAGTTGAGTTACTAATTGGTTAACTTGACGTGGAAAGACGACAGACAGGTGATTACCAGTGACAGGGCGTACTGAGCTTCAGCATAACATTAGTGATGTAACGATGCATTTATACTGTCGCACACATGCCCATTTTCAGCTGACTACATACATTTTTCATGAGTCACATCCCATCAGATAGCTCAGAAAACTCTGAACTCACATGGGAACCCTCCCACATAACTATAAAACAAAACTAAGGTCATTACAGCCTGAACATTCAGACAGAATCACAAAGCAAACATGAAACTTCAAAGGAAATATTTCAATATTTCTTGGATCAATGTACAAACTATCAAACATTATCCTTGTATTGTAATCATTACAGCCACATGCTGCGAGCATTGCCTAGCATGTTAATTGTGTCTGCTTAACCGAAAACATGACTCTAACCAAATAAACTGCATTCATCTTAAAGTTATATATTACTGCCATATGCACCTAATAATTACAGAATACTTCCTGATTGTAACATTGAAACGTGTATTTTATGTGAAGCTACTTTGAAACAATATGTACTGTGAAAAGCGCTATACAAATTAACTTAAATTGAAGTGAATTTCCAAGAAGAAACCTGATACCACAAAAAGCCAATAATGAGTACAAAAGAGTTTGTCATTTTGATGTATTGTGTTTCCAAAGGCTGGATTTGTTTTCATCTTTTAGCGTATGCTTATAGTTATAAAATAGAGATGTTTGGTTCAGTAGCTTTATGCTTGATCTATTTGTTTGGTTATGGAGCTGCTTTTAAAGGGATAGGTCAGCCAAAAAATTTAAATTGTCATCATTTCTTCACAATCATGTCATTTAAAAACCCACAAGACTGTTCAAAACACAGATGTAACTATATTCTCAGAATTTTTGCATATCCATTGAAAGCCCACGTAACCAAAACTTTAACAGATCAAAAAAGTATGAATTGAGTGGTTTAAACCAAGTCTTCTGATGTGATGAACAGATTTAATGTATGCTGTTATCATATATAATAATATATTATATAACATTGATCTACGTACAAGCATAGAGCTCGTCAACTGTGGTAAATGGAAGATGTCCAAAACTGTTACACAATTCACGGCTGAAGAATTTCAGATGAGGTTGTTTAAGCATTCAAAACAAGTACTATGGTGAGCTTATAGCTTTAAGTGGGTCTTTTGGTAATGATGCTAAGGTTTAAGTGGTAAAGATCCGAACTTTCTGTAACATCAAACACTATTGTTGAACTGAATTGAATCAACATTGAATTGAATTGAATTGAGCTGAATAATGACACTGTTACCTTCTGTAGAGCTGCTTTACAGCTGAAATTGAATTTGTTTCATAAGTGACGAATTTTGCAATATCAAGTGTTATTTTCCTGTTTATTACTATGAATGTGCTTTGACACAATCTTTATTGTTTTAAATGCAGTATAATTAAATAAGATTTTTGGGTGAACTATTGGTGCTTTTATTGTCCTCATTTGTAAGTCGCTTTGGATAAAAGCATCTGCTAAATGACTAAATGTAATTGTAATCTCAATCTCAATTTTTTCCTCCAGATCCTACAGACAAGCTGGTATCAACAGGATGGGGTATGAACCAGTGGAACTTGCCCTCTGAGGAATGTACCAAAACTCTCCCTCCATCATCCGAGGCCATTACTAAGCCGGTCACATGGACCGTGGTTGATGAATCTGAGGATTTCTTCAGTGCCTTTCTGCCTCATGGGGATACACAAACTCTAAGCAACACTAAAGTAGTGTCTGTGCCACCTGCCAAGTCGAACCGCAGCCTACGGGAAAAAGCAGACAAGGAGAAGGAGCTGGATGTCTGTGATGCACAAGGTCAGACAGAACTCATTAAATGCAGCAGCCAGGAAACTATTGAGACCAAGTCAACTGGGACAGAGCTTTTGGAGCAAAATTCATTCTCGGCAGATGAGCAGTCACAGCCAGAACTGGTTGTTCCTGCTGCGGCTGTTGCACCAGAGCAATCTGCCGAACAAGAGTCCAGAGAGGATCGGACAGAGACAGATGGCTTGGTTTTAACTTCAGATGTCGCACTCACAAATGTACCTTTATCCTCCTCAGAGGTTGAATCTGTTGGTGTGTTTGAACCAGCTTTGATTATCGATACCAAAAATTCAGTAAAAACCTTGCTTGTCCCTCCTAAAGAAATCCTGTTAGAATCCAAAGATGCTAAATCAGAGGACAGACAAAGTGATACCCCATCTCCCCCTGTTAGTGCCTTCTCTTCTGGTACTTCTACTACCAGTGACATAGAGGTTTTGGACCATGAGAGTGTGCTAAGTGAGAGCTCGGCCAGCTCCAGACAGGAGACCGCGGAGGCTAAAGCTGGCCTGCACCTAATGCAGGGCTCTTTCCAACTGCTTTCCGCTTCAACATGTGCTGACTTCCCTCATCTGGATGAATACTCAAAACTCACTGAAAGCTGCGGCTCCTCGTCTGACGCCTTTGAGCGCATTGACTCGTTTAGTGTGCAGTCGTTGGACAGCCGTAGTGTCAGTGAAGTGAATTCTGATGACGAGATCCCGGGTAACCGCACTTTAGCTTCTATCACGGCCGGACATTTGCCCACTCCTGCTCAGTCAGCGCCACAGACCAAACAGGAGGAAGAGGAGGTTATGACTGAGTCAGTGAATGACCAATCGCTGGATGATAATGAGATGGAGGAGAGCGGCCGCAGTGCAACGCCAGTAAACTGTGAGCAGACGGATGAGATGTTGGAAGGTGACCAGGAACCTGAAACCAACCTCACACTGACCAGCCAGAAAACTGATGTGAATGAAACCGTGATATCACAGAGTACTGAGGAGAAACGAGATTCACCCTGTCAGATTTTTGAGCTCCGAAAGGTTGGATTAATTCATAAATTTATATAAATAATGTGAAAAAAATATAATTATTAGATATGCACTACTGTTCAAAAGTAATAGTTGGTAAGATTTTTTCTCTTTTAATGCTCACTGCATTTATTTGATCAAAAATACAGTGAAATAAGTAATATTGTAATTGTTATACAATTTAAAATATTTTTAAAATAATTCAATATTTTTCAAAATGTAATTTATTCCTGTGATGGCAAAGCTGAATTTTCTGTAGCCATTATTCCAGTCTTCAGTGTCACAGGATCCTTCAGAAATCATTTTAATATGCTCATATTATGCTCAAGAAACATTTATCTTGAGATTTCTTATTGTGAGTGTTGAAAACAGTTGTGCTGCTTAATATTTTTGTGGAAATTGTGATACATTCGTTTTCTTTAATAATTAGGAAATTCTAAAGAAAAGCATTTATTTGAACATAAATTTCCTTTTGATTAATTTAATTATTTTTGCTGAATAAAAGTATTAGTTTAAAAATATTCCGTGGACCCCAATTTTTTTATTGATTTTTTTTTGTCTGTGTCATGGAATTTCCATTCTCTTCTTTTTCCTAATCTCCACAGATTATCGAGGAGCTCTCTAGCCGAATAGAGAAGAGAGAATCACAGTTGCTTGTGGTCAGTAAAGACAAGGCCAGACTTGAGGAGGAGTGTGACAACCTCAAAGAGTGAGTTTAGGAACCTGTGGTCCAGAAAACCATCTGCTGTTGTGCTTTTGTGAATGAAAAATGGTGGCAATAGCTAACTAGGGCATAGAAACAGGTGGAGGCAGCAATAATATTTACACAGCTTGAGGAAAACGGGACAGTGTGTTCACATACTGTTGGCAGATAAAAGGATTAGCTAATAAAAACCTTCCACACCTTTCAGCATGGAGCATAAACAATGGAATAATTTCTTAATGTACAGATTGTCCTCTTAAATTCTGTGTAGTCTGGCATGTTTATGTTGTTCATTTCTTTCTATTAAAGACATTTCACTGTGCTGGATGTTCACACGTTCACACAATAGTGCTATAAAGTCTTATTTTTTATATAAACTTTGTACATGCCAGTTGAATTAGAGTTAACAATACCTGTGTTTCGCAGTGAGATGATCAGCTTGAAGGAAGAAAGCTTTACTGTGCAGTCTTTAAAAGATGAGTTCACTCAACGTATAGCTGAAGCTGAGAGGAAAGCTCAGCTTGCCTGCAAGGAGAGAGACATTGCCAAAAAGGTATCCATTTTTTATTGTTATACATTTAAATCATTTTTAAATCTTATTTTCCATTGAAATGCATCATTTGTCTTGGTCCCAGGAAATTAAGGGCCTTAGAGAAGAACTGGCAAGCAGGTTAAATTCAAATGAGACTTTGGAACTAATAAAAGAGAAAGAGGAACAGATCCGAGAGCTTCTTGAAGAAGGTGAGTCTTCTATGCTGTTTAACATGTTCAACGTGACCTGAAAATATTCATATTGATTAGGGTGATCATATCAAGATAACAACTTTTTACTGCTTCATACTTGAAGAATCTGGGTTAGTGTTAAGGGTATGTTTGTTTACTTGTTTCCTTTTGCTAGGTGAGAAACTGTCCAAGCTGCAGTTGCAGCACTCCAACATAATAAAGAAACTGCGTGTGAAAGAGAGAGAGAGTGATTCACAGATCACCAAACAGACCAAAAAACTGAAGGAACAGGAAGAAGAACTGAAGCACTTGCAGCAGGTCAGGGACACAACCTTCAGTGCAAAGCTTTGTTGTTTAAGTGTACAGTGCATTCAGTCTTGAGTTCAAGGAAAAAAATTAAATTTGCTAAAGATTTACTCAATCCAACATGTAGATGTTTGTTTCTTCATCAGAGCAGATTTGGAAAAATTTAGCATTGCATCACTTGCTCACTAATGGATCCTCTGCAGTGAATGGGTTCAAACAGCTGATGAAAACATCACAGTAGTCCACAATTAATCCACACAACTCCGGTCCATCAATTAATGTCTTGTAAAGTAAATCCATCATTAATATTTTTTAACTTCAAACCTCTAAAAATCCAAGTCCTAGTCCTAAAATTTGCATTTTGGCCAGAAGCAACGGTTTAAAGTTAAAATGCCTCAATGATGGATTTGTATTTTATAAACGCACAGCTTTTCGTCATGTGGATTACTTGTGGATTATTGTGATGTTTTTATCAGCTGTTTGGACGGCACCCATTCACTGCAGAGGATCCACTGGTGAGCGAGTGATGTAATGCTGAATTTCTCCAAATCTGTTCGAATGAAAAAACTACATCTTGGATGGCCTGAGGGTGAGTACGTTTTCAACAAATTTTCCATTTTTGGTGAACAATTAATTTGATATCAAATGTCAGTAAAATGAGAAAAGAATGCTGAGGTTTGTACATTGTTAATTGTAGGTTTTGGACAGTAAAGAGGAAGTAGAAAAACAGCACAGAGAGAACATCAAGAAACTGAATGCTGTGGTGGAGCGTCAGGAGAAAGAATTAAGTAAACTGCAGACCAGCAGCGAGGAGCTTCAGGAAAAGAACCGCAGTTTGCTAGCAGCTCTCGACAGCTCCTACAAGTAAACAAACACCACACACTTGACTTCATGCTGATACACACATTCACTGTCCCTGCCATAATCACTGTCATTTGGTGGTCTCTCCCAATTTGTAAATTTTTTGATTCGTTTTTCATTGTCTAGAGAGCTGGCAGAGCTGCACAAGGCCAACGCCACCAAGGATAGTGAAGCCCAGGAACTAGCACTGAGCAGAGAGGTACAGGCGAAAGAAGAGCTGAGCCTGGCTTTGGAGAATGCCCAAGAAGAGTCCCGCGTGCATCAAGAGGCACTGGCCAGTCAGGTAAATCCATTTTAGTTTTTCTTTGTTAAAATACTTATTTTTAATTGTACTGTATGTTATTATGATATCATATTACTTTATTATTATTTCTACTACTACTACTTATTTAAACATTTGTTTAAACATTTTGAGGAACTTTGTGTACTCTATTCCGTGGTTATTCTCTACCTGTAGTTGCACATGCCTTATTTTAGTGGCCAATTAATCTCCAAATGCTAGCTTTTGTGACTCTGTTTTTTTATGTTGAGGTGGCAGATCTGAGGCTGGCACTACAGAGAGCTGAGCAGCAGCATGCCAAGAAAGAAGATTACCTGAGGGAGGAGATCAGTGAGTTACAGCAGGTAACCAGAGCACCTTACTTCTTTCTTACAGGAATTATTGGGCTATTCATTTCATGTCAGCTGTTGTATAGAAACCTAAACTTTTAAAGGCAAACTACTATGCTCATAATTTTTGTTGAAAGAAGTGTCTCCCTGATTTAGAGGGAAAAAGACTAGTTCTTATATTTCTAAAAACCCCAGAGGTATAAAAAATTCAAATCATTAACAATTTATTTTTCTGCTTATTAAATATGTACACTACTGTTCACATTTTAAAAAAGAAATTAATATTTGAATTGATCTAAGACACATTAATTTAATCAAAAGATGACAAAAATGTAATGTTCCTAATGATTTCTATTTCAAATAAATGCATTTTTAAAAACTTTATTTTCGTCAGAGGCGTAAAGGGGGAAAAAAAGAAAAGAATCAGAGACAAAAAGACAAAAAAAAAAAAAAAAAAGAGGGGAAACGAGCAAGGAAGAGACTTGAGAAAACAAGAAAAAAAAGAAAAAAGAAAAAAAAAAGAAAAAAAAAAAACAATAAAAGGAAACAAAATGATCATGGTTTCTACAAACATATTCAGCAGAACAAATGTTATCAATGTTGATAATAAGAAGAAATAATTTTCTTGTTGCGAACAACTGAGAGTATGCGGGATCGAAGTTAGATGAATAGATTCTCGAAGGAACATGTGATAGGCTGAAGACTAGAGGGGAGTAATGCTGCTATTTATATATGAACAGAGTAATGAAGAAGAAGGAGGAGATGTGTCGGGGAGTGGCTTGTAGTAAGTATGTAAATAAATTTTCACAATAAGATAGTATTAGGTAGTTTAATTTAATTTTGATATTATAACTAAAAACTAAAGCAGACACTTTGCTGAGCAAATAGAGACTTATTTCAAAAGAAAGGAGAGAGCATAAGAGACAAGATCTTACTGACCCTAAACTTCTGAATGGTAGTGTCAGTGAAGGTTATTCTGAAAATTATTCTATATTCTGTATTGCTGTATTTTTTCTCTTCAACAGAGGTTACAAGAAGCAGAGACCAGAAACCAGGAACTAAGTCAAAGTGTTACATCAGCAACACGGCCCCTCCTTCGACAAATGGAGAACCTCCAGGCCACACTTGGGGCCCAGACAGCATCATGGGAAAAACTAGAGAAGAACATTTCTGACCGTTTAGGTGAGACTTGCTTAGTTTGCGAAAGCCCAAGAGCCAGGCATCGGTGGCTTGTTATTTGCTTCAATCTGAGGTTTTCAAACAATGTTTTGCCCACATGTGACGTTGTCCAAATGTTTTCACTTGTCATTCTCTCTTCTCAGCTGATGCCCAAGCCCAGCTTGCTGTTTCTGTAGAGAAAGAGCGTTCGGCTACAGAGGAGCTGCTAGCCATCCGAGCACAGATAGCGTCTTTAGAGTCGCAGGCTTCCCTGTTGAGGCAGGAGAAGGGACGTCTGCAGGGGCAGCTGGATGCAGAGAGGATGCGGCGGGAAAGGAGAAGAAAAAACTAAGACGGAGGGATGACACTTTTGAAGCGGGTTATGAGCAAATGTGTGTAAAATTGAGAAAGATGCTGCCATTGTAAGTGCCAGTACTCAAACTGATTTCTGTATGTATAGGGAGTGTGTAGAGCTGGAGAATCTTAAAGGAGAACATGCTCGAGTATTGGAGGAGGCCAAAAAGGAGAAGGTACTGTTTGTTCCTTGAACACTATAAGAAAACATATACACATATTTATTCTCAATGTCTGTATTATTTGGTCCTCTTCAGTTGCTTCTCACCAACCAACTGGAAATGGAGAAAATGAAGGTGGAGCAGGAGAAGAAGAAATGTCACCTTGCACAAGAGGCCCTCAAAGAAAAGGTTTTGCATGAAAATACCAGAATCTGTTCTTCTGTTCTGCAACTGCTTAATTAATGTTTCCCCCAGAAATTACTTAAAATTACTTAAAAAAAAAACCAATTGTTTTTATAAACGGGGTCCCGAAGATAAAACCTTTTTTTATTCCACACAGAGACAGTTGATGAGGGCAGCACAATTTCAGCGGTAGAGCCTCTGTTTTTGTTTCATCAGGAAAGGAATGACGCTGAGTTGTCTGGAGGAAGGTGAGCGGATGCTTCCAGCAATCCTCCGAACTGCCTACACAGTCTGTCGCCGCTCCAGTTCGTGTTAGCCGGGGGAGAGAATGAGCATGCAGGCTGGTACCCCTTCGACCTTTTTCACAGGTACTAGTGCATCATATTCATCTCAGCCGTCAACACTATCGAGATATCAGTGGAATCTTGTGCCCTCCTAATTATCTCACAGTCCTATTGTTCACCTCACCGTCGGCGCTTCGAAGTGTGTTTGTTTTTTTGTGTCAGCAGCGAGGATTCCGTGAACCATTTCTTTCAAGCCTTGACAATGTCAATCAGGTGGTCGGGACTATCTATATTGGACGGCTCGACTGATCGTGAGTGGATTCCAGGACTATCATGGAGAACCTGCGGTCTCAGCTCAAACTCAGAGAGGGCGAGATTGGCCCGCTGCAGGTATGCCTTGGTCTTTCACCTACATAAATCTATGTGTTAAAATTGCATTCTTCCATGCTTTAAGCTTGTTGGAAGATTCATGAAAGCTTGGGAATGAGGTAATTATTTTGGGTTTGTAAAACTAAATGTGCTATTTGAATTTCAATTCTTTTGGGTCATCCTCAAGATGGAGATGCTTTATCCTAGAGAGACGCTAGAAGCCGCACGTGTCAATGGCGGGGTAAGATTGCTGCGTAGTGACCAACAGATGAATGCGCTGGAGAGGAAAGGCAGGATATTCCCTAGACTGAAAGTGCAATGAATGGTTGAACACAAGCAAAGCTACTTTCCTGTTAAACCAGGAGTCCAACGTACGGCAGTGGTGGCAGTAACGCCGTGTTTTTTACTCTACTGTACTTGACCAGCCCATAGCAAGGATTTATCAAGGGATCATGGCGGCGTTAGCGATATATGGAGGAGTGTTTTATTTGAGTAATTTTACGTGGTCAGGTAGTGGACGATAACTCCATTCCAAGGCATAAGATGGATAGCTTGTTTACTGCAGACATTTCTAAAACTTATCGGGTGACTACACTTCTCATTATATAACGTGCTCCGGGACGCAGAATCGGTTGTCCCTATCAGGAATAACTGATTCTTTTCAATGATTCCTTTTAAACGGTTTGCAAATCGCACGCCAAACGATTCATTCACCCAAATGGAATTATCCGATTGTAGCTGTTCTTGAGTCGACAACTCACTGATTCAGATGATCCGTTTAGTGCGAGTCTCCTGTGAACTGAATTCACAAGTAAGAACCAGGAAGATCGTGCGCGCGCGCATCTGATGCTCTTAGAAGTAAGTTACTAATGTCGAATTTTAGGATTAATTATTGTAACTGAAAATCTGTGCATTCAAAATGCGATCAATAAAATGCACCTGTGTTCGTTGTCCATAACATACGCCTGTCCATACCATAACCCCACTGCCACCATGAGCCACTCGATCCACAACGTTGACATCAGCCAAAGGCCGGGACGGGGAATTAATCAGGAGAAACGGGAGAGAAAACAGGAGACAAACTACATAAGGGAAGGGGGGGACAACGACAGGGTGAGTGGAAATCTGCTCCGGAAGGAGAAGCGGGGAAGGGGAGCACGAAAAAGGATTAATCGAGGGACCGCATCAAGCGCGATCAGGACAACAGTGGCAGACCGACACTCTTAGATTCAACTTCCAGACGGTACAGCAGGGAGGCAAGATTATTTACAAATTTGGGTAAAAACAGAGCCAGGGATTGCGGAAGAGGAGGAAGTGAAGGGAACACATGAAAGTGACAAAGGCCAAGGCAAGGAGGGACGGAGAGGGGGTCAAAGGCGAAGGTGGGGCACAGAACACAAGAGGCGATTCCATGATGAGACCTGAAAGTGACGTTTTCTGACGCGTTGGGTTGCAGGAAATTCTTGGTGATTGATGCAACAAAACCGATGTAGCCACGTAAAAAATTGGAGGGAAGGGACAGGGGTAGGAGATGCAGCAGGCTAGTCCGGCGTGGGCTGCGGTCAGACGAGTTGGAGGGAGAGCGGGATAGGGCAACAGCTCTGGTGGACATTCCTTCAGTCAGCATGCCAATTGCACGCTCCTCAAAACTTGCGACATCTGTGGAATTGTGCTGACTGTCCCCGTGGTAAGTAGAAACTGAATGTTTAGAGTTGCTTTTATTGTGGCCCAGCCTAAGGCAAACTCCTGTGCAATAATCAATGCGATGTCAATTGCATCTGGAATGCCCATTGATCCTGTGAGGGGGGTTGGTGGATGGATTTATCTAGGCAACGGAGAAAGTGCACACTAAACACAGATTTTAGAACAGATTTGTGAACAATGTATTTGAGAGAAATAGCCTTGTGTGACATAGAGAGAAACAGTCTTAGATGCAGTTCAGCTCATGAGCAAAGATGGGGGCACACAAAACCACCAGAACGGAGAAAATGTTGCGTTATAGCAGAGAGCTAACGGGTGTTCAGTGTTAATGATGTTGACATATATATACACACACACTCCCCCATTCACGGCAGTTGGTATATATACAATGGGGTACGGATAGAAATACTTGGAGGACCATCGTGAGTGTGATTTCAGTGTGGTCTATGTGTTAAAATCTGTAAAAGGGTCAACATTCTGTTGTTTTGTCCAACATATGGGTGGTGCGGGTGTTAGCATTAATGAGAAAAAAAAATTATACTTAAATGATGTGGTTAGCATAATGGCGGAGAGGCACCAGGATAGGACCAATCTATAAACAGAGTGGAAAAAAAAATGTAAGGGAGCGAGTATGAATACTTGTTCTGTACCCACGGTTATTAGTATATACTCATCACACCCCATCAACATTCTAGGTTTTTGGGGTCGGCTTTAAAAGTCGAATGAATAAAACTCTTAGTGGCTCACCAAGGCTACAATATATTTAACAAAAAAAGACGCTTGGGAGGTAAAGTCTTTATTTACACTAAAACACGTAGTGGTGAAATAGATTACAATTTCTAAAAGCAAAGGTTTGGCCGGAGAATTATTTAAAAATTTAATTGTATTCCTGGATGGCAATAGCTGATTTCAGCATATACCGCCCAATTTAGAGCACAGCATCCTCCGGAAATCATTCAAATATGGATGATTTTGGGTGCTCAAGACCATAATATATTATTATCAATTTTTGTGAAACCTCTGTGGGTAGGAACGAGTTGTGCTTCTTTACTCATTTTTTGTGAGAGGAAACGATATATATTATAATATTAGGATCCTTGATGAAACAAAGTTGAAAAAAAAATCAGCGCATTTCATTTATTTGGAACAGAATAATTATTTAAGAAATTTAATGGAATTTATACATGTGTCGAGTGAAGTCGACTGGGGTGGTGGGAAAATTTAAGGTCTGGTATGCCTGGCTAAAATGTAGATAGAATAGAGGATTCTTAGTATTCCATTACAGTGCTCTCTCATGTTCCTCTAAGATAGACTAATACTAGCGATCGGTAGATTTACTCCAATTATAACATGTTTTCCCAGTTCCATTCAGAGGGAGCCGGCTGCTGAGATGTCAGTTTGCCAATAAGCACAGAATAGGTATTGCATCTATTTATTCTGTTGAGATAAACACTGACCAAAAAACGTTTGTTCTTTTAGCACAGGATCTGGAACAAAAGGGCAAACACAAATTCGGCAGATGTATGGATGAGGAACGGAACGGCTAGCGGAGAGGCGACGAGCGGATCTGTGTGATCTCTGGGAGATGTGAAGAACCGGGAAGTGGAAAAGAAATGTACACAACGCGAAGAATAGGATCAGAATATTAAAAACAATCAAAGAAGAGAAATAGAATTATGCAGAGGTGGGAGGCAGTCGACACACATTGTTTACGTTAAAAACCGGCTTCACGTTCTCACGGATGGTGGGTAATGAACGGGACCAAGAAAGATTTAAAGTATTTTTTTTCGGAGAGAAAGAGGACTGGTTGGTCTACAACATATTTCAAGATTTTTCCCAGGTTTTTTTTTTTTTTTTTTTTGGAGTGGTAGTAGGTATTTCCGATGTGGATTCTCTCCACGGTTGGATTTTATTTGAGGGATTAGTTTTGTGCTCAGTTAATTTAGAACTTGTTTGGTGTAAGAAGGACATATTAGTCTTGCAATTCTAGGGTTGGTTTGGGTATGGGTCTTAACACTTGGAATTTGGCACAATGAAAGGAGGAGCTCGAGCTCTTGGGGGTTGGAATTGGCTTGTTAATCGGAACCAAATGAATTGCTAATGTTCGATCTGATTTAAGCCTCTGGACTGACATCTTCTGAGAAACCAGTTCATTTAATGTTGATTCGTGCTTACATTGTAAACAAACGAAGAGAATATGCTTACAGGATTACTCCAGAGTACATCACATCCTTGCAATACTCTAGCGTTAGTAGACCTTAAAGTCAGGTTTGAACTCATTTTTGTCTCTTCCAACTCATGAGTTTAGTGATGAGGGGAATCCGGAAAAACTTTAACTTCATCTTCTAGAGATATGAAACTCTGTAAATCTTAAATTACAGACAGGGCAATCGTCTGATGACACTTGGTAAGGAGGATATCCACTCCCAGTATCTTATGTTTTTGCAACACATGTAGAAGGTAAAGAAAGAGATATGTAGTTTGTTCAGGAGCTCGATTTGTTTCCTGCTTTTTTTTTTAGAGGTTATAATCTCGCCTATTAGTTTTCGCACACTTTATGAATATTTTTTAACGTCTGTTAACAAGTTACTAATACATTATTATGAATTGCCATGGAGTAAACGAAATATATGTTGTTTCATTTCTGCTTTTGTTTCAGGTTTTTTTTAATGTTTAAGACAATTAATAAGGATGTTATTTGATCTTTTAAACATTCGACTGTGATATGACTTTTTATAAGAATCTGCCTAATTATTTCAAGCTTTGTTAAGGTTTTAGTTGTTTATTATTATTATTATTATTAGTTATTTATGTCTGCTTTAAATTGTTTTCCTAGCTTGATCATGCTTTTTAAGTTTTGGAATATGACTAAGATATGTTCTAATTAGTATGAGAACTTAATGGATTTATTATTATATTACTACATTTTATGTATAAACGAATTTTACATTAATTAATCTCTGCTTGTAATTTGTTTAAAAAAGATATTAGAATTATATCAGTAACAAATCTATTAGATTATTATTAATCTCTGCGTTGTTTTCCAGCTTTATCAGTGTTTTAATGTTTAATTACTAAGTATTTCTAGTTGTAATGATTAGTATGATTAATTAATCAATTAATATAAAGAGCTGTTCGGGTCGTGTGATACAATCAGACAACAGTGTAAAATTAGGTTCCACCATGCGCCTCTTGCGTGGGTTTCACTAACCAGTAACACATGCCGGCTGATAGTTTCCGGTAGTAATGGCGTGGTCGCCCTGCAATCCCTAGATGCCACCCTTCCCTCTCCGTTAGTTCTCCAGGGGAAGCATGTAATTACTTTTTTTTGCGTAGCACTTCGGGCTGTTTACTTAACTTTTCTCAGGAATATAAAAGTCGGAACAAAGTAATGCTTATTTTGTGCATATGTGCGGGTTTTTCTTATATGCGCTGTAATACGGCAGAGAAATTTTGGTGGGGTTTTGATATAATTGATGGTGGGAGAGCTGTTATAGCCTCTGACCCTGGCAACGTGTCAAGTCTTTGTGGTTGCTGCGGTCCCCAAATTAGTTTGCACTATTATGCACTAATATTTTTGTTATGTGTTATTCTGGCATCGTTGTGTGTCGGTGCATTTGGGTATCGCAGCTCTGTAGTTTGACTGCTTCCTCTAAACAAAAAAAAAAATAAAAAAAAATTCCACGAGGGGTTATTTTAAAATCCAGTATGGTATATTATTTACCCTTCTGAAGAATCTTTAATTGAGCTGCTCCATGAAGCGTATGGGACCGGTAATCTAACTGATCTGCCCTGTCTAGACAGATCATTAGACACTGAATTAAGAAGTGACTAATCTAATAGTTCAACATCCAGTGCTAATCATACAGTAGAGAAACTCCAGCTATTGGTACTACTGTAAATCATACGTAATTAACAAGGCATCTCTTTTAATTAATGCCAGAAGCTTGTCAGAATCTTTCTGTCATTGTGTTAACTGTCTTTTTGCAACAGTTTTATTGTAAACTTTGATTGCCATGGGGATTTGTGCTCCTTTAATAGGTTCATTTGGAGTTCTCGGGTCACATTTGCACACTGTGGTTGTGTTTTTTCCCACCGGTTTTTAATTATATAATAATCTGTAATTACGTTGTCATAATTACAAGACAACGCAGCAAAGAATGTAGTAATTTTCTCTTGCAAAAAAAATAAAAATCACCATAGCTTCTACCTAAATATCTGTTATAAAGAAAATATTCATTTTTATTAATATACTAACACTATATTCATTTATAAATATTGACAAATCACTTTAGTAAATGACACATTACATGACTTATTTTTGAAGTCAGAAAACGAAGTTGGTTGGATATTTGATTACAACTATGATCTAATATAAAATGTAATAAAATATAAATTATTGATAATGCTCACTTTAGGCTCTAAGTACATTTTTAGTTCATTTCTTTTAATTGAAATGTATTAGATTTTTGTTGTATGTTTATTGCTAGAAAAGTTACAAAAGAACATACAGTGAATTAAATGTTTTAAATAATTGTGGTAATGAAATACATGGAGAAGACATTTTTTTAAGGCTGGACTTTTACGCCAGTATTAATAAATGTGAGCAAGAGTAAAAACTTATGGTTACACTTTTATTTTAAGGTGTCTTGTTACAGGTTAATTATAAATGTAAGAAGTACTGAAGTAATATTAATTAACTACATGTTAAGGGCTAATATTGGTTCGGTGTAGGATTAGGGTTGGGTGTAGGGTGACGCATGTAATATGGCATGAATCATTGTATAATCTAGTAAGACCTAATGGTGTGAACAAGGACACCAAAAATAAAGGGTGATTGCCCGAAAGATCTATGATCATTGTGAGCCATAACTTAATTTGCGACTGATGCCATTCAGGTACACAGTGATAATCCTAGTGAAAAATAATAACAGGTTCAGGCATTATGGATGAGTAAAAATAGTTCATGATCTTACACAGCATAATTATTTATATATCCAGTCAGAAAATAGAGATTGCGACGTTTTAAGAAATCCTCACGACTAGTGGTGCAAATAGTTACAATCTCATCAACCAGGAGATGAGTCATGAGACACAAATTTACTATGCAATTGCCCAATTCATTCCATACTTCAACATTATATATGTGTGAATTCCCCACGGCCTTGTGCAGTCAGCTATGAGTGAGTGCCATAAGGCAGAGGGCAGAGCAGACGGCATGTGCAGAATGTGTTCTTGTTTTTCTATTAATTTCCCTCAATCCTGGCCTTATTCCTTAAACAATTGCAGGAAAAAGGTCACTAATATTTCCTGTGGTAGGAGTTCCACATGGAGTAAGATCCGTTCATTTGCAGGTTCCCACACTATAGTTACTTCCAGAGCTTTGGTGTTTGTCCTCGGCATGTCTGGGAGCACATATCGCTTTCTTCTGCTAAGCCAATCGGGTGGCATCGCTCTCGTCCTCTCTCTCTCTCTCTCGGTCGTTTCTCCATAAATGATTGTAGGTGAGTGAGAGCCAGTGGGGTCTTCCTGGCTTGGAGGGGACTCTATGCTGATGCTGCTGGTAGCCTCTGTGGCTTTGGTTCTGTACTTAGCGAACCCGAACTCCGCACCAGAGCGTGGAAGGACAGTCAGCCGCAACCGCCAGTGACTACAGCAGCCTGGCACATGCCTCAGCAGCATATTCCTTATTGAGGCAACAACAACAAACGACGGCCAAACTATGCAGAGGATGGACCCACAGTGGCCCGTTGAAAGTAAGCTATTCTCGTCGTTTCTGTGGATGTCTGCTGACGTTGGTTAGAAAATGAGGGGCTATTTTTCCAAAAGCCATTGTCACATTACTTCAACTATAATGGTTTCAAACGGTGAGGCAATAGGAGGCTGGTTCGTTTGGCCTCTATGCTTAACTATCACTAAATTTAGTTGGCTGTATATGATAGTGTGTAGATGAGTATGAAAGGGGGTATGTCGTCTTAGCTCTTGCGGTCTTGGTTGGGCTGCGGAAGTGCTCGGCTGCGCAGAGAGGCCTGCCGGGGGATGGAAAAAAGAGCGCTCCCCTGATGCACAGGTGTCAGCTGATACCATGCTGTCGGATGCACGAAGGTGTTTTGTGACGCGGGATGGAACGGGCAGGTGTAGCCCCTTCTCGAGAACATATTAGAAGAGTGAAAATTATCTGTAACTGTACAATAGTTACATGTTTATATTTTGCTGCACTATCTAATATAACTGCTAGAAGGTGCCCAGTTCGGTCTCTAGGTGGTGAATATTAGGATCATGAGTATTAGATGAGTTGTTATTAGTTAGTTTATTTATTTTATGGTATTCCCGAAAAGTGCACAACATTAACGTTTACAAAATATCAGACCTTTTTGGGACCACACAGTAGGGCACACATGAGGCTAATAAATGATGACAGAAATTGAGTGATTGGAGAGTATCACGAAGATTGGCAATATTTCTCAAAGGTTTGGTGATACCAAGTGGGAGTGTTGCACGGCAACATTTTTTGATGATATTGTTACGCCGGCCTTATGGCTCTCAACGGCCTGCATTTACTGATCAGAACGACGAGTAGAAAAACATAATATGGGAGAATACTTTGTCATTATGATTTAAAACTAACTACTCCAGCTAGAATTATATAAACAAATGGTAATAATGATGGCTGGCAAAGGCATTCTCAGCAGCCAGACCTAGTGTCACGATGATCCTGGGGTGATCGCAAAAATATATTTATTAACATGTTTGGGAAAACCGTTCGCTTTGTAATAGTTTTTGGTTAAAAACTTATGTGGAAGATTACCCAGTGGTGTATATAAGAATCGAAACATGTTGATCATCTGTTATTTTTCAGAGGAGAGTATATAATAACTGCTGCCACGTGTGTTGTAGCTTTCAGGTGTCAACTGGAGGCTGTAAGTGCCTGGGTTGAAGCATCACTTCTCTTTAAACCGGCTTTACCACTAGTGATTCATTGTGCTAATTATTTTAACAAGTTCACATTGGGACAGCTATTCCAATCGGTTGGTATCACTCAAGCACTTCAAGGACTTTAGTTTATCTGAGGACTTTACTTTCAATACAAAGACGACTTGAATGTCTTTTGCTACTCCAAAAAGTGCTACTGTTTGTCTTCTTTCTTTAGGGCAAACTCTATTCAGGCTGCCCAGGAACTGTTCTGGAAGCAGGCAGATTTTGGCTATGTGAGGGAGCGTCTCAGTGAGATGAAGACTTTGTGCAAGCCTTTGCGTGTGAGCAGTCTAATTCACATAATCTATCTTGCTGTTGTTACATCATCATGGCTGGATCTTACCACTGGTAAGATGAAAGTTTGGACCACCCCCGAGCTTTTGAGAATGAGCACGAGCTAAGAAAATGGGCTGTTCAAAATATTATGCTCAAAACAGTCTAACATCCTAGGAACAACATGCAAAAATACATAGTTTAGACATCTTTGTTTAAGGTGAATTCCTCTCTGAAGTGCACCTTCATAGGCGGGTTCGCAGGGCCAAAAAACCGGTACCCCGGACCTGAGAGAGCACCGGGAGAGACGGGTCAATTGAGAGGTCAGTGACCCCCCTTAGGGTTGTAAGAGAGGTCAAGGATAATGCTACTAAACTCTGTGAAACTGTTTTCGGTTTGGCACAACTGTGAGAAAACTTCCTGCTAGAATGTAGTTGCCTTCTGCCTCTCGAATCTCTTGTCCTCGGTCAAGGCATGAGGTTAATGAGGGATACTGTCGGGAACGGGTGAGATCGCTGTGGTCACTGCACTAATAATGTAACAGAGCACTAGCCACAGAAGGGGACACCACAAGAGTTCCCTTCCAGTCTTGGTAAAATAACTCGTGTACAAATAAAAAAAATAGGATGTTGTTTGTTAACTGTGTTGCAAAACATTTAGGCAGACAACTAAGTTTGTTTTTCTTAAAGAAAATTTCATTTAGTTATTCTATACAGGATGTGTTAAAATTCAAAAGGGACAGAAAAGCATGTTGTTGTAAAACAACAATAACATTAAACAATTTTAATGAGGCATTTAATAAAAATTTGAATACAGCAGTGATAAACAAATTTCCTTGAGTGGTAACAGCAGCATATTTAGAATGATTTCTGATCGATCAGTGCCCCATGAAGACTAAGAGTTTTGGGTGCTGAAATTTCAGCTTTGCATCATCGGAATTATATAAGTTATTATTAGTTACATAAGTTACAAATATAATTTAAGTTACAGTTATTTAAAAAGTGTAATTAATATGTTCGAAAGTTTTGCTGTATTTGTGTTCAAATAAATGCAGCCTTGGTGAGCAAAAGAGACTCTTTCAAAACATAAAAAAAAAACGTTACCATCCTCAAAAAACATCGGTGTTGAACGCTGTATGTGCTAATACTTTCATATTTACCCCAAAATAAATTTTTTTGTCATGGTTTACTCACCTCAAACCATTTGTTGTTTGAGTTTGAAAAAAGTTCATGCTACTCTTTTCCATATAATAAAAATAGACCGTGATCAATGACTACCACTTACAAAAAGTGCCATAAAAGGCAACCTGTGAGCTACTGTATATTCCCATCTTTTAAATCAATTTAATAGCTTTGAAGGTGAGTAAATGATAACAGAATCTTCATTTTTTGATGAACTATCCTGCCTATCAAGGTAGTTTTCCATCAAACATCAGTTTGCAGGCATATATTTAAGTTAAATTAACAGACTTTCATGTACGTACCAAGAAAATGTCTTGTTTTTCCTCTCTCAGGTTTGCTGAGCTGCAGATGTACTCAGAACTGGACTTCCATCGCCTGGATGATGGCCATTGTGATGTTATAATCGACAGACCAACCGTCTTCATGAAGCTGGATGCAGGTGATATTTTTGTGGAGGGTTGTTTAGTTTAGTCTTTTTGTTTAGTCTTCACAAAAGCTAAGGTTTAAAAAAAAAAGTCCATGTTTTGTTTGTCTTTTGCAGGAGTGAACATGTACCATCATTTCTGTGACTTTGTCAACCTCTACATCTCTCAACACCTCAACAATTCCTTCAGCCGTGACATTAACATTGTCATGTGGGACACAGTAAGTATTCATTTCTCTTAAATCCAGTAAATCAACCATGAGTGCTTAGAGAACATTGCTTACAAACAGATGTTTCTACGGAAGTTCTAAGCAAGCGGGGCCCATAGCATTTTTTTTTTTTTTCCTTCATTTTTTTCCTCCCTCCCATCGTTAGAACGACTTATTTTTCTCGTTTATCGACAATAACTAGAGTTGGTTTTCCTCGTTAATAACCTTAATTTTCTCGTTATATCGACATAACGAGAGTTGTTTTCTCGTGATCACGACTTATTTTTCTTGTGATCTTGACATAACAAAGGTTGTTCTCTAAGTTACAAAACTGCGCCAACAGGTGGCACTATTGACCTGAATGTAACTGATGGGGTGTTGTAGGCTATAATGTATGTCCACTTTACTGTACGCGTTTGGAATAGAATAGGATCTACCTCGTGATCGCTATAATTTGTATAGTATTGTTCATTAGGCTACTGACATTGAATTCATTCATAAATGTTAAATGCTTGAATCAATATGACTATTTTGTGTATTAAGTTCTTGCTAGATGCATGAGTTTCACCAATGCGTTCTGTGTCATAAGATAATAACTGCTTATTAAAACCAAGGTTGACGTCACTGTATTCTGTTTGCACCTATATCTTTATTTGTGCTTCTTTGAGGTACATTATTGTTAGTTAAAAAGCGGGGATGTTCTGTTTATCTACAGTAGGACTGGCTTCAACGACGTAGGCTATTTGTAACGTGCCTCTCCTTTGCCTTCGCTTAGGAATCTTATTGTGTAACTGAATGGGATTGATAAGAAATGTGACTCTCGTGTTATGTACATGTATAGCTAATTTAATTTCATTGATGTTCTACATTGTTGTATATTTTTTGTTTTCTTCTACATTTCTTTGGGGAAACCACAGAAGCACACACACACACACACACACACACACACACATAGCTACACATGAACGCTCTTTTCAAACAGAGCTTGTAAGCACAAGATATCAGTCACAGCATATAATGACTACTAAAAATTACAAATTATATATAATTTTCTTTCAAATAAAATGAAAATTATAAGTGGGTTGAATCCAAGCAGCTCTAAAATATTTTTAGAATAGTTCTGCATCCTGAAGGCTGTGTTTGCGGTGTTGCTTTGACCTTTTAAACATGCTAATTACACAAACAAATTGTTTAGCGTACTGTCTCTGGAAATATCAACCGTGATTGATCAGCCTTTATTTTTGTATTGTAGACGTTATTACTAGGCGAAGCAAAATTTGCTGAAATATCCACGACCTAGGCTACAGTAAGAGCATGGTTTATCTGTCCATCAGATTGAGTTCGTTACTATAACAAAAGTAGATCAAACAATCATTGTAAAAAAACTAAAAAACCTTTGTCGAGATAACGAGAAAATTAAGTCGTTATAATGAGAAAACAACTCTCGTTATGTCTATATAACGAGAAAATTAAGTTGTTATAATGAGAAAACAACTCTCGTTTTGTCGATATAACGAGAAAATTAAGTCTTTATAACGAAAAACTCTCTATTCGATAACGCGAAAAGTAGTCATTATAACGAAAAAACACCTCTCGTTATGTCGATATAATGAGAAAATTAAGTCGTTATAACTAGAAAACAACTCTCGTTATGTCGATATAACGAGAAAATAAGTCGTTATAACGAGAAAACAACTCTCGTTATGTCGATATAACGAGAAAATAAGTCGTTATAACGAGAAAACAACTCTCGTTATGTCGATATAACAATAAAATAAGTCGTTATAATGAGAAAACAACTCCCGTTATATCGAGATCACGAGAAAATTAAGTCATTATAACAAGAAAACAACTCTCGTTATGTCGATATAACGAGAAAATAAGTCGTTATAACGAGAAAACAACTCTCGTTATGTCGATATAACGAGAAATTAAGTCGTTATAACGAGAAAACTCTCGTTATGTCGTTATAACGAGAAATTAAGTCGTTATAACAAGAAAACAGCTCTTGTTATGTCGATATAATGAGAAAATAAGTTGTTATAACGAGAAACAACTCTCGTTATGTCGATATAACGAGAAAATTAAGTCGTTATAACGAGAAAACAACTCTCGTTATGTCGATATAACGAGAAAATAAGTTGTTATAACGAGAAAACAACTCTCGTTATGTCGATATAACGAGAAAATTAAGTCGTTATGACGAGAAAACAACTCTCGTTATGTCGATATAACGAGAAAATTAAGTCGTTATGACGAGAAAACAACTTTCGTTATGTTGTGATAACGAGAAAATTAAGTCGTTATGACGAGAAAACAACTCTCGTTATGTCGATATAACGAGAAAATAAGTCGTTATAATGAGAAAACAACTCTCGTTATGTCGATATAACGAGAAAATAAGTCGTTATAACGAGAAAACAAGAAGGAAAAAAATAATAATGCATGGCCGCTTAGAACTTCCGTATGTTTCTTACTTGTCAGGATTAGAAAACACGGTAACAGAAGGTTTGTTGTTTAAACCGACTGCCACAGCTTCAGGAGGTGTGCAATTCCTAAAAGAGAAAGATAAAAAGGAAACAGTGGGCTGAAAATAAAGTGACTTACGAGAAAACCTTATCCTGCCTATTGTTCACATGCTGGTATTTCAAGGGTGAGGAAGAGAAGGAAGAATGAAGGGGTGTGGAGAAAGAGGGAGACTTTTTTTGTATGAAACAATGTAAATGAGATTGCCAAATAAAATCTGCTCTAGAATATTATTATATTTATATACTTACTTGAGAATGAACTCTGCAGTAACTCTGCGTCCAGAATTTGAATGGTCATGTTGGATTGTATCTTTAATAGGAGATTAAGAGAGATTAAAAAAAGTATTAGAATTTGAAATCCAACCAGGTAAGGAGAGAAGTTTATGTAAGGTAACGCCTTTTAGTTTGATTGTCTGGCCTGTTTGAATAAATGAATTGGTTCTTGCATGTCTAATGGCCGATCATGATGCATATTTTGAATATGCAGAAATGTGAATGAGATTTGGTTTCACAAAGCTGTCATACAATACTGTACAGAGGGTTGGGCTCAGCAAGATTTTTGTTTTATAGAAATTAAAAATGATTTTCTTTCCACAACGAGACGTTAAATTGTTTACACGCACAGTAAGACATTTATAATATTTAAAAAGATTTATATTTCAAACAAATGCTGTTCTTTTGAACTTTCTATTCATAAAGTATTACGGTTTTCACCACCCCCCACCAAAAATGTGGGAAGTTGCCAAATAAATGAAAAGATGCTGAAATGTACTCTTCCTCATCCATCACTATTAGACCTATTAGTTTGTTTCTTCATCGGAACAGATTTGGAGACATTTAGCATTACATCACATGCTCACCAGTGGATCCTCTGTAGTGAATGGGTGCTGTCAGAATGAGAATTAAAATAGCTGATAAAAATATCACATTAATCCACAAGTAATCCACACTACTCCAGTCCATCAATTAACATCCTGAGAAGACAAAAGCTGCATGTTTGTAAAAAAATCATCAAGATAGTTTTTTTAACTTCAAACTTTATAAATATGAATCCTCATCTATCAGTAGAGAATATGAATTAAGCACCGTTTTGCAAGTGAAAAACAGTTTACTAAACAAACATGTGGGTAATTTTGTATGTGAGATTAAGATTATTAATGGATTATGACAGGAAGTGATGGTTTAAAGTTAAAACTCCTAAATGATGAATTTGTTTCTTGCAATCACGCAGCTTTTTACTTCACAAGACATTAAAGGGGTCATATGATTCTAAAAAGACATTATTTTGTGTATTTGGTGTAATGCAATTTTTTTATGCGGTTTAAGGTAAAAAAAAAACAGTATTTTCCACATACTGTACATTATTGTTTTCTCCTCTATGCCCCGCCTTTCTGAATGTGTCGATTTTTACAAAGCTCATCTGTCCGAAAAGCGAGGTGTGCTGTGATTGGCCAGCTATTCCGTGTGTTGTGATTGGCCGAATACCTCAAACACGTGACGGAAATGTTTTGCCCCTCACCATACTGTGATGATGCCATCAATACAGTCTTGGTTGCCATGTGTCCAGCGCGACGATAACAAAACCAATAAAAGCCATTACAAATGAGGCATTTGTTGCAGTGGGGACATAATTACGGATTATATTGACTTATACTGTCTTTTTACGTGTTTATGTTATCGCGCCGCGTAAATATAAAACCATTTCTGCATTTGTGATCGGTGAAATGACAAACAACAAACGGTACTCTACACTGCCCAAAAAATTCGCGTTTGAATCGTCAGTGGCAATTCCTTAAAATATGAAAACGTACTTGCATTCAGTGAGTCAGAACAGCCGGCATTGTAGTCCACTCCCCCAGGATCAGGAAACGGTCCTCCATAAAAATGTGCTGCACACATCTGAATATACGGGTTGAAGTGTTCTGGAACAGTGTTATAAATAACTTAAACCCCTGATGTTCTAGTTGGGGTGGTCTCTTTGGAAGGCCACCACAGTAGTTCGCTTTCACAACGAACACAGCGCCTTCACGACATGGCGAGTATCTCAACAATACTACAGTGAGAATTAAAGTTACGCTTTCTTTCTTTGCGTGAACATTTGGGCGGCGTTATGCAAATCCTCCCACATAGCGATGTAGATATGTGGGGGCGTGTTAGAACGAGCCGTTTTAGGTAGGCGTGTTTGACTCTTTAACTTTTATAAATGATATCTCTTTGGATTTGAGACTTTATCTTTGCAACTTTACAGATCTTCTTCAAGCACCAAGAGCTTGTAACACTCCAAAAAAAAAATTTTTAATCGCATCATATGACCCCCTTTAAAGTGATGGGTCAAGTGGGTTACCTGTGGGTTGTTGTAATTTTTTTTTAACTCTCATTTATTGAGTTGTTTTTCTTTTAGAGTTTGTATGGATATGGAGACCTGTTCAGTGAAACATGGCGGGTTTTTTCCGATTATGACATCATTCACCTCAAAAACTTTGACTCCAAAAGGGTAAAGCACATTTACTCAGTATCACTTAACATTTTTTTCTCAGCATCTGAGTGGTTTTGAGCTTATTTAAAAGTGTGTTGTTCACAGGTGTGTTTCAGAGATGCGTTTTTCTCACTCCTTCCAAGAATGCGATACGGCCTTTTCTACAACACCCCTCTTGTACGTATTCCACATGCCTCTGTTGTTCTCAAGTGTTTCTTGTTTCCCCATTTAGCATTTGTTCATCTCATCATGTTCATCTGCTGCCATCTGTCTATGTTAATGCGTCTCTGCATGACATCAGCGGATGCTGTGTGTGTGTGATATAGAATATTTGCTTTGTGTGAGACTGAACTCATCTGGTGCTGTCGCTCAAATCATCCTCATATTAATGATTGTGTGCCTCTGCCTTCTGTGTGCAAATGACATATAGAGAAGATTTAACTGACAGATGTGTGTGTGTGTGTGTGTGTGTGTGTGTGTGTAAATTGTGATAGATCTCTGACTGCCACAGTGAGGGGCTGTTCAAGGCGTTTTCTCAGCATGTCCTGTATCGACTTGGTGTCCCACAAGATGGACCGAAGGTAAACATGCTTGAATCCACTCACACAAATGTACAAACATAGATCAGGATTTGATTCCTGTATTCTTATAGTGTATTCTTATACAGTGGCATAGAGAAAGAATGAAATACTAAAATATATAACACAATTTATACTCTATTTATACTGTTTCATACCTTAATTTTGAAATTGTTATGCTCATAAACAAACATAGATTTCCCCTTCTCAAAATATACTTATAAAACATTATAGTTATATTTTAGCAAATTTTTTATTTATATGAATTTTAATTAAAATGTATTGTAATTATTATTTTCAAATTAAACTTTATGATTTATATTTTATTAAAAATTGATTAATTTTTTTTTTTTAAATTTTCGATTAATTTTAGTCTTATCATTTTAATTTCACAATGTTATTATTTTTATTTAAAATTAAATAGATACTTTAAATAAATACTAATTAAATTATAATTGTGCATTATTCTATAAGATTAATTGTATTTATATCAATTTAAAAATATTACATTATATCTTTTATTATTTATTTATTCCTTTTAAATATGAATTTTAATTATTACTTTTTAATACTTTGATTATCGATTCGATTATACTAATTATAATAATTAATGTTATAGGCATAGATTCAAAAGTTATTACCACCCAGCCTATTAGTGTAGTGGATTTCCAATAATAGAGAGATTAAGTCATATGTATATTAGTTTAGTTATCTATTATTTACTTTTTAGTTTGTTGACCTGATTAACCATGGCCCTAGAATTGCGCTGATGTACAATTTATACTTTCTCATTGGCTTTAGATTCCGTGTCAGTACAGGCCCGATCTTTTCCTTATCCCACCTATTATGGCCATTTTCCTTTCCGCCCCCACCTTTTTCCCCCAAGGAAAAGACATTCATATATCTGAATACTTTTTTAACTGGATTATAAGCTGTTACACAATGGATATAGTCTATATAGTTATATTAAGATACAAATGTGTGTCCTTCTGTTCTGTCAGAGGGCCCAAGTTCGTGTCACACTGTTGGCAAGAAGCACTGAGTAACCGGAGATAATAAAACCATCGGAGGTGAATGGCTCTCTCTCTCTTTGCTCATCATTAATTTATCAATCTGCTTCTTTAGCTGCGCATTTTAACTCTTATTTGCTGGAGACCCCTGCTTGGTAAAAAGCCTTGATTTACTTGGCCACTGTCCACATGAGTGTGAGGTCTCGTTAATCACCCTCTGAATCCCCACTGTTGTGTGTGTGTGTGTGTGTGTGCAGCTTATCAGTGCCCTGAAGACTGTGCCTTTATTCGAGGTCAAGCTGGTGGATTACAAATACAAGTGAGTGATTCAGTCTATGCTGGTTTTAAATGTATCGACTTCTTTGGAGATGTTTAAGTTTGGTGCTTGCATGATTGAAAGGTGATGTGTATTCATAGAGAGATGCCGTTTCTGGAGCAGATCCGTGTCACACACTACTCTGATATCTTCATTGGGATGCATGGAGCTGGACTGACCCACCTCCTCTTTCTTCCCGACTGGGCCGTCATATTTGAATTGTACGTGGCTTTTGTATCTCTCTGCTTTCTATATGATCTGTGTGGCTGGCCATACTGTACTCTAGAGCTGTCAGTCAGAGGAATGTAAATACTTCTTCACTTTCCCAAGTTTCAGAGGCACTTTAAAACCCTCCAAGTTTATATAAACAGTTATCCGTAATGGTTTACAGTGTTTAAATAATGTTTATACCATTTGCTAAAGTCACACAGTCAAAAATCTTTCATGTTTTTGGAAGAAGTCTCTTTTGCTCAGCAAGGCTGCATTTCTTTCATCAAAAATATAGTAAACATATATTGTGGAATTTAATATTACCATTTCAAAATAATCTTTTTCTATTTTCATATATTCCCCAACCCACACTGTCAAATTTTTTGTGATGGCAAAGCTGAATTTTCAGCAGCCATTACTCCACTATTCAGTGTTGCACGATCCTTCAGAAATCATTTTAATTTGCTGACTGGGTGCTCAAGACACATTTCTTAATATTATCAATGTTGAACAGTTGTGCTGCTTAATATTTTTGTGGAGACAATGAAATTTTTTTTTCAGGTTGATAAAAATAGAAACAGAAAGGTCAAAAGAACAGCAAGTATTTAAAATAGAAATATTTTATAACATTATAAATGCCTTTTCTGCCACTTTTTTGATCCATTTAATGTGTGCTTGCTGATTATAAGTATTAATTTCTTTAAAAAAACAACAACAACAACAGCTTACTGACACCAAACGGTACTTTTGATCCCAATGACTCTTCAAAGAACTTAAAACAAGGGTCATCACCACCTGACATAGAAACAGCAGAAACAGAAAAGTGGGTGATTAGTCTAGGTTCTCCAATGACTGATTTTTATAAAAACTGTATATTTAGACCCTCCGTCAACCACTAGTCGTGAGCATTTGGTTGCATCCTTTCTTAAAAAACGTTCTTTCTGTTTCTCTACTGATAAATGAACACGATTCGCATCAGAGTGCTGTATTTTTTTTTGCGACACCTATCTGCATGTGTTAGGATGTATTCCCAAGTGTGCATCTGTGCGTCTGACACCCATGTCATGTTATACATCTACCCAATACTCATGTGGATGCAGTCTAGCTTTTGTGCTGTACAATGTACTTGTCAGTGTGTGTTACGGAGGAGGGAAGCATCTGACTGTGTCTGTATGTGTGTGACAGTGAAGTACAGCCTAATTAAACAGTTATCCATCAAACTGAGTCTGTGGAGGCTTTGTGGGCCACTGCCTGCTAAGTTGGGGACATAAAACATCCCTCTTTCTGTATTCCACAGGTACAACTGTCAAGATGAGAGCTGCTACCGTGATCTGGCCCGACTGAGGGGAGTCCATTACATGACTTGGCAGAAAAGGGACAAAGTGTTCCCCCAGGATAAGGTGAAGAGAGCACACACACCGCTGCCTGGATTCACTCCAATTTACTATATTTAATCCCAGTATTCCTATATACCTAACAGTCACAATCATTATAATATTCTATATATATATTACAGTGGGGAAAAAAATAGGTAGCTCAGCACCATTGTGCAAGTTCTCCCACTTAAAAAGATTAGAGAGGCCTGTAATTTTCATCATAGAAATACCTCAACTATGAGAGACAAAATAAAAAAAAAAAAATCCAGAAAATAACATAGTATGATTTTTTAATAATTAATTTCCATTTTACTGCATGAAATAAGTATTTGATCACCTACAAACAAGCAAGATTTCTGCTCTCACAGACCTGTAACTTCTTCTTTAAGAGGCTCCTCTTTCCTCCACTAGTTACCTGTATTAATGGCATCTGTTTAAACTCGTTATCAGTATAAAAGACACCTGTCCCACCTCAAACAGTCACACTCCAAACTCCACTATGGCCAAGACCAAAGAGTTGTCAAAGGACACCAGAAACAAAATTTTAGACCTGCACCAGGCTGGGAAAACTGAATCTGCAATAGGTAAGCAGCTTTGTGTGAAGAAATCAACTGTGGGAGCATTTATTAGAAAATGGAAGACATACAAGACTATTGATAATCTCCCTCGATCTGGGGCTCTACTCAAGATCTCACCCCGTGGGGTCAAAAATGATCACAAGAACTGTGAGCAAAAATCCCAGAACCACCCGGGGGGACCTAGTGAATGACCTGCAAAGAGCTGGGACCAAAGTAACAAAGGCAACCATCAGTAACACACTGCGCCGCCAGGGACTCAAATACTGCAGTGCCAAATGTGTCCCTCTGCTTAAGCCAGTACATGTCCAGACCCGTCTGAAGTTTTCTAGCCGCTCATTGGCTGTCAAGAAGATCAGATTAAACCAAAATAGAACTTTTTAGTAAAAACCCAACTTGTCGTGTTTGGAGGAGAAAGAAAGCTGAGTTGCATCCAAAGAACACCATAACTACTGAGAAGCATGGGGGTGGAAACATCATGCATTGGGACTGTTTTTCTGCAAAGGGACCAGAACAACTGATCCGTGTAAACGAAAGAATGAATGGGCCATTGTATCATGAGATTTTGAGTGAAAACCTCCTTCCATCAGCAAGGGCATTGAAGTTGAAACGTGGCTGGGTCTTTCAGCATGTCAATGATCCCAAACACACCGCCCGGGAAACTAAGGAGTGGCTTCGTAAGAAGCATTTAGCCTAGCCTTTCTCCAGATCTCAACCCCATAGAAAAGCTTTGGAGGGAGTTGAAAATCCATGTAGCCCAGCGACAGCCCCAAAACATCACTGCTCTAGAGGAGATCTTCCCATGGAGGAATGGCAAAAATACCGCAACAGTGTGTAAGACTTACAGAAAACTTGTGACCTTGTCATTGCCAACCAAGGTATAAACAAGTATGAGATGAAAGTTTGTTTATTGACCAAACTTTTATTTTCCACCATACTTGCTAAATATTCTTTAAAATCCTACATGTGATTTTCTGGTTTGTTTTCTCATGCTCTCATAGTTAGGTAACCTATGATGAAAAATTTACAGGCCTCTCCTCATATTTTTAGTGGGAAACTTGCACAATTTGGTGGCTACTAAATCTTTTTTCCCCCCTGATATATATATAATTTTATATATAGATGTGTGTGTGTTGTGTTTGTGTGTGTGGGTGTGTGTGTGTTGTGTGTGGTCATGATGACTTGCTATAATAGTTCTTAAATTATATAATAGTTTTATATATATATAAGGATATATAATTTCTATATTTTGTTTCTGTCTCAGGCACTCACCCTACTCTTGGTGAACATCCTAAAGTTTACCAACTACACTTTTGATGTTGAGGAGTTCATGAGGTTAGTCCTTCTAGCGGCTGAATATGTGACCCGGCACCCGGCGTGGCGTGCAAAACAGGCTCGAGATGAACTGTAGCCTGTAAGACATGGTGGTCTCCTGCCTGGAGATAGATGAACACACTCCTATGAACTCTCTGCACTCTGTAAATGTAGCCGTGTTAACGAAAAGCGTATGGTTAATATGTGAAAGCACATTTTAAATTCATCAAAAAAACATGTGCGCTGTTACAGATCCTCTAGCTGTCTCGTTTTGCACATGGAGGTGCTGTGTACCTTGGTAGACAAATTGTTTTGACATTGTTGATGTATTTTGTGTGGTCTTAATATACCTCTCCTCAAGTATACGAGGGCTTTTTTTAGAGACTACACCTTTAAACCTGATTTGAGTGCAGCTTTGTAATGGCAAAGTTTTGAATTTCAATACAGGGAGCAAATTCTAGGTCAGTAGATTATTACAAGGTAGTAAGATGTCTTTAACAGCACTGTTTTTTCTGATTATCAAGTGATCAGGCTTTGGGTACTGAACTGATGCTGAGTAGTTCACCCACATAGTTTGGTAGCATTTTGTTTTATAACAATCAAACCACATTTAAAGCATTTTTTTTATTTTGCTTTTTTAATGCATTACGGCAAAGGAGATTACCAGCTTCATATTTATTACAGTGTCCGTTACTTTTTTATTTGTGTTCAGTGAAAATAGTCATCTTGTAAATGTTAAACTATGTTAAGGGATTCATGGCTCCAGTCCTGTTGAACCAATTGAGATACTGGTTCAGTATTGCTCCATTTTATAAAGTATTTTTAAATCAGTGTTAAGATCCTCAGACCCGTCAAAAAGTGGCGAAACAGTAACAAAAGTTGCTGAATTTTTAGTGCTGGTTTGAGTTGAAAGAGTTTGTGAAAATATCTGTTTTGTATTGAATGGAATTTTAAACTGAAATGAAGCTATTTAAAACATTTTTGTGTACGTGATTTCATCATCATTCTCACATACATTGACAATTAATGACTAATACAAAAAACTGTATTTATTAATCACTAGATTTAGCCTTTATCATAATGGTAAAGAATAAAGAATGGCTTTCAGTGACTCAATTATTTCTGCCGTTCTCTCTGTGTTTCATAATGTAAGATTCCTTATGACAGCAAAAGTGCACTGGTTTGGAATGAGCTGTCACTTCCATTAATCTCTGACCTCAAACCTCAATTTGGGGATTTGTGGACAAGAAAAACGTTGTTTAAAAAGTTTTACCAGTTAAACCAGTATTCTCAAGTTGTTTGAAACATTTTAATTAGAAGAAAAATTAAGAAATGCCTGGAATATTTCTCAATAAATTGCCAATTTTTTATTTGACATCTATGGCGCCCATAGACGTAAGCAGAGAAAATGATAACATCTCAAACCAAAGTTTATTTTGTGGAGAACCCATAATTGTTACTTAAATATGATCAAATTAAATAATTAATTTACATAAAGATTTCCATATTTAAAACAAAAAAATTAATTCAATGTTGTAGCCTAGCCACTATTTTTTGATGGAGGCATGAAAATGTACCGCATAACTGCAGAATGACCCTCATGCACTTGCAGTTTGAGGCCGCTAGGTGGCGATATAACACCATTAATGATTCCTCATCATCTGAATCGAATGTCCGTCTCATTCTCACACACGCTGCATTTATCCTTACTGTAACTTTGCTGAAGTTTGCGAAAATACATCCAAGGTGTTATATATATACAGTTTAGGACCTGGCACGCACTTGTCAGAGGTGTAACATTGCTTGCATTGTCTCTCGATTGTTATATAGAGGCTAAATGAGTATGTGCTCGAACGCAGACAGTTATAATCAGTGTTGGGGGTAACGCATTACAAGTAACGCGAGTTACGTAATCAGATTACTTTTTTCAAGTAACTAGTGAAGTAACGCATTACTTTTTAATTTACAAGAGAATGTTTTCAAATGTGACGCAAGTTACTTTTTTTTTTTTTTTTTTTTTTTTTTTTTTCATTATTGGTGGCTGACAGCTCTCCTGTCCCCATGTTGAGAGAAATCAGAAGATGTTACTGTAGTTCTAAAATAAATATGAATATGCATTAATTCATCTCACTCACAAAAAAACAACAACAACACAGATTCAGTATTCCTCAAAATTAATAAAAATAATGCACTCAGAAATAGACCAAACCTGAACCTGATAATTAAATGTTGCAAACACACAATATGCTTTATGTATTTTATTTCCCATTCTATTAACCGATGTCTTTTTTGCTTCTACCCTTTCTTTTTCGTGAGTCCAGTTCAAAAAACAAAACCACTAATAGCAGCATTTTCCCTAGACGAACAGTGTGTCTTTTTTTTATAATGCTGACGTGTGTTTGAATTTCTGCTTTCCTTTTCCTTCCTTTCTTTCTTTCTTTCTTCTATTTCTTTCTTTCTTTCTTCTTTCGTCTTCGTTCGTTCTTGCTTTTTCTTTCTCTTTTCTTCTTTCTGCCTTGCATTCACTGTACGGACGCTAAATTGACTTTTTCCGTCCCGAGGTCTAATTTAAGTCATTTTCATTCACTTCACTTTTGGTGTGAAAAGGCTTTTATATTTGCCAAAAATAGAACTTTTTTTATTTGAAAAACAAGCAAGCAAGCCCTGTCCGGATTTAAAAAGTAGCGCAAAAGTAACGTAACGAATTACTTTCCATAAAAAGTAACTAAGTAACGTATTAGTTACTTTTTATGGAGTAACGCAACATCGTAATGCATTACTTTTAACTTTTTAAAAAGTAACTTTCCTCCTTCACTTTCCCCCAAACAACTTTCCCTTTCCTCCCACTTCTCCCCCCCCAACCTGGTTAGTTTTATTACAACGCGGGGCTGCAATGCACTTGTGCTGTAATTACTGCTAGTAACAGGAGAGGTTATAGTCGCTGTGCGTCCCTCTCGCTGTGCTCGCATGGCTGCTTTCTATGATTAAGAAGACCGCAACAAACGCTTATTAAACGCAAAGGCGGACAGCCTTTTTTTTTTCCTTTTCCCCGTTTTTTTTTTTCCTGTTATTCCCGCATATCTTAGTCAGTGCATTCTTTCCTCTTCTTCATCTTCTCTGAGCGCGGGTTTGGTGGCCGGTATTTTGTTCGTGTTTAAATTAATGGATCACTGGTGAATTGTTTGTGGGAGTGACAAATATATATACCGCGCGCTACCTAACCATATACCTAACCCCACCCCCCCCGCCCCCACACTACCGCTATTACCGCCCTCCTTCCCCTCACTTCTGCTGAAGAAATGTGTTCCCTGGCCTAAACCCTATATCCTCATTACACACTGTCTCATGTAAATAAGAGCCGCTGCTGTTTGTTACCTCTGCAGGTATGGAGATGAAACATGATGAGGAGATTATAAAGGTAATTCTTCCAAATGTAAGCCTTTTCTGTTTCTAAAAGCTGATTTTTAGAAGTTAATTTGAAGTATTTTAAATGATCATTATGATTATTATTTTGTAAATAGCTTTTTGTCATCTCAGGATAAACTTAAATGTTTTTACATGCTGATATATAGCTTTAAAAAGGGACAAGGTTGACATTTATTACTTTTTTAGTCATGGTAGACTTTTTGCTCAAGGTCATGACACTATAAGGTGTTTATTAGAAAAATAATTTTAATATATATTTTATTTGTATATTATTAGCCTACATATCTATTTTCCATTAGAAATGTATTGTTTATGTGCTAACAAGCTGGCAACCTGACTAAACATATAATAAGTGACAAAAAAAAAAGAGGACGCTTTCTTGAGAATATTTTATTAGCGTGGGTTTATTAATTTTTTAAAATGAATTTTAAAAAATAAAATATGTGCATTAAAATCACAATTAACAAAAGAGACAAATTGTAAATGTCTTTTTATTTTATATGTTAATATATTTAAGACATTTTATTTGATAATACTAGAAATACTAATTATAGATACCCCCCAACTTTTCATATATTTAACTAAATGTATAGAAAATTATTATAAAAATTATTATTTAAATTCTATAAAACGTTCTATTTTATGCCTTTAGTAACATCATCGTTATAGCCACTATTTGCACATTTGTTCATGAGAAACACAAAATTAACCACTTTTGTGGAATGACCCAAAAAACACAGTACAAGATTGAATGAAAATTGAATATTTATTTCCAAAAACTGTCTGGCTGTTGGGGGGGGGGGGGGGGGGAGCCCCAACTTTCCTGTCTGGCCTTTTGGCTCTATGACACTCCGTCTCTTTTATCCTTCTTTCCTGGGTGTCAATATTTCAGGAAATGAATTTTTCGCAATGATCCTTCGGCACTGTGATTCTATGGCACTATGATTCTCCCATTCTTGCCTGCTTTGGAACCCAGATTAGATTTGTTTGTCATCATCCATCACCCATTTCCATTGTCTTTATGCATAATATCCATTATCCTGCGTGTATCAACGTGGCTTAATCTAATTCATCTCACAAAGAACAAAAATTCTCACCAGAAATAAATCAATTACCAACAGCTCATCTTACATACCCACTTCTACAGGCGTCCCACAAAGCAAGAAAACATTCTCTTTCAGAGGATAAATGTGGAAATATTGATTGTGTTGGAAGAAATATTCCTCAAGTTATGATCAGACATTTCCATAATGCTCAGTCCTCCGAGAGAACAATCTCAGAAGGAAGAAGTCTCAGCGGGGATCCTATAACACAAGCTCTCTGATAAAAGACATTTATGCCCTTTCCTCCAATTCTACTCTATCAGCATTATTACAACTTGTATTCTCTCATATGCCAGTTGTACATTAAATGCTGTAAGCCATACACAAAACACTCATTCTTGGGGCTGTAGTCTGAACTAGCCTGAAGTAGCCAACTTGCTTAACTGACGAAAGGAAGTCCAGCCGTGAAAGCAAGATGTGCTGTCCGTAAACCTGAAACAAACTCTGTTATCTCCAGTTGTAGTTGCTGTGTTGTTGCTTTGTAGATTAATCAAAATTTCACTAATCCTTTCCTCATAGAGAAGTAAAATACAGAATATACTGCAATGACAAGTGCAATAAAGTGTGCACACACTCTTAAAAATAAAGGCTCTTTATCGGCATCTATGGTTCCATAAAGAATCTTTAACATCCATGGAACCTTTTCAATGCATAAAAGGTTCTTTATTGGAAAAAGATGATTTAGATTATAAAATGTTCCTCACATTAAGAAAAAAAAGGTTCTTCTAAGAACTGTTCACTAAATGTTTTTTTGGGGAACCCAAAATTCTTCTTCCATGGCTTCACTGCAAAAACCTCCTTTACTTTTAAGAGTGTAAAGTTATCAGTCAATCCTTGCAACATATTTGCCACGTGCAACCGATAAAAGTATAATATTAGGGCTTATTGATATACTTTTGAACAAATTTATTGGATTGATGTGGGCCATAGGACTCTGAGGACGGGTCATATAGAGTTATGATTGGAAGGCCAGGTCAACATAGACATGTGCTTCTCACTTCATTCACTAGCCTTGTGATCCACATCTAAATATTCTTCACACCATGCCACAACATATGATATGTCTCCATGCATTCTTGCAAAAGTGCAATTGCACAGCAATTTTGCCCGAGGTCCATGAAAACGAGCAGCGAACATCTAGAGAGCTTCACAAGGTTGTTTGTGGTTAATATTTTATTAGATAAATGTCCGGGGCCAGAGGATGTTCAATGGTGAAAATAAATAGCATGGAATATTGAGTGCAATGGCAGTACTTTTAAAATGAGGATTCAAATGGGTTATATTTCTTGTTGTACCGAATACCCCTTTTATCTCTTTTTTTATACCTGAAGGAGACAAAGATTCCAATTTCCTAGACGAGACGACCGGGATTGGAGACGCATATCAAAGGGTAGCGTGTGTATAGGTGGCTTAACCAAGGCCTTTTCATCCTTCCTTAAATCAGATGCAGTGTGTGATGATGAGAAAACACACACTTTCAGTATAGTCTCAAATGTTAAACCTCTAAACTACATATGACCTTTTGGTGTAGGATGAGTAGGGGTATCCAGGACTGTTATTTGTGATGGAAACCCTTGCAATTCACAATGGAGATTTCAATTCAGCTCAACCTTGAGGGCTGCCAGGCTGTGATTGGCTATTGATAACATCATTTGCCACATGATAGAAATCTAAAGAGTAGGCTACCCGACTATGAGACTGAACGAAGTAGACCAAATCGATGCCCAAAGGATTAGACTGTTTGAGCGCCTGCCTCGAAGCGCGGTCGGGTTAGAGGTGTAAAAAATGTAAAACCTTATCACTCACTTTTTTTTTTTTTGCCAGGCTTGTCGTTATAGCACAGCCCCTCATTTCTACACTTGTAAGCGATGACATCAGTTAGCGTGGCTACTTGAAGGATCGCGCGCGGGGCGGGGGTACAGCCGGCGCACGTGCGCGGAATAAGCAAGGGAAGTTCGCAATTCTCTTGTCAAATCGATCGCAGCTCGGGAGGAGTGTGCGAGGCGCAGTTATCATCGCAGACTTCCCCATCACTCACAGTCCCAGCGGTTCCGCAGGAAGACAGCTGTTAATAACCTAACAAGCATGTCTGGACTGGAGCATTATAAGGTCATTAGTCTACGCATCCCCATATGGATTTACGCACTTCTTTTCTGAGATTCAAACGCTGACGGTGCTTCTCCCTTTTTCTTTTTCGTCCTCTCTCATTCATCCCGTCGGTGATGTGTAAAATAATGGGCAAATTCGGTTTATGAACTCTCCGTGTGATGGACAGGCGATTATTGAGCTCGAGCTCGGCTGGAGTGAGTAGAAAGTGAGCTCATTTGAAACAAACATCTGTCTTCAGGACTTCTGCCACCTTCTGAAGCAAGGAGAATGCCCTCGCTTTCGTAAACGGAGGTAACCTGCTTCTCATCCTCTTTTTTTGGTTCGCTCTTCAGCTTAAACAGTGACATTGATTAGTTGTTGACTGCAAATTGATATTGGCTGGGTTTCCAGACGCGCTAAGTCGAGCATTAGTCGCACGCGAGTAATACGCCTTCCCAAAAGCATCGTTGTCAGTAGCACGCAAAAACGTTCTTAAGTTAAGAACGTTAAACGGAGCTGTTTTTATATTTATAAGGGATGTTTAATAAATGTTATGAATGCATTTTTTTTTATCATTGCAATGCTACCGTACATTAAAACAATTGTTATAAAGTCTTGATAAAAATCGCATTTAAAGTCATAGGCTACTCCACAGTCTGCGCATGTCACGTGACAAACTTATATTTATCATAACTTTATGTGGGCCTACTTTGATACACATAAGTGATTGCGAAATCGATTCGTTCTTAGTAACATTTATTTTCACGAGGACATGTGAAAATGTAATAGTTAAAAAAAAATCATAACAAATGATTTGATTGACTGTTTTAAATGAGTGCCACCCACTCTTCCTCACCATCCTCTTCTTCTTCCAGTGGCAGGTTCACATACTGCATGTTGCATGGTGGCAGTGCACAGACCTCAAACCAAATGAAGGAACACAACAACTAAGTGAGGGAGACAGAGACCCATTGTAATGATCCACATAACGCGCTCTGCCATCTATTCTGAAATGTTTAATAACTTTTAGCGCATCGTTAAGATGACGTTCAGTTTCCAGTTTGGCAGTATTTTCACACTATTTGAGAAAACAGCCTCCTGGAGATGTTGGAAATACGTTTCAGCATTTGTGCAGCATCTTCGGACCTTAAACGAACGACGCGCTCTACTTCATAATGAACGATCTACGTCTCACAGCCGTAAAAGTAGCTCTTTTTTCATACAAGTGCATAGCATATAAATTAGAATATAGACAACATAGCCTAGATAAAAGTTGGATCACAAGTTAGCCAGAGTGCGTATTTTCACCCTTCGTCAAACAGACACAACCAGAAGTCGCGTTCGCCAGAGGTAACCATAACAACAGGACTGTGTTCACGCGCTTCCACCCAGTTTTCTGGGCTGTAGGCTACATACAACATAAGGCATAAGACTTGATTTGCACATCACGAATAAACTTTTAAAAAGTCTAATAATGGACTTTTAGCTAACCGTGCAAGTGGCGCCAGATTACAATTTGCGCAGCGCTAGACGAACCTCGACAGATTGCACCCGAAAAAATACCTTTACATGAATTAATCATTTAAAAAAGATTTTTTTTTTAATTGTCACCTTACATGCACACTAGATGAACCGCTTTATTGCGTAAGGAGACTAAATAAGCGATCAGTAAGGGTTTCCGAGCTGCTTAGCGCCTATAAAAACGGTAACCACGAGAGATTCGCTGATCTGGCGCTTTTAACGAATGCGCTCTCAATGGAGAAGGAATAGAGCTGTGCGGCTGAAGCGCGTGCCGCCTGGACTAAACCCACCAGCCTCCTCACATCATGTAGTAATCGCGCTGCATCTTCATCTCCACCCCTTTCCCCTGCCTGCCTTTTTTAACCATGCTTTGTCCAATAAGTATTGCGAGCGTTTAATTATTGTCCCTTTGTCTCGCGTCCTCCGCTGCGCGCCGCAGAGACTGTCGTGTCAGTAGTTCAACCGAGGTTGGGCGAGAATGTAAAGCGACTTAATTGTCGTCGACACTCGCATTAAGAGCCAAGCAACACAGCTGAGCCCAGCGGAGATTACTCAGTGGAAGTAAGAAGAGCTGCACATGTATTTTTCCAACTCTGTCACACACACAGTTATCTCTTTCATTTGGGCCTTGAATCACAGTGTTTGCTTTGAGAGAGATGTAGGCGAGAAAGAGAAAGCATGTGCATTGTGCAAGAGCACATCTGGGGTTGTTGTCTGCGTTTCGTCGTCAACCGGCAGATTTGTCTTTCTTTTATCTATTCTTTTGTCTTTTTTTCTTTTCTGTGCTTGTTTTTCACTTAGATTTTTTGTTGTTTGTTTGTTGGTTGTTTTTTTTTTTTTTTTTTTTTTTTTTTTTTTTTTTTTTGTTGTTTGTTGTTTTTTTTTTTTTTTTGTGTATGTTTATGGGTTTGTTTTAGTTTGTTTAGTTTTTTTTTTTTTTGACCCCTGTGTTATTTGTTTTCTAGTTTGTTTTTTGTTTTTATTTTTTTTTTTTTTTTGTTTTGTTTTGAATGCATGGGTTGTTTGACTTAGGTTATTGAACCTCACTCTGGGCTTTCGTGATATTCTTATCTTTTTTTTTTTCTATTGTTGTTGAGCGATACAGTTTATGTTTGTTTTTGGTCAACCCACTACCCCCTTCCGTACCACAGCGCTCATCCCACTGAGACCAATTTTACCACTTGCAACCACCCGTTCCTGTACAATACTTATTTATTAATAGCTGGTCCTCTGTCTCTCACGCCCCCTCATATCTCTCTCCGTATTACCCTTAATCTATCTTACCGAGCCAAAGAACTCCACCTATATAACCTATTTTTTACTATATGAGCTCTGTTTAGGTTTTCCTATACGAACTAGATCCTAATAATCCGCTCATCTTCTCTCCCACACACACACACTCCGACGTTCGTTTGTTATTCTGCCTCCCGGGTCACGCCTTTTTTTCCATCAGATCCTACATATAAAGGGTTTTGGTCATCGATCTTAGAACCACGACTACCGTAACTCTCCTAACACTAAGCCTGCCACCACATACACCACACTTTACCTACTACCCATGTGCACTACACAGAAACCACCCACCTCCCCGACAGAATCCCGACACTCTACCCTTCTTCCTAACCCTCTACTTATACTAGCATTTCCCCAATGTATACACCATGTTTCTGCTTTCCCTACATTTTTGGTGCTTGCTGTATTGATATTATTGTTTTGATACATCACAAACCTAATCTTCCTCTATATCTTTTGTTTAACACTGTCTTATGACGTACACCGAAGCCACCTGTTTACTCCCTATCCGCGCT
This sequence comes from Sinocyclocheilus anophthalmus, assembly GCA_018155175.1. NCBI lineage: Eukaryota > Metazoa > Chordata > Actinopteri > Cypriniformes > Cyprinidae > Sinocyclocheilus > Sinocyclocheilus anophthalmus. The sequence goes on from JADLZN010005611.1 coordinate 69,222, forward strand.
ACCTACTCTATTTGAGCGCACGACACTTGTCTTTCGGTCAGGTCCAAAGGGCCCCTTCTTTTCTTGCCTACCCGAGCCTAAGCAAAACTACTTTGTCTTTTCGAACATTTAATCACGTAAGCTAGTGGGGGACATGTCAGTTCATATACATAGGCGCGGGCACGCGGATCCACCCATTGGTGGGATAGCGCGGGGGGCCCCACGCACCGGGGGCACATACCAAACCCAACCCCCCACCGGGCCACTCCAACCGGCACCGGGCACTCGTCGGCCAGCCCCCCCCCAGCCGCGATCTCGGCTAGACGAAGGCCTGGCCCTTGCTGACCCGAAAGCATCAGCTGGTCGATTCGACCCGCTAACCTATGAGCTCTGAGCTGGGCATTAGACCCCCATCCCACTCTGTTTGCGGATGGATGGATGCTCTTAGAATGGACAAGGACCTGGGAGAGAGAGGTAGAGTGAGAGAGCATCACTAAAAGAGAGAAGGTGGGAGGGTTATTAAAGAGAAGGAGGGAGTGATATAAATCGAAAGGGGTGAAAAAGAAATTAATGATGGAGGGAGAGACAGAGTGAGCGATTCACGAGGAACAGAAGGCAGTGATGGGAAAGTCTCTCATCTGTAAATGAGATTGTCCCTGATGGCCATTTTCTCCCCCAGTTCGCTCATTCTTCTTTCCCTCGCAAACCTCAATGCTCCGTTGAACGCAGGTCTCAATACTGGACTCCGCAAGTGCTGACAGTGAAAAACAGAGACACTGGAGGGAGTCGGGCCTCGGGTGGCTCTTTCGTATTTTCCCCTTTTTCATGCAGTCACTTCACACCACTTGGCCCTGAAACCTTAAAAACAAGGGAGGCCTAAGAGGGGTTTGGTGTTGTTTTGTGGACCATTCGTCCACCACAACGTTCCGCGACATAGAGTGCCAGCTCCACAGGTGGGGGCCAATCCCTCCCACGTATAAAACGCTAAAGCAAGTTTGTTTGTAGCACACCAGTTTTAGGACTTCAATTTACATAGGTACACGCTGTTGGTCTCTGCTTCCAAATGGTGTACCCACGCTTGACACTACCCAGTGGCCCGAAGTTTCCCACTATTGCCGTCGTTTTTTCCACCCGACTCAGTCTACACCCCAACCGAAGACGATCCCACCCCTGCCTGCGATCACCGATCCGAACGGCCACAATGATCTACTGGCTCCACACACGATCGTCACCGCACCGCACCATCTTACTTACATAATCCTCATTTATTTTATAGATAATGACAGCGACATGCGAGATTGTTGCATTGCGAACCCAGAAGATACTCTGTGCCAACGACAGCAGTTGGTGGCTTAGGATACTGACAAATGCAACTGCCACCATCTGTCTCAGTTGTCAATAGTGAAAATCACCTCAAAGGCATTCAGTGTTTTATCAATGTAATATTGTGCGATGTTCATGATGTTGTTTGGCTGATTGTTTTGTTCATTAATGGACTTTTTTTTTTTTTAGCAGAACTACTAGTAAAATTATACAAAGTTTTATAATAAATGAATGTTTTCAAACTCAAAATAATTTGATCTCAAACTAACTTTAGTCAGTTTCATGAATTTTTTATGCATGTATGTATTTATTTTATATTATATATTTGAGACACTGAATAATTATTGACAACCTGAATATTTGAAAGGTCTGTCACTTATCAAGCATTTCATGATTTGTATATATGTGTAATTTAAGAGTTTTATCTTGCGAAATGACTGTACATTTTCCCTGACATAAAGACCTTACATAAACTGTATTTTTGACCACTTTCCTTGGAAACCAATCTCCTGTGCTATTTTGTGTCCATTTATTTGCTAATTTTTTTAAGTAGTAAGTGGAACGATGTATAGTCAGCCAATCATCATCACATATATCATTACATATACCACCCTAGTAATAATTGACAAAACCTTAGAATATTGAGATGAATAACATACATATTTACAAAAAACAACCCAAAAGCACCATGGCACCGTATGAACATGCTTTTTAGATATGTTTCATGGTAGTGCCATTTGAAATACCTTGTAGTACCACACACATACTATGATATGAATATAATAATCATTCAATAACATGGCATCAAATATCAAAGAAAGTACCATCTGATACCTTTACTGCACCATACTGCTCTTTTATATAAGTGTTCTGGCTCATATTCCTATCTATTATTTCTTTTTTTCTTTGTCATAGCTTTACAATTTTTACTGTCTGCTCTGATGGTATTAAATAGTGTCAGAGCTTCCTCCTTTCTGCACTGAGTGGCGGCTTGGATTGGTTTATTCCACTCAGAATGGATGACACCCATTTCAATGGGATTTGCTTTAAATAACAGGCTAAAGGAAAAAGCTCTTCGGCTTTAGCATGAGATACGTCAAATAGGCACACACTTCTGTCTGATCTGAGCAGTGTCAGTGAGAGCTGTCAGATTTAAATTAAAATATGTTGAGGTGTTACCACACCAGAACAGAAGCCTGCGCTATTGTCTTAAAAAAGACACACACGCACATACAACACACATAATAACTCCACAGAACATTATAGCCCCAAACCATAGGTTACTCCTTTTAGTGGATTGGGTTGCTTTGACATAAGGTGAAGCAGTACCTTCAGTATTCAGGTTACAACTCTGAACGAAAAGAATAAGCCTATTAAATGTGCATCAGTTTTGTGGCCAGCTTTAAGTGCTTTTGTGGCCCAAGCAAATGGAACCGAAATGTTGCTTTTCAATTGTAGAGATTCTCAGCCAACTCACAACAATCTCTATCGATAAACCTGTTTTGTCTTTTCAGTGGCTCATATGAGCTTTCAGACCTATTGTGAGATTTGAAAGCTCAAGAGGTTGAGAGTCTATAAACGGTGTCTAGGCATCTACACACACCTGCTGAAAAATACAGCTTTGAGGAAAATACATGGTGAAAATGGTGAACAAGTGTACAGACCTTAATCCATTCAAGCTGCATTCAAATGTGTTTAAATACATATTAGGTGGTGTCATGCACATTTTTGAAGAGGTTTGAGAGACATTGGCAAACAAAACAGTTAAAAATTGCTAATTTAACTAATTTAACAAATGAGTATGTCTATAAATAAAAGTACGACTCATGAAAGCTTTTCTCGCAATTCAGACCTTTTCCTCTGAATACTGAGCAATTTTTATTTATTTATTTTTGTTTCTGCCACAGAATAGAAAATAAAAAGATAATTGCAACTTTTTATCTCACATTTTTTACTTTACATCTGGCAATTCTGTGAAACTGTTAGATAAAAAAGTTGCAGTTACCTTTTTTCTTTTTGTGGAAACAAGCTTTCATAGTAGAAAACCAGTTTTCATTAAGTTCAAATTCTTAACAAGTATTATAAATATTTAATTATTTTAATATAAAATAAAACAATTTAAAATAATATATATATATTATTTATATATAATTATGTTTATCTAAAACTTATATATATATATATCCGTTAATAAATTCATTTAATGATATATAATTATTCCTACTAATAAATAGGTGGAGAGTCTATAAACTGCTTGTGTGTGAGTGCAGATGTGTTTTAAGTTTACCCTTCTCTCTGTGTCTGATGTGCATGTTTGTAATTCTGGTCTGTACGATTAAGCTCGCGTGCATTGGTTTGCTCACTGCAGTGAAGTGAGTGCATCTCTGCACAGTGCAAGGTGTTTAAGGCATTAAGCCTGATTTAGTAAAGCAATAAGCCACTCAAGGCCATGCGTTACAGTGATTTTACTACAGTGAAGGGATGTTCTCAGGCTAGAAGTGAAGCAGACTGCATAAAAACCCTCTTAAACATGGTACAATCACTGTAACACACATCCTCAGGTGTCTTATTGTGTCTCTGGGGTTTGTGGTTTTATTCTAGTCTGTGTTTGAGCATATGTAAATCCAAAGATTGTTTCACTGTGCTGAGTGTGTGTGTCTTAATGTGTATAAAAGCCAGTGTGTGTTAAAGGGAGAATAAGTGCGAGAGGTTAGACGGCCGTGCTCCTGAGGGAACATGGCAATACGGTGTTACACTCCAGAGCCCCACAGACAAGTTAATTCACTTATTGACACTGCTGACACATCTCAGTGACTTTGTAAAATTAACAATTGATCACACTCACTCGCTCTTTCTCTCCTTTTTGCTATTCCCATCTCTGTTCCCAGTTTCTCCTTCGGCCGCTCTCTTTGCACACCCTGCACGTTTAGTCATTATTATAATTACGTGGCAGCCTGCAGGAGTCTGGTCATTAGCGATAGAGGGGTGTGAGATAATCGGGACAGTAGCCGGCCTCAGCACGCCTTTGCAGGGATGAGGGCAAGAGAAAGACCTTGGCTCTGACAGTGGCAGACCACTTTCATTGATTGTCCAAATCCACATCCAAACACGACATAGTGGCAGGGTCACAAAATACAGGGACAATAAAAAAGAGCAGTGCATTTATTACTGAGAGAATGAGGACACAAGCCGAATATGGTGACAGGCAGTTTGGTTTTACTTCATCATAATTTGCTGCACACTTTGTGGCATTTGTTTCCTCTATGAGATCATTTCATTGGCTGTATGAGACTGATTCTAGATCAGAACAGGCTGAAAGTTTGGCTAATGTTTTAGGTATGCTCTCTGTAGACTGATCCTCAGATCCATTAATGGTTTTGTGTTACTACAGATTTTTGGTTGGGGTCAAGTCTTCATCCTGTATTGACATTCGGCTATTGCGATCCCCAGTGTTGCTTGGTTTCCATGTCTCATTCATTCAAGCTCCAACTTTGTCTCAGATGTTTCTCCTAAACTGTCTTTAAAAAAAGGAACAAAATTTGAGCATTTTGACATGTAATAAAAGTTTAGAGCAATTGAATGACATATATCATTAAATAAATACTGTCCTAATAATTGACAAAACCTTAGTATATTGAGATGAATAACATATATATTTACAAAAAATTACCCATTGTACAGTATGACCAAGAGTTTTGCTGACTAGAAACAATTATGATATTAAAGACATCCCACTTAAATTTCTTCCCTAATTATCATGAAAATGGATTTTGGATCCAATTTACCAAATTTCAGACACTGTGTACTAAAATGTTTAAAATATTTTTTTTTTCGTGGGCTGAACTGATGGTCAGGCTTTTTAAGAGGCACACAGATGGCTGAGAGATGTTGGTGCACTTTGTTGTCAGGTGGTAAATGGTGTGATTGTAAAAAAAACTGACCCAATTGGTGTTAACACTTTGAGATGAGAAGTGTAATAATGTAGCAGATTTTACTGCTTTGGGCCAGGAAGTTTATAGCCTGTAAGTGCTATCTTTACACTATACTTCAGAACACACACTCACAACACACCCCACACACACACACCACACACACACACACACACACACACACATCCACACACACACACACAACACACCACACACTGAAATCAATTTGATGACTTTAGCGACTGTTCCTACTTCATTCTTTTATAAGCTAAATTATAACATTTTTAAAATGCACCGTTTATAAAAGACATTTTTTAGAAATGATGACGAGTGCTTAGCCTTGGTGTGAATCTTAGACTCTCCGAATGGTTTGGTTTAATTTTATCACCACAAGTAACCAAAAATACACAACAATCAGATATACAAACAAAACAACAGGTAGAGTGCTCATTTAAAATTAAAGTTGAACGAATGCATAGACACAGCTATTAATGCGCAAATGCAGGAAGCTCGTCATTGTGTTAAAATGAGGTCATCATGGTGATCTTCATGGAGCTTGTACATCAGAGCAAAGCTAATTGGATGGTTAACAGTGTCTGCACTGTCTCACGACGATTCCGTGAGAAGCAGCACCTCAGCAAATGAGCAGCGAGCTCAGAACTTCATTTTACCTCTAACTCCACAACTAATTCACAGGGCTTAAATGTGATGTTTTGAAATCTTATGAGAAAGACACACAGGTGCTTTTTTAAATTATAAGGCAACCGGGCACACACACACACACACACACACACCAGACCCTGGAAAGAAAGACTCTGGTTACAGATATTTTTTTTACTGGGTCTGTGAGGAAATAGAAGAGAAGGGAAAAAACGGTCTGGTGGAGTCATTGGATCTAGGGGACTGTGACTCCAGTCTGAGCAACAGGCTGTGGATGGGACTTAAGTGCAATGAAGATCAATTCTTCTGTAACTTTAACTCAGTACCCTTGTCATAATTTTACCCTTGGGCTTTATACAAAAAACTGTAGTAAGCTCGGGGCTGTGTTACAGCTGACAGCAAAAATTTGCATAGATACATAGATTTTATACCTGAAGCACACCTGCTTACAAATACTGTTTTAGTGAAAATACATGGAGAATATCTCGTGTCTGAGTTCAGACCTTGAGCCATTCAAGTTGTATTCATGTTTGTCTATACATAACAAATCAGCAGTCATACTTTTTTCAAGGACATGGCCAAACTAAAAAAATAAAAAATATATAAATCAACAAATTATTTTTTCTTTAAATAAAAATATGACTTAATAATCTAGCAATGGAACAGTTTCATTTAGAGTTCAAGCAGACCCAAATTCAAATTCTGAGCTGTTATTTATATTTTAATGTTATAGATTAAATATAGTTAAATATATTAAATATAGTTTAAATATATATGGTTAATTATTTTAATATATCCACATTATTAAAAAATGTAGAATGTATCAACACACACACACTGCACCCAGACAATATTATTAAAATTTAAAACTAAAGCACTGACACGGATAGAGCAGCTTTAAACATTTTGTTAATTATTTTTGAAAGTCATATAATTTGGTGCAACTGATGGGTGGCTAGATGAGGTCAGAAGTTTTTCAATTAAAGCAAAATTAATAGACGATGGAATTCTGCCCCAGACATTTTAGACAAACAATTGTTACCCCACATATTTTGCACTTAATTATCAAGATACATTTTTTTTTGAAATTGCATTCAAATCTGATAGGCAGTTTGCATGGGCATGTCCATCTTGTAGATTAACTTGGTGGAAATCGCACTGCTCCATTAGTCTCTAAATATCCACAGCACCACACACACACACACACCACACACACAAACACACACACACACACCACACACACCACACACCACACACACAACACCACACTAGAAATCGCATATTGAAATAGGAATAAACGAAATGGATAAATGAATAGGGATGGGTTATTGCAGGGTGTTGAAATTGCCTGCTTATCTCCAGTAATATCGGCTGAGCGAGAGCTGATGTACTCATCTGCAAACACACTGATACGGCAGGGCCAGCGGTGCGGAAACTCCCCGTGTCCGTTCGGATTGGCTGTCGGAGCTTTACTGCGAGCTTCCCCACAGATGCTTGTGCACATAAACACATACACTGATATTGCCTGGAGATGTGGAAATGCAGCAGCCTGGAAATGTTTCAATGAAAAGCCAGATAAATGCACCAGAAGACTTGGCCTCCCACCGCATTTCAATATTGTGCATTTTTCTAGAAATCCGAGATGCTTTTAAGAACTTCTGTTGGCCCTCACACCATTTGGACTCATTTTCGGCAGGGCCTCTCGTTGGAGAGATAGAGTTGTTTTGGAGGGATTCATTTTTCTGCTCTGTTTGAGCCCCAGAGCATGAAATGGTATATTTAGGATCAAGTCTTCTGTTGCAAATGACTTGTGTTTGTGTGTGTGTGTGTGTTAGTGAAAGAGAGGGAGCAAAAATGAGTGAGACAGTGACAGGGCACAAGAAGGTTGACAGAACCACAGGAAGTTGATGACTTTTTTAAACACAGGTACCAAGCTGACAAAATATGTTCTAAGAACATTTTACTAACATTCCCTTTAAGTTATGAAATTGTTATTTTGAAATGCTCTTCAAACATTCAAAATGTCCATTCTTAAAATGTTTTGAGAACAAAAGACCAGATAACTTTGATGAACATTCTATTAACATTACTGGATAAACATTTGTTCATTTGTTCTGAGAATGTTCTCTTGTTAGCTGGGTACAACATACACCTGTGGCATAAAGTTAAATAATATAACGGAAAGACTGACATTATCTTTATCTGTATACATATGTACTTTGTTCCTTTTGATACCGGAAAATGTTACACTTGGTTGTAGGTTAAAATTCCAAACAACATCTAGATGATAATATTATCTGTTTAAAGTGTTTAAAGGGTCAATTAATTCTAGCCAAAGGGTGCAATACTTTATCCTATACATATTAAAGGGACAGTTCACTCAAAAATGAAAATTCTGTCTTTATTTGCTCATTCTCTTTTTCAGAAAGATTTGCTCAGTCTTTCTGTATTTGTATGACATTATTTCTTCTGCGCACAAAAGGAGGTCATTAAAAAAAAAAAACATTGTTTAGAATTTTTTATTGCTTAAATATCACATTGTTTTTTCACTAAAAATGATTGGAACAGTTTGAAAACGATCAGTCAGCCACATACACTTTTTAAAAAATGTTTTGCTGACACTCTTGAGTTACGATGTACTGCCATTGCATTGAGTTTGCAAAGAAGAAAGAAGGTTTTTTGAACGTCATGGGATTAAGTAAATGACGACAGCATTGTGTTTAAGTGTTTAAGTTATAGTAAGACATTAGTAGGTTGATTTCCCCCAAAATGTAAACACTGCTGTTCTATGGTACTTTCAAAACTTGTTGCTGATAGTTTGAGAATCCTGACCAACCCATGACTATATAATCAAGTTATCAAACACTATTGTGAATCTGAGGTGTTCGCTATGTTTTTGTTCATCCAATAGAAGATTAAGGGAGTGTTTGTATACTGTCACAGAATCTGAAATAACATACTTCATCTTCAACTTTAGTCTGACTAGATGTCATTTTCAATCCTGTTATAATTAGGAATATGTACAGTATGTTCAGTGGGTTATACTGTTGTGCATTTTGATATAAACCATAAGGTGTGGTTACATTTACCATTGTATAGCAATTTGATTTTTTCCATTGCTAAATAAATAACAATCCATACGTGTTGGTTACATTGATCCAACCAATTGTATACACAAGCAATTTTTTCCACATGAATCATCATTTGAAGTTTGTTCGATGAAGGATTGATTGGTGGACCATACGATTTCTGTAGTGAGGCCCCGCCCGCTACAAGACATTTTGCACATATGTCACTAGAAACAGGAAAGGTTGAGCCAACAGCAGCTTGCTTGGCTGATAAAGGAACTTCTGGTGGACTTGTGCATTATTATGTTGCTACACTATTAACAATAGACAATGGACCCCCTTTACCCATAAGGAGAGCGCCATAGTTTAGTTTGAGCATATGAAACAAGACAAGTTAGGGATGCAAGTACGTGTCCCCTTCATGGATTGTAAACTCTTGTTACATAGCAATGCTAGTTTTGTTCCTCCTCACACCACATCTTTCCAAAAATTGTGCGCATGCTGCACTTGAGGCTAGTGATACATGGGACATAACCAAAAATTTAGTCAGCCGCCTTGATTGTTATGCTTGACACATAGTGCACACCGCGCTCACTGCTGCCCACTATTTGATTCCTGTCTCGAGTGTCCTTTGGCCGCTCCCCACTCCCTCCCTTGCGTTGCCTGTCGTCTCTCTACTGGTCGACACACTAAAAAGGTCGTAAAGCCCATAAAAAATAACTAAAAAAACAAAAAAGTTCACCTAAAAATGGAAATTCTGTCGTTCCAAAACTGTATTACTTTCTTTCCTTGCTGGGAACATAAAAAATAATTTGAGCTGTCTCAGTGTTTTTTTTGTTTGTTCATAAACAGGAGAAGGTTTCATGGTTCCCAAACCAACTTCTTCAAAATGGTCATATAATAAAATAAGGCTAGTCTATATAGGGGCCTGGTCGTCGATAATTAAATTACCGTTCTTAATCGACTGATATTTAACCGCGCCGATTATTGTTCTTTTTATAGCAAACAATGGAGTCTACATACCCAAAGGGAATAACAGAAGAGGGCCGCCATTTTGCTTTTTCATTCCTGTTAAGATGCCCTATACTGGGCTGCCAGCTCTTCTAGCTACCACTGGCTCCCTCTTATGCACAACTAACTGTCCAGCTGGATCTCTCGAGAGAGCACCAATTGATTTTGGGGTTTTGCTTGCAATATACTAGGCGCGTTGCAAGCCTTACAAGTTAATGCTAACATGTCGTTGGAACATTTTCATGGCGTGACCCAGCGCGGTAATAGGTCTTCAGCCCCCACCAACTCAGACAGACTGTCAGCCTCGCTCACGCCTGAAGTGTGGTGGTGAGCAAAACGGGTGACAGCTAGCACCCTAGATGCTGTGTTGCTCGATGGTTGCGTGGGCCTCGGGGGGGGCTTGGGTTGCTAGATGGAGCGTGGCAAGTCAGACTACCAGGGGTCGGTCGGTTGGCCGGCTACACCTTGAGAGTAGCTTGGTCCTGAAAGTAGCTCATCATGCAGTTTTTTGTGTGCTCTCGGGGATAGATGCGTTTGTTTTGCGGCAATGCTTTTGGCCTTCCTCGTGATACAATCACCCACGCCCAGAGATTCTTTCTATTGGGTTCAGGGCGGGTGAGGTGGCTTGGCCTAGTCAAGCGCACACTCTTCAACAACCAGGGCGATTGGTAATTCCACATCGGCGCTTATTGGCCCATGCTATGGGGGCGAGCGACGTGTGGGGGACCGGCAGTGCCAAATCCGCTGTAAAAGGAAGGTAGCATCTTCAAAAAGCGGTCAGCAAGAAGAAGCATGCAAAGTGCCCGAAAATTTCGTGGGTAAACGAGGGTGCAGGGAGACGTTTGGTTTTAAAACACACAATGGCACCAACACCACAATTACATGGCCCCCCCCTTTTTTGCACCCCAACTCCTCACAGACTGTGGAAACTTAAACAGGGGGACTGGACTTCAAGCAACTTGTTCTATGAGCTTCTCCACCCTTCCTCCAAGACTCTAGGGCCTTGGTTTCCAAATGAATTACAAAACTTCTCGCCATCTGAAAAGAGACTTTGGACCACTGGCACAGTCCAGTTTCTTCTTCGCCTAGTACCCAGGTAAGACCCTACTGACATGCTGGGGGTGCAGGAGTGGCTTAACAAAGAATCCGAACAACTGTACCAAATTCTTCCTTCGTGCACGGCCTGTTGTGGTGCGTCTTGATTGATAGGAGAGTGACTCGCCCACTTGAAAACACCTAGGCCGCCTCCAGTTTGTAGTTCTTCATCTCGTATTGTGAAAGCTCTGACATCAAGATTTCCTTGAATCGATTTTGCTTGAGACAATCAGGGCGTCGTCTAAGCTGAGGTCTCCTTATCTGTCTCGTGTCACTTCCGTTCTTTTCTCTGCTCTCCGCCCCCCTAGAATCAATCGGTTGGTTGTGCATCTTTTTCTTTTACACTTTTTCCTTCCACTCAACTTTTTATGAATATGCTTGGATACAGCACTCTTTGAACAGCTAGCTTCTTTGGCAATGATTGTTTGTGGCTTATCCTCCTTGTGAAGGGTGTCAGTGATTTTCTTCTGGACAACTGTCAGATCAGCATCTTCCCCATGATTGTGTAGCCTAGCAAACCAAACTGAGAGACCATTTTAAAGACTCAGGAAACCTTTGCAGGTGTTTTGATTTGATTAGCTGATTGGCATTTCACCATATTCTAATTTGTTGAGATAGTGAATTGATTGGGTTTTTGTTAAATGTGAGCCATAATTATCACAATTAAAAGAACCAAAGACTAAACTACTTCAGTCTGTGTGCTTGAATTTATTTAAAACACGAGTTTCACAATTTGAGTTGAATTACTGTGATTACTTTTTTCCATGACATTCATAATTTATTGATATGCAACCTGTTATATATAAAAAAGTTTTTTTTTTTGCGCTACAACATGGGATTATTCAGTGCATGCTGATTAACTTTTATCATAGTTTATAGTTATATGGAAATGAAAGTGGTTAACATTTAACCCGTTCTTTATCATCAGTAGTATTTGAATTTTGTGAATGGGAGTTTCACTTTTGCTGTGTTAAGAAGCGGGCTTCGGATGCTTTCACTTTCGAATCTTGTTGTCACTGTTTTGCTTACAAAACTACTACACACCTTTCATTTTTTAAAGACAAAAACAAAAGATGAGGCATGGCACACAACCACCAGCAATGCTGTATTATATACCGACTAAGACTTACAGCAAAACACTGAGGAATCAAATAATAATTAAAAGAGAGTCCTCCATATCAGTAATAGTGTGGTGAAACATCAAGAATAAACGTATTTTCTCAAAAAAAATAATGAAACAAAAAGAAAAGTAAAACTAACGGTGACAGTGCTTGCATTCCCTCCCCTCCCCCGCCCACCCACACCCCCCCACAGAGAATACCAGCATGGTTCACAAACATCTACTCTGTTTTAAGACAGTCCTTTTTACCTTGACTTTCGCTTGAAACCCACCATCGTTTCCTCAATTGCCAAAGAGGTCTAGCTGCAGGCCTCGCACTTAGCACTCCAACTACATTTAAGACTGCACTCTCAGACACTTGCGCTTCCGCTAGCGACGTCACTTGCAGGCTTTATTCTTTTATTTTGTTCTATTTATTGATTACATTTTGTTTGAATCCCTCAACATTTTACAACAGTAGCCAGGTGGTGAAGACAAGAAAAAATAAACTAAATTACAATTTCACTTGCATTCGCCACTTGCATTCTCCGATACCTGCGACGTCACTTGCAATCGACACAAATGGTGTGTGTTGCCAATGGAGACAAGATGCTGTGGTGATTAAACGGTTAAAACTAATTTAGTACTATAACATACAGGGTCCTGCAAGAAAAAGACAAGACCCGCAAATCCGTGGCCACAGAACAGCAGAATATGAACGCAATGCACAAAGTCTCTCGTTAAGTGTTTTCCTCCTGTAGAAAAACGAACACTTAACATGGCGTAATGTATTAAGATACATTAAGTTCAAGTAAAAGATCAAATTCGATATATAGTTATTATTTAATGTACTACAAGGCAAACAGATGGCTATGAACACAATGCGCAAACTTTCACTTGTCCTCCCATACAGCAAAACACTTAATGTTGTATAATAACGGGCTAAGATAAAGACAATACAGTAGCCTATATGTCTTGTTGTTGACTCAAAGTATATACAGACCAACAAATATGAACGTGCATTTTGAAATGCATTAGTGATTTTAAAAGGATCAACTCCGTACAGGCAAGCAGACGAGCCCAGAACGCAATGCGTTAAATTGCACGTAAAAATTTTTCCTCCTATAGAAAATCATTATAAATAAAACACGTAATGTAGCTTAATGGACAAAGACAATGATATAAAAGAGCTGTAGACAGTTTATTCTATATGGAAAAATGCTTAACACGAAACTGTGCGTGTTGCGTTTATTCTGGGTTCACCTGCTTGCCTGTACATCTTAGTTATGTATATTTAATAATGTAGAGGAGCATATTGAGTCTGGCCTTTTTAGTCCATTATGCCACGCACATTTTGCGGTATGGGAGGAAAATACTACATACATAATTATTATATTAATAAACTATATATTGAATTTGATATTTTAATAGCATCTTAACACATTAAGCCATGTTAAGTGTTTATGTTTTCTCTCTTAACGAGAGACTTTGTGCATTGCGTTCATATTCTCCTATCTAACTGTTTCCTGTCGCCTGGATTGCGGGTATTGTCTTTTTCTTGCAGGACCCTGTATGTTATTGTACTAAATTAGTTTTAATCGTTTAACCACCACAGTGTCTTGTCTCCATTGGCAACAAGCATGATTTGTGTGGATTGCAAGTGACGTCGCAGGTATCGGAGAGTGCAATTGGCGATTGCAAGTGACTTCGTAATTTAATTTCTTTTTTCTTGTCTTCACCACCTGACTACTGTTGCAAAATGTTGAGACATTCAAACCAAAGTACTAAAAATAGAACAAAATAAAAGCGCCAGTGTCGAGAATGCAATTCTGAGATGCAAGTCTGAGTGCCGTCTTCGAGTGCAGTGCGAGGTCTTCAGGCTAGACACCTTCTCCAATATGGGGGCATTTTGTTTGCGTGCACCTATACTAACGGTAAGTTTTTAGAAGGAAGAATTATCACAATCAGAACGATTATTAAAGTCTTTCTTTTTCCATGATTCTAGCGTAGATTCATGAATGTATTTTGCAAGAATATAAATAGTAACAGAATAAACATGTTTGAATTGTATAATGTGCACCAAAGATTTTTTTTTTTTTCAAGATATTGTTTTTGCTGCTAAATTATACAGTCCGCTAGTTTAATTTCATAGCTTATATATTTTTATTCAGATGTAGTTTTTCTCTGTAATGAGGACGTGAGTATTTAGTGGATTGCGTTTAACAAAGGGTTTAAAAGAGTGACCATTAGTTCCACAAACACAGTATTGATATTCTGTAGTGGTGTAGAAAAGAAAATAGCGCTGGTGTTGGATCTGTATTGGCCGATTATTAGAATTTGGAATACTCTATTTAATCTTACACTGCAAAATAATAACTTGAAAAGATTAAAAGATAACATCATAATTATTTACTGAACCCTTAAATAAATCACAATTATATAATGAAAGCATTAAAAAACAGACAATCATGATAATTGGCATAATCGCCAAAGCCCTAAAACAGAAAATTAATCGCAATAACCGTGACTATTTTTTTAATTTTTAAATTTCATCATCGCTAGTCATATAGTTTGAGGAACAACATAATGTTGAGGAAATGATTAAACAAATTAAAATTTTGGTTGAACTTTGTCCCCTTTCAAGACAGTACCAATCATTGACAGGCCTGTTTATAACAGCCTAGATTTCATATTCTAAATTAACTATTCTATATCTATAATAATGATAATATATAAATCATTAAAAATTTTTTTTTTCTATACAAAATACATGTCTTGAATACTGCCAGTTTAACATCCCAAACAGAGTTATTTAAATCCGTTTTCACCTTAATGTCACCTTAATGTCTTTTTCCTTCCAAATTTTTTTGTCACATTAGTAATAGGTAAACAAGCAGTTATCAACAAACCAATAGTTCTTTCCTCAATTAGTTTTTCATGTTATTGCAAGACTGATACGTCAAGAAGTCAAAAAGGGTTTTATTATCATCGGCCAACCAGGCATGTAATATTGGAGTTTAATTTTGGTGCACCCCATTTTTGAGAGACTCGGAAATTCAGTTCACAATTCACTCGTCAATTTAAATGACTCCGTCTAGCAGGTAATGTACAGTTAGGGCTGTGCTTTATTTTCAACAGGAAAATGGGCCAAGTATTCCACCTCGGGATGTGTGCCGCAATGTGTCACCTCACCTGCATGCATATTTATATTTAATGCTTCTGTTGTGGGATCCGGGCAGGAGATGTCGGCATTAAATGCAGGGCACAGTTCTTTATCTTAGTCAGAGGTGGCTTTGAGCTGGTGCATGTCAATGAAGCGCGGTTGTGCGCGTGTCTTTGTGTTTGTGATTAAGGTTAAACCAAATGCAAATCAAAGCAATCTCCTCACAGACCTTTCTACGCAGACCGTCCCACTCCACGTAATGATCAACTCGGTCTGTTCTGCTGAAGATTCCTTTCGGTGTATACACTTAATAAATACCACACACACACACATAGACACATTCACCAATGAGCAAACACAGGTGCATTTGCGTGTGTTTAGGGCAATTAGAGGTGTTGTGCAGGATGAACAGGATCACACACACACACACACACACACGCCACGCACACGCACACGCTAATGCTGGATGTGTAAGGAGTGTTTTATTAAAATGCTAAGGCAAACGCACACTTTATGTGCTCCTCATGCACACTCCTCTAATCAAGAATCCATGAATTGTAGTGCCCGATGTGGAGATTGAAACGTTCATACACTCTTTTGTAGTATATCACACATTTGTATCGATCCCTCACTGTTTTTTTATTTTTTTTATCTTTGAGCAATAAATCAATAAAATGGATAATTCATAATATTTTAAAAATGTTAAAAATAAATGAATAATATATTTTTTGAAAATGTATATTAAAACATCTCATAGTTTATTAATTATTATTTTTCATTCAAAGCACTTCTCAGTGTATCCACAAGGGGACAGCGGGACACTTCAATGTACACAATCACCTATTTCAGACCTGTGTGGAAATCCTAAAAATACATGTCAAGTTGATGTCACCTCATAATAATAAATAATAAGTAATATACGTATTATATTTTCCTTTTTTTTATTTTTTTTTTTTGTGATTTCTTTTTTATTTGTTTTTCTGACATTTGCATATTTCTTTCTATATTTTTATATAGTACTGCGTCTGGGTGTTTTGTGATTTATATATATATTATTATATACTGTATATATACTGTATGTATATATATTTCAGTACAGTATGGGAGGAGTGCTTAGCTATCTAAAATATGTAAATATCAAAATGCATCACATAATAATTCATGCAAACACAATAATTCAAGTGCATACATTAACTTTCTTGTAATGGTTGCACACAATATAGATGTTAATGATGGTACATTTTTCATGTTGTCATCTGTGTGCTATGGGCTCAGGTTCCTGTGGCACTCAGTATTCATTTTATAATCCTAATCAGACTATCAAAGTAAAAGTGTCAAGCAGGAATTTGACCTGGTCTGGAGTCTTTTTGCCCATGGCACTTTTATTTATGGGCATGTTCACTGTGCGCATGAGCAACTCTGTAATGGCATGTCTATATATATGAAAGAAGCAGAGAAAAAGAGAGCATGAATGTGTGTGTATGTGACTGAACTTGCATGATTGGTGGTCTCTGTGAGTGTGTGATGTGGTTGTGAGATCCCTTCGAGCCTGGGGGTAGGTGAACTACAGTAAACAATATATCAGTCCCATCTCTGTGGCCCCACCGCCTGTGTGCGTGTGTGGGTTGCCTTTGAAGAACAGGGGTTGCATCGGGCCCTGAGGGTGGATATCCCTCTCTGAAGCTGCCCCTCTTTTGCTCACCCCATCTCTGTTTCTCTCATGCCCCGCTCCATCAGGACTTTCATTCCTCTCTTCCTCTCTGTCCTCAGACCTTCCATCTCATCTCAGGTCTTTTTATTTCTTTCCTTCCAATCTCACTTTCATCGGTGCTGTTCTATTATCATATTCTTGTTTTTATTTTCTCGCCTATATGTGGGTGTTTCTTTAACAAAGGGAACTTTTATGTGCCAGAGGTTACTTTTAATTAAAACTAGCAAATATATATTTTTTCCTTTTGTTTTATGAAGGTCACATAACAGTTTTGTAAACACTTGATCATGCCTTGATAAATTTTTTTTAATGATTTTTTAAATATTTTTAAGTGATTTTTATGTGTAGATTTTATTGTTTAACATCCTGGATCCAGGTTTTCAGGCCTTAAATATGAAAATCCATCATAAAAATATTAATTATTACATTTTACGATAGTATCAAAAAAGAGGGATGAAATTACATTATTACTCAAATTACAGCTTTCTCTCAGTTGTGGTGTTATGTGTCCCATTCATTTTAATTAGATTATTGTTTTAATTATTATTGATTAGATTTTCTAAATTTATTTTTTATAACATATCAGTTTTTCCCAAATTACAACTGTTCCTCAGTTATCATGTTGGTTTTTATTTTATGATTAAATTAACATAATTTTTTCACAAATTATAAGTCAGTTATCATTTTGATTTAAATTAAAATTTGAATTTGTTTAAAATTATCATACATTTAAAAAAAATTATAACTGCCTCTCAGTTAAATTTGTTTATCATTTCAATTTTAAACTTACCACTAATAAAATGAAATCAGAATTTACCAATGAGACATCAGTCAATGAGGAGTATGATATAAACCATGAAATATATATATATTTATATATTTGATGTGTGCTTCATTTGATTCTGTCAAATTATGTAAAAAGAAGTATGACAATATTTACTATTTACTCTACGCAATTAGTCAGCCAGTTTTTTTTTAAAGAAATGTTTAAAATGTTATTTCCATCTCAAAATGCATGTCAATTTGAGATGTGAAGGAAATAACAATTGTTCATTATGGGGGGAAAAACCCCCTCAAAATGACAGTTCTATTGTTATGCATGTATATCCACTGCTAGCAGACGCATTAAATGAACTAGTGAATTTGAAAAGTGCATTTCAAGGGAGTTTCAAATCTGAATCTCCAGAAGACCAAAAGTGCCCATAGTTGAAGAAAGACACATGTACTGCTTTTTACCTCATTTGACCTCATCCCTCTCCTCCTTCCTTCTGCCATCTCAGTATCTGAACAGTGATTGAGGACGTGAGGGAAGACAGAAGAGGACAAAGTAGGAGACATGGCCAGCTCACAGGAAAGAGAGTGAACGGAGAGCACAGGACAGAAAGGTAACACAGCTGACGTCTCCTCACAACCTTGAGGCAGATTGTGACTTATGTTTACACTTTTCAATGCTCTCCTTTTGCTTCCTTTTCTCTCTTTGTCCTGGTCTTTCTCTAGATGAAGCTGTGGGGGCAGTCAGTGTGGCCGTTGCAGGTTGTACTCCTGGTCACCTTGGTAATGTGCTCGTGCCAGTCGGTTTCTGCGGGTACACGGAGTCTGCGGGGACACACAGGTATGTCAAAGCCCTGTTGGCTTAATTACAGGAGAGTATATGAACACAAAGCAGATTGTCTGGTTTACTCTCACATTGCAAGTCCAAAGCAGATCACTGAGGCTCAGAAGACTGCCATTCATAAGTTCATCTCCTGCCTCTTGTGTGTTAGTTAAAAAAACTAATATTCCAGGTAGAAGTTAAAGGGGGCATCGGATGAAATGTTCTCTTTTTTATTTTTTAGCTTTTTTGCATTTAGTTAGGTTTCTGGTGTGTCTGCCAGATCAGAAAAGCTGAAAAGAAAACATGCAGCCAGTTCGTTATGGGTTGTCTGAGTCTGAAACTGTCATCCAGCTGTTTCAATTTGCTGCTGGTTTCTGTGTAGATAGCTAGCTATTTGAATAAGACCACCTCTGAGCCATTTAAGGATATATTCACATCACGCCTCATGGAAGAGAGGGAAGGGTTATCACTTATCTCGTATCATGTAAGAGCATGCACCGAAACAAGTCGATGTGAACAGAGCTGTTTATGACAAGGTAAAAAGGGTGTTGTTTTACACCCTAAAGAATCATACTAACTTGTGGAAAATGGGTCCGATGTCCAATAAACAACATTTGTGGCAACATGTTTATTATCCCAAATGTATTTCCGTCGTCCCTCATTTTCATTTAAAGGGGGTCAGATGATGCGGCTAAAAAGACCAGTATTTGGTGATTAATGAAATGTGTTTATGTTGTTTAAGGTTAAAAAAACACATTATTCTCCACATACTGTACATTATTGTTTCTCCTCTATGCCCCTATGTCGATTTTTATAAAGCTCATCGGTCTGAAAAAGTGAGGTATGCTGTGATTTGGCCAGCTATCCAATGCATTGTGATATTGAGGCCGAATACCTCAAGCGTGTGACGGAAATGTTCCGCCCTTACCATAGTGTGATGCCCTGTCCGGCCGGACGATGATTCAAAAACATGAAAACCCATTATAAACAAGGCATTTTTTGCATTCAGTGGGGACATAATTATGGGTTATAATGACTTGTACTGTCTTTTTACCGTTGCGTTGCATCGCGCCGCGTAAAAAACATAAAACCATGTCTGCATTTGATCTGAGAAATGACAAACAACAAGAGCTACTCTACACTGCCTAAAAAACTCGCTTTAAATATATAAAATATAAAAACTCTTTAAATATAACTAACGTACTTACAGTCTTTGAGTCAGAACAGCCGGCATTGTAGTCTACTCTCCTACAGGAAACAGGAAACAGTCCTCCATAAAATGTGCTGCACACATCTGAATATTTGGGTGGAAGTGTTCTGGAACAGTGTTGTAAATACAACTTAACCACTGATTTCTAGTCTTGTCCATTTTTCACAACAAGAGCGCGTCCACACACGGTGGCCTACAGTGAGCAGAGGCCGGGGTAAAGTCGAGAGAAAACGGCCTATGGTATAGTGAGCAGAGGCGGGTGGGCTTGAAAATGGCGCGGCCGGCGATTTCGACGAAGGAGCGTCCGGAAGGACATGTGACGACTCTTTCCTCTATTCCTGTTTGTATATTGTTAACAATTAAAAACAAAACAAAAAAAGTGCAAAATTCTGAGTTACACTGAGCACTTACAATGGAAGTGAATAGGGCCAATCTGTAAAAGTTAAAATAGCATAGTCACATGTTAACATGATTTTAGTGTGAAAAAAACACTTACTAATCTTTTCTGTATGTTATGTGCAATTTTTCATCTTTCTTGCTATGGCAAAATGCCACAAGGAAAGCAACAATGATAGTAAAGGATTCTTCACATTGTCTGTTTAATGGATTTGAAAAATTGCCTTCAGAAAGACACTATAGAGAAATGAAAATTAGTAGTGGGGGACTGCGTTCGCGCTCTCCACTGAATTTTTCATGTCATGAAAAGTCATGGCCTATTGGTTAGAGAGTTGGACTCGAAACCCAAAGGTTGCGGGTTCGAGTCTCGTGCTAGCAGGGATTGTAGGTGGGGGGAGTGAATGTACAGCACTCTCTCCCACCTTCAATACCACAACTGAGGTGCCCTTGAGCAAGGCACCGAACCCCCAACTGCTCCCCGGGCACCGCAGCATAAATGGCTGCCCACACTGGTGTGTGTTCATGGTGTGTGTGTTCACTGCTGTGTGTGTGCACTTTGGATGGGTTAAATGCAGAGCACTAATTTCAAGTATGGGTCACCATACTTGGCCACATGTCACGTCACATAGTATTGTGAATTTAGTAGCAAAAATCAAGGTTACAGTGAGGCATTTACAATGAAAGTGAATAGGGATAGGAATAAAGTAAATATTAAAATAGTATAGTAAAAATATGTAATCAGTATAAATGTTAACACTATTTTAGTGTGAAAAAAAATCACTAACATTTTCTAAGTTATATGCAATTTTATAACTTTGTTGCCATGACGGAATGAAAACAAAAAGGCAAATTTCCATGATAATAGATAAAGAGTCAAATCACATCCTAAAATAGTCACAAAAATGACATTAACAAATTTACACCCCAAATAATACAAGCAATACAAGTTTTGACATATAATAATTGTGCTTTTATAAAACTATAACCTTCACATTTCTGCTTGCAAATTGTCTAAAAATGGGCCCCATTCAATCTCGATTTTTTGTTGTTGTTTTTGTTAAAATCCATTTTTTTTTGGTGGTAATTATGTCACTAATGTTGGAGATTAAGCTTAACCTTTATTAAACTTGGAATATTCCTTGAAATATTTTGGCTAATTCAGTGATGCTTTCAGCTACCAAGAGTGCGGTACTCTCAGCTCTTTTTAACACATATCACCATGTTTAAATCCATTCCACAAATTTCTGTTCAAAATTAGTGAAGAAAATAATTTTAAAAAATCCTCAGATTCTGTCCACCCAGCGAGCGTAAACCACAGAGGATGTTGGCAAACCTTTCAACATCAGTTTATTTTTTTCAGCCCATAAAGGACATTTAACACAGCTTGACCTCTAATATAAACACACAATTACCGTTATTGTCAGTGCTGTCCTTTTCAGGAGATTAAATGCAGGTTGTTTGCATCCGTATCATATTTATTTGATAGTGCTCCTGCCCTACAGTAATATTATAATGGACAGCAGCAAAGTCACTGTTTTCATCAGAGTTCATGCCTCCGCAGTAAGGAGTTTTAATCAAAGGGACAATTCAGTAATGACTGTATTATAATGTATGATGCTAAATGGTCAGGTAATAAACTCGTCACACCTCTGTTTGCCTCTGTACACACACATGGATACAGACCTACCCGTCTTTGTAAAAAATAGGGAGGGTAACTAAAATAATGTACACTTCCCCACGCTAATTGACACCCACAAGCTAACTAATTCTGATTTGCATAATTCATGAAAGCTTCCCACATGGTGACGAAGTGACCAGCAGTACATAGATATTTTAGCATGCCAAAAGGTCAGACTCCGGCTCTTTTGCTGAATCATTCATATCATGCAAAGTCCTTCCCCAATGTCAGTGTTGCTCCAGCTAATTATCACACTTTCTTTAATTACGACTTCTCTTTGTTTAGTTGTTGCTAATGCAAGGTGACCTTTTTGCTGGCACAGAAATGCCACCAGCATCTCGAGTCGATCTGACTGATGATGTTACTTTTCATTTTGATGGGGAAAAGAGGTTACTTTTCTAATGGAGGTGTTTTTAATCAGCTCACTGCTAATTACAGCAGCAGTGTGTTGTGAAGGTCACCAAAGTTTTCACATTTCATATACCACCAAAGTGGATGTCATTGCCGGTTTTAGCCTTATCCTTAATTTCAAGGGAGATTTTTGCTAATTGGGTAAAAACTGTTTGTTGTGAAATTGCATATTTTTAAGGAGAACAAAAGAAAGGGGTCAACTGTTGGCACACAAAATTGCATTGCCAACATTTTTCATTGATTCGTTGTTCCTATTTGCCATGCGATGTCTGTGTTGGGAAAGTTTCAGAGTGACTTTTTACACTGACCGGCTGCACAAAGCAGCTATTTGTACCTCAATAGTCTGGAACTCGACCTGACTACAAAAAAAATTACAATTTAGCCGTTGCAAAAGTGGCCTGGAGAATAAAGCATGTTTTAATATTTTGCACAGGTGACCAGACTTAAAAAATCTCTACTAATGAAAAGGTAAAAAAGCTGAAAAATGGTAAAAAGTTACTATTATAATAGTATTATGCTATATATAATTATATTCAATATAAGTATACTCTATTTAAAGTGTCATTTCCAATATTTATATATTGTATAACATTACATAATATTTTAAAATAAAATATGTTTGTATCATACACTACCGTTCAAAAGTTTGGAGCCAGTATAATTTTTTAAGAAATAAATGCTTTTATTCAGCAAATTTGCATATGGTAACGTTTTATTTTGCAGTCCTGTTCTACATGTACATAGTACTATGTACTTGTAATAGTAATTACAATAACTGGGTAATAACTAGGTACTAACCCTGAACATACCCCTAAACCTAATGCCAAATCCATGTATCCTAACCCTAACTTCAGCTTTTCATGCACTTTTTAGGTAAGTACACTTAAGTACAGGCAAGTGCATATACTGTAAAATAAAGTGCAACCAAAAATACAGTAAAAACTAAAATATTTTAAAAAAATTAAATGTACCAAGGTCTATTTAAATACATCAGTTTTTTTACCTTTTAAAAATATGCAAATTTTTAGCAGTTTTCAACTATAATAATCATAATAATAAATAGGAACTGTTTCTTGAGCACCAGATCATCATGTAACACTGATGAAGGCAGGAGTTTTAAATGATATTATATATAAAATGAAAAAAAAATTATTATATATAAAATATTTATATTCTGCAATTTTTCATCTTTTCTAAAATTATTTGCATGTATGTAAGTGTGTCTTAATTATGTAATATTATAGATTATTCTTCATACTATCTCATTATCTTGTACAAAATTACTACACAAAATATAAGCGCAATTTATGTTAATGATAACATTTTCCAATTTATAAATGGGCTTTGTCACATCTTACATGTACCTTGAGAAAAGCCAGTTCTTCACTGCAGTGTCACTTGTGACCACATGGTGGCTCTGAAGCTCTATATATGCCTGCACAGGACTAACCCCTCATGTGTTTGAATGAGAAGCAGTAATGGGTCATTTGTAAAGTTCTCCTGTGGAAACATGGACACTAATGGGAACGGATGGTCTGAATCTCACCCAAACGAGGCAAGGGCCATTGACTGATGGTTGACACTGAAACCAGACACTATAACTAACAACCACTTTTTCTTGTCTTGCGTGTTCCGTCATGCTTGTCCATGCCTGCAGGTAAATAGAGACAATAGCATGTGAGCGGCTGCCTTTGTTCCTGTCTGCTGTAATAGGCCCTTATATAGCCAACATCGAAGGCCAGCAAAGTCCCAATGCGCATTGCATTTAATGAGTATACACACATTCACCAACATTCCTCCATGCCTACATGAACCATTCATGGCCATTTCCGACACATTGCTTCAGCCGCCATATAGTACAGTGTGTCAAAGTGAGTCGCCTGGAGCCAAAGGCCACCCAATCTGAGACCTCATTTGTGTTATGTGAGCTGTGCTTTGGTCTGTCAGTCTTGGCCGTTCTGACACTCATGACATAAAGATTAAACACACAAGTTCAAACATCCATGCAACATTGTTCAAACTTGTGATGACATTTGACACATCCAATTAAAAACAACAGCTAACCTGGAGCTATTACCTGGTCTGAGTAATGGAGGTGTGTGGAACATGTTAGCTGGGCTCAGGTAGTACGTTACGGGTGGTCTTGTTAGAAAGCTTGTTAGTTTCATTTTGTGTCACGTTGCACATTTTCTTCTGTCATGGACGTTGACATTCATCTCTAACTGCATGTTCTTTCTTGAACACTGAACCAATCATCACATGAGGTGTTATTTTATGAAATTCACATCTTGAATACCTTATTTTAAATTAGTAAAAGGTATGGATGGACAGATGGAAAACGGTGCAATACAACATTTCTTCATAGTGCTGTAGAACATGTTTTCTCAAAAAGGAATGCTGTTATGATCTACAAACATTGCTTTAATTTTTATCAGATTATCAGTATTAGTATAGTATTGTGGTATCCAATGATCGTAAGTAAGCTGTATATACTAAATAAAGAAAGAATATAAAAGCTTTGTTTTTCAACTAGTGTTTTTAGACTTTTAGATGCCACTGTATCTCATATGTTAGCAGGCGTTTGAGACATTAGTGGCTGCTCAGCTAGCTGATGTGGGTTGCTAAATGGTCATTATCTTGTCCAGCAAATGTTGCCAAGTATTAATTTGGAATTACAAACAATTGTACTTTTATAAGACAGACTTTGTAAATGCATTCTTCTCAATTTATTTTCTGACAAGAAAGCTGGCTAAGTTTTATTAGACATAGATCCATGTATAAATGAGGGGCCTGTAAATTATTGTCACAGTTTCACTTTTATGTCAGTTAATTAGGGATGTCAATCGATTAACATATTTAATTAAATTAGCTAGACAGATGTAATTAATTACAATTAAATGCATATCAGTATTTGCTGGGGGGAAACCCTCATTGTGGCAGCCAAATGCATGAATAAAAAATCTTTGTGGTTTCAATAAAAGTTTAAAAAAATTATTCCATACTCATTATTTGCTGTTGCTTTCACTAAAACCTCCTGTAAAGATTTTACATATGGGTCAGAGGGCTGGATTATGATGTTATTTTTAGCACATTTTTAAAATAAAATTAATCTCACTAAATTAACACGTTACATTGACAGTCCTACTCATAGTGCATATTTTTTGTAGTCATTGTCATCACAATCAACCGAGTTCGCTCAACCTGAGTCACGAAATGTCTGCCCTTTTGGTGCTGACACGCCAGTCGGCTATTGACAGCAGAAAGACATGCTTCTTGATAAATCGCACAAAGGCTCACCCGCCTCGCGCTGTCAGAATATATCAATCGCCTGGCTGGCCCATCAGCTCAAGGTAATGGCGTTTAGCTTGACACCCAGATGCGTCCGCCACAGGGATAGAGACAGTTAGCCATGCTTGAAACCTTATTTGATTTCAGGCTGATCTGAGATTTATTACTCTGAGACCATCATAAAAGCGCTTTAAAATACAGAACAAGATGGCTAGGGTGGAACGCTGAGTAGTTAATTCCAGCGTTGCAGTCCTGGAGGAGAAGCTGCGCAAAAACGAGCGATTATCCCCGGAGTCTGCTCACTGTGCTTAATGGTGCGGTGGAGAATTTTACAAATGACTTCTGCTGCCAAGTGTGTAAGAAGAGGCAGATACAGGGAAAAGCTTATTCAGATGCATTTGAGCTGTTCATACAGCACAAATTTTTTCATGCCTGTTCACTCATTATTAGCTTAATGCCACATCTACAAGCACTCTAAACCGTTTTTATGCTCTGAGAGCTCATTTTTGTGATTTGTCGGTTGCTGTAGTCCTCGGGGCCGGAGAGATGGAGTGTCCAAGATGTGACGCCTGCCTGTGTGTGGGAAAGGTGTAAGACATGAGTGAAAGTGTGAAGTGTGAGACCTTCATCCTCTGGTTGGCAGTGTGATTTCTCTGCACAGTATATTGTTAAACCCAGGGTATATAAAGGGTGAGCTACTTAGGTAGGAAGTGGGATTGTGTATGCTTGGTGCTTTTGTCTTTCCCGTGACCCCATTATGCCAGTATGAGGTAGTATGGCCTTTGTTCTTGGGGTTTGGTGGTGATGGGGTGTCTTCCCCTGAGCCCTGAGCCTCCAACCTCTTGCTTCTCTGCAGTCTGCACACTAACAAGGCGCACAAAAAATCCCAACAAACATGCACATGTGCAAACTGGAACACATGGCGCACTTCCAGGAAAGTTACACTCTTAAAAATAAGTTCCAAGAATCAGAAAGATTTAGTAATTTGATATGTAGGTGCTTGAAAGCAGCAGATTTGGTGGATTGTGAAAATGCTTGTGAAAAATTGAATAGCATAATATATTCATATGTACACCACCGTTGAAAAGTTTGGTGTCGAAAAGTCTCTTATGCACACCAAGGCTGCATTTATTTGATAAAAATTATAGTAAAACCAAAATATTGTGAAATATTATTACAATTTGCAATTTAAAAATATTTTAAAATGTAATATATTCCTGTGATGGCAAAGCTGTATTTTCATCAGCCATTACTCCAGCATTTAGTGTCGCATGATCCTTCAGAAATCATTCTAATATGCTGATTTGATGCTTAAGAAACATTTCTTATTATCAGTGCTGAAAACAGTTGCTTAATATTTGTGGAAATTATGATAACTTTTTTCAGATTATTGTGACTAGAATGTCCACACACACACACATACACACACACACAAACAACAAGCATTTTCTTTTGATATATATATATATATATATATATATTATACATGCATCCCAGGGAATTGAAACCATGGCTTTGATACTGTTTGCGATAAAAGAACACTGATAAATCTCCTTTGAAAAGTGATACATTTCACATATCTTTTGCCATCAAATGTTGTATCCAGTCAAACTCCGTTGCAAATTAATTTAATGGAAGTGGACATACCCTCATGCTCGAAAACCAAGAACAAAGTTGAGCAAAGTAAAAGCAAATATGACCCAGACTGCTAGTTGATGTTCACATTGGTCACCATTTTGTGTGGGCACCTTTCAATGTAAAATCTGGGTCCTGAACCCAAACCATTTGAGAATCACAGCTTTAAATAACCTTTAAAGAAACCTCTGATCTGAATAAGTGTTACTTGAAAAACTTGTAAAATCTCTCCCTCACAAAAAACTTAAAACTCAAAAACCCTATAGTGAAAAAAATGCATGAACCTGCTGCAAAGAACCATTGAAAAACCTTAATTTTAAGAATTTAACACAATAACGACTCATTTCTGCAGTCTTTTAATTCTTTCAATGTTATTTAAGTGTTTATTTATATACCATTATAGTATTTATTATATTTGAATTGTGTTTAGTTTGTTTTATAGATTCTATGAGCTAGCGTCATTTCGTTACATTTTTCTAATTAGTTACGTCACTTCAACTTATTTATTTCATTTAGTTGGCAAGGCAGCATTTCAATTCAATGTAATTTTCGTTTTTTGTTTTAGTTAATATTTATATTTTATTTTATTTCAGCTTTTTTTTCATTTACTGAAAATGATTTGTAATAGTTTTAGTTAACGATAACAACACGGTAATGCTTCAGATACAAAATCACACATCACAGACACTTTTTCAGATAAAATTCCAAAAATCCCCCACCACCTCATCTCCAGAATACAGAAGCACACCATCCATCATTCATTATCTCTCCGATACTCATGCAGGATCTGACATGAGGCCCCGTGGTGTCAGTCATAGTCACAGTTAGAGATCTGCCCTTATCTGTTGTTTATACAGCGATGTCGGAGCTGACAGAGACATGCACACGGTCATCCAGCCTGTAAGCATTCACCCCCTGGACTCCACACACTTCCTCTAATTAAAGCCCAGTCGGCGGCGTCCCTCTTGGGCAGAGAGGACAGGGTGATGGGGTAATGTGTGGAGCCTCAGGTGAAGAAGGCAGAGGGGTGAGTACCGGAGGAAATGAAAAGAGAAAGAAGAAAGAATGAGACCTCTCTATGCTGAGGAGCATCACCTTTCCCAGGAGGAAGCTGTCAAACAAACTCCACATCATAGCAGGAGAGCAAGTTCATGGCCTGATGAAATGGAAACCACCATGTTGCTTTGTGTGTATGTGTGTGTAGACCCACCGTGTCCAACTAATGTCCAAAAAAAAAAAGAGTGTACATTTAAAAGAATAAGTGAATTTTATATTAGTTAAGATACTTTATTTATTACCTGATTTAATACAATAACTACAATGAAAAGTTATCATATTTACAAATCAATTATAGAATCATAGCAGAATTGCTCAGCTAACTGTTGCTGATCATAATAATTTGTAATTTGCATTCTGACTAAAGTGTTGCATTTTATGATTTAATGATCACTAAAGATTTTAATCAAGTATAGAAATCAAATGCTGCATAAATTCTACTCATTTAAGCCAGTATTTTGACTAATTCTCATAACTACACTTCCCATAATTCTCTGTTGCAACATGTGAATTATAAAATACATTGGAAAATGGTCACACTCTTCATACTTCATTCAACCTAAACCTTATATCAGTAAGTTGCCAAGGCATCAACTCTAGTTTTTTACGTTTACGTTTATCATCTGACATTCATTCATTTATTCATTCATTCATTTATGTGTTGCTTTGTGTCCAAAAATATGTTGCTCATCCAAAAATCGCTGCATACTTTATTTTGTATTATCATTAAAAAGCTTTGTAAGTAAAAAAAAAAAATCCAAATTACAAAAAAAAAATAAAAACTTTTTAAAATGTTTTTTTTTTATTCCACTGCACTGCGTCTTGGATTTTTAAACACAAAAACGCTTTCTGTGTGAATGACCCCTTCCGTCCTGTAATGAATGTTGGCTAGCAATGTCCCAAGAGAAGAAAGCAACTCATGTTCACCTTAAATCCATGTCGCCTGCTTACTCTCTCTCATGACAGCAGGGCAGATGGTTATGCCACATATAAATTTATCAGTAAACACAGACTGACTAGTTACTTTTGTATTTGAGGAGTGCTAATGGTATTCGATCACATCATCCTCACTGTGATTTAAATAATTTGGATATGTTATTTTCCACAGCCACCTGTTATAACAGCTCTAAATATGTCATAATGAATTTTCATATTACCACATTCATTCATTTATGTGTGCGTCTCTGTCCATTATGACATATTCCTATTACCACATTGCATGTACAATGAGGCATTGGCCAATACTCACACACCGCACTGCATAGAGGAGCCCGAGTTTCTTGGAGACAAATCTTGGCTGTAATTGAGCACTCATGTTAGACTGGCTGTAAAAAGAAAAAATTCCAATGCTCAAGCAATTTATTTACACTCCGAACAGAAGAATAGAGCTCTGTGTTCATTATGTATGTACTGCTAGGGGAAGTGGGAAAGAAAAAGAGCGAAGACTTGAACCTGGCAGCCCTTAAGCTGCTTGTTAGATGCTGCCACTCATTAAATATAGATGCTGTTTCTTATTTTGGGTGGGTTATTATTATTAAATGTTAGGGTTAAATCCATGAGGAAACCTTTAAATAACTTTGTTTATTTACATCTATACATGTTAAGTTGGCATTTTCTTGATTTCCTTGGCATTCTCTTGATTTTTTGCTGTCTTGTTCTGAAGTGACGTGACATGTGGCCAACTAGGAATTAGTGCTCTGCATTTAACCCATCCAAAGTGCACACGCACACAGCAGTGAACACACTCCCGGAGCAGTGGGCAGCCATTTTTGCTGCGGCGCCCGGGGAGCAGTTGGGGGTTCGGTGCCTTGCTCAAGGGCACCTCAGTCATGGTATTGAAGGTACCCCCACCTACAACCATTTGGGTTACGAGTCCGACTCTCTAACCATTAGGCCACAACTTCCCCTCTGCTAACATGCATCGATATTTGCTTTGAGCAAAACATTTGCTTTTTGTGCATATTTTTAGAACAAGCTTTACTAGGATAAAGTAGAGAAAGTGTCTTTTATTCTTTCGATTTTTCTGTCCCTTTTCTGCAGGTTCGTACCAGGTGAAGCAGGGAACCTGTGAGGTGGTGGCTGTCCACCGGTGCTGCAATAAGAACAAGATAGAGGAACGTTCACAGACCGTCAAGTGCTCCTGTTTCCCTGGTCAGGTGGCCGGTACGACACGAGCACAGCCTTCTTGTGTGGAGGGTAAGTGCTTTTCATGTGTTGATGTTTACCCTTTATTGTTAAAAACAGTTTTTTTTGCAATAAATGTAAATAATAAATATTAAAATTATAAGAAATATACAAAAGCAATATGAATAAAGTACAAGGTGCTGAAATATTCAACCCAGGCTCATTGGAAATACGTGACTCTGCCTACATTTCTGCAAAACTACAAAAACCTATACCTATACATACATTTCAATGCAATTTGCAGGTGAAATTAACACTAGAGGCATTAAAACGTATTACGATTACAGGGGCGGATTATCGATGAATGAAAGCACATTTTTGAGCAGTTCCTTGCGAAATACTATGGTATGACCTCAAAACATGTTTACTATAGTGCATAATATGTACATATCTACATATAGACGTCTGAATCACATAATCTGCTCCATATGTATGTCTTTTCTAAGCTTGCTCAGTGGCTCACCTGGTACAGGATTGCGATGCGAATTGCTCGAAGTCCCATGAAATGTGAATTGCAACATTCCACAAAAGAGCTCAAAGCCTTGAATACGGAAGCTAAAATGACATGGTTGCTTCAGCATGTGTTTTTATCTCGTTTGCCTATGTTATTTCTATCAGTTAGGATTAGGGTAGGGTTTAGTGTAGTATTCATTTCAAATGCGATAGATGTGATAGAACTAAATAAATAAAATAATAATTAAAAAAAATGTCACGTTTATCAGTTTCGTAGAAAATTAAACATGCTATTTAGTGCCAGACATTTCACTTTAAAACTTGCAATGCTAAATAATTTTGCAACCATTTTGTATCCACAGGCATGAATTTTCATAACACTGTGTTGTTTAACAAACCCGCCTCTGCAATGGAGAAAAAAATATATAGCTTATAGCACCTTTTGTGGACATGACCTCTGAAAAGTACAGTGAAATGTACTCAGTGCAATGCATTTCAGGTCTTGCAGAAATATAGGCAAAGTCATATATTTCTAATGAGCATGGGTTAGAAATATTATGAGGATGTGCAAAATAAAAAGTGCATCAACAGTAGTGTAGTACAGTATGAGGACATTAAAATGGCCCAATTTACATTATTAGTATTAGTATTATCATCCATCGTGGTTGATCCATTCACACATGATAAGCACAGACAAGTTACCATTTATACCTGATGTTAACATGTCTCTTGTGGCCAATTGTGAATGGGTTTAATTGGAAAAGGTCTCTGATTTTGCAAAATATTAGGTGTATTTTGATATCAAAGCCATTATCCATGTGACAAATGTGACTACAAAGTCCTCCGCTCCATCTCTTCTCTATTACCTAAAGGTTTAGGACAAGAGAGTGTAGTTTGGGTGATGAAGGAGGTTTAAATGTGTCCCCTCGGTCATACTGTACGCTCTTTAGTTATAAAGGCAAGAGGGCGAATGCTGGCAGCCATTTTTCTTCTTTGTCTTCTTTGACACCCGAGACAAAAGACCCCAATAGAAAGTAGGGAGTGCTGCACCAGGAGAGGTATTCCATGTTATGACTTTCATGGCTCTCTTTGACTATAGTTCATGTAATGACAAAAATGGGTCCTATGCACATTTTGTATTTTCCACAGATGTGAGGCTACAGGGCTGTATTATGGAGGCACAAGGAATCTGATGTAACCAAGAGAAAGAAAACTATAAAAAGGATCAAATACACAAGCATAGGGATAAATGAATAAATTAATCTATTCATTGTTTTTCTATTTATGTACCTAATACCTTCATTATTTTATATTATATATTATATATAAATAATTGATTTGTTGTATATAAACCTGAATTTTCAGCAGTCATTACTGCAGACTTCAGTGTCTCATGATCTTTCACAAATCATTGAAATGTGCTGATTTGCTGTTCATTTCTTATTATTATCAATGTTGAAAACAGTTGTGCTGCTTAATATTTTTGTGAAAACCATGATGCCGTTTGTTTCCGGATTTTTTTTTTTTTTTTTTTTGATGAATTAAAAGTTCAAAAGAATTTATTGGAAGTAGAAATGTTTTGTAACAATGTAAAAGTCTTTTTGATCAATTTAATGCAAAAACAGCTGAACGGTAGTATTCATGATAATCTGACCATTAGAATATTATGTGATTATATGTATGTGTGTATGTCTTTGTCTTTTTTTTATATGCATGTATGTATGTCTTTGTCTTTTAAAACTATTGGTATACACAGAACAGCAGAAAGAGAATTGGAAAGGCCGTGTATGAACTCACATCAGAGGTTGTGTTGGCTTTGTACTGATGTAAGAGAGAGTCAGTATGATTGACCTGTGTTTTTATGCAGTGAAGGAGAGAGTGGTGAGGGTCATTTTCCTCTATCAACATCGCTGGATCTCTAGATCCCTCAGGCCATCAGTCTCACTTTCTCCCTCAGGACCACACAGGCCTCTGGAGGGAGGTCACATAGGAACATATTCTCAGCTTCTGAAACTTCGTAAATATCTAATACTCAGTGCAGAGTTGGAGAGTAGCTAACTTGAAGTAGTGACATGCCTAACTACATTTTTCAGTAGCTTAGAAACTGTGTAGCTTTTCTAGAAAGAAGCTATTTTTGTAGTGGTGTAGCATGAGAAAAAGCATTATGTCATATTATATGGCATCAGTTCTGTGCTAAAGCAAAAATGAATAAATGTATAATTCGATAAAAATATCAGGCAGCACACCTGTTTTAAACAAATATTAGAATGATTTGTGATTGGTGAGCATAAGAGACTTCTTTCAAAAAAAAAAAAAAAAAAATTGTTTTTTTAATTGTACCGACCCAAACTTTATTATAACAGTATTTCTGTCAGGACCACTATCGTCAAAGATGATTGACAATTAGCATACAGTTTGGATTGGCGGTATGGTTCTGTTCTGGGCAAGAACTCCCTGTGCATCCATGCAGCCTAGCATGGATGATAGCAGGGAGAGCAGCGATACCCCCCCCAGGGTAAACAGAACAGAACCAACATAAATGTATTGCAGATATCAACAAGAGTTCAATAATTGTACAGTATGTACACATTTTAGAATTAGTCTGATTCAGAAGGCTGAATCCTGACTGACAGAGGAGGAGTTGGGGATGGAGGAGGGTAATTAGCTATTGAGCAATGCGAAAACTGCTGATAATACTGAGGGATCTTATATATGAATGCTGAGATAGGTGTTGTATTCCCATAGGTAGATGGGGATCAGCTGAGAGTCAGCTGATGCGAGCTTGACTAACGTGACCTGCCAGAACTAACGCTACGCTTGATTGTAATAATGTGTATGGCTAGCAGCTTGCATCTTTCTATCTTACTAAAGGTTTACTGTGCTTTATAGCTCATGGTTTGGCTGCAGTTTAACTAGCATCTAGTTTAGCAAGCGCAAGCATCATTTTTTTATTTTTTATATTCTCATGCAAACATAAAAATTTAAGGGGTTTTTGTCCTGCAAATGTCACTTTGTATAACATACAGTTCACCTTTAAACAGCACATACTGACAAATATATTTAATCTTATTTTTAAATACAGTTTTAAAAATAGGGTGTTAAGAAAAGAAATGTGAGATGGGAGTAATTGCGATTTTCCTGTGATATATTACAGAGTAACTTAAAGATCCTATTTCTTATGCTGTATTAAATATTTGTATTGTGTTGTTCCTCTGTTTGGCCATTAGAGGGCACTTTACCCATTCACATATCATTAAAACATCAGTGAGAGCAAGAGAGGAGCCTGAGAAAGAGCTGAAAGAAACTTAATTGAAACCTTCAAAAGAGAAGTCTTGAGATATACCTTCTTATGGCAAATCAACTAGGATCAGAATTCGATCAATGATGCACTGAGAATTTGGACTTTAAATCTCATTCAATGAGAATGTAATAAATAAGGGATTAAATATCTCTGTCGTCTGATGTAGAGGTCCTTTGGTACTCTCTTCTGGCTGTGGCCGTATCTCTAGTCACTCCTCTGTGAGCTCTCGAGTCTCTGCAGGCCTCTGCCGACCTGCCCATTAAAATCTCATTAGAAGGAGTGAAGGGAAGGTGATTCCCTTTGGCGCTCTGTGGAGAGACCTGCTTTACTCTGCATGAGGGCCTCTCTTTCTGCCCTGTGTGCCTGGGATTTCTGCTCTGCTTTGGGGCTTGAGGCGAGCCCCCTCTAGAGTCTCTGCCATCTGTGATTTTGGTATCAGTGCTCAGCCACACATTCAGGAACATCAAGGCCTTGTCTAATAAGTCCAGCATCTAGACATTTGTCCACAGGAAGCGCCATGACTCAAATGTAAGCCTGGGTTTATTTTGCGATCATTCCAGACTTGCTGTACATTATTCTGCTTATTTGACAAAAAAATAAAATAAATAAAAATAAATAAATAAAGGACATATTACTTTTTGAAATTAATAGAGTGATATGAGCGACATGAAATTAGCACAGCTATTAAAGTCAATTGTCAGGGATGGTCATGGATGGAGTGTCAAAAAGAAATACATTGAAAATGAATGAATGAATAATTACATTTTAGATTGCAGTTTTTAGGATAAGTTTTTATTCAGATTACAATTAGAAATCTTTCTATTTTCCAGTGTCACACTTTTTTCAAACACCTTACAGTCTGATGATGATTATGCTTAACCCTCATTTTGTGTGCATTAGGTATAAGGCAGGCATATGACCAATCAGAATCAAGTGTTATGTTCTCGTTTATTGTTTTAATTTCTTAAAATAATGCAACTTTTTAATTAAAAATAATTAAATTAATAAATACATACTGTACATATCACATCCATACAAACATAAATGTTTTAGATTGCAGGATTCCATTATAAATCCATATTAGATTACAGTTAGAAATCATCTAATTTCCCAGTGTTGCATTTGTTAAAGTCTTATCAATCACCTTATCGCCAAATTGTTTATAATAAACACTCATTTTTGTGCATTAGGTATTAGGCAGGCAAATGACTAATCAGAAACCAGCGTTGTTGTGTTCTCCTTATTTAATTTCTTAAATATAAAGGTAAGCTTTTGTAAAGAACCAAATTATAATTAAATTATAGATAATTTATAATTATATATAAATGATAAAGATATTATTTATTAATAAATGACTAAAAGAATGAATAAATGTTTTAGATTGCAGGTATTTGATAAGATTAGATAAGTTTATGAATTCAGCCAATAAAATCTGCTCTGACATAATTACTTTCAGTTTTTTGGTACTCTTGCTTAATTTTCTGCATTGATTCCATCTGTTGTTGGTGGGTCCTTGTATAAACACTTGTTTAAACAGTGATTAGTCTCGCCAGTGTTGAATTAGATTAGAAACATGCACAGTGAATGACTTATCTTATGTGGTGTTTACAACCAGCCTGTGCCTTACTCCATATCTTGTGCCAATGTAAGGCTGAAGTTATATTTATGCAGTGGCAGATGTGGAGAAAACCCACAGTGACTTTATTGATGCACAGCGAGTCGTGTGTCGGATTCGTGAGCTGGAATGCCTGCTGTTTAATAAATAGGTCGTTGGGGTCAGGTGTGTTTTCTGCGCTGCTCTTTGGGCATATCTTTAAGGAGACAAATGTGCTTTTAGCCTGCGGAGAGTGATACTGAATTAATACACTGCATTAATGTGTGTCAAAGGCAGAATCTGTAGCTAAGCTGATAGTGTTGTAAATTAGGTCATTTCAAGCTTTGTGCTGCTGAGATGGAGTTCTGGGTAATCTAAGACTGGATTTGGATTGATACTAGGGAGTTTTGAGTCTCTGGCGCATAAACCACAATGTGAGGTGTGTTAGTTGGGATGCACACACATATGCATATACTTGTACAGATATACATTATTGTTTACCAATCCCAATAGTCTCAGAAACTGCAAAATGTGCATATTTGTGAACTTTTTTGTGTACTCACATCCTGTGTAGTAAATTTGTTATAATTTATAAGCTTGATTCATTCACCAAAGCATGCTGAATTCTGGATGCCTGAAAACCTAATTACATTTGTACTGTGTAATTTCTGTGCTGCAAGTGTCAATAAATGGAATTGCATCAACAGAGTGCTGCAGGGATGACATGTTTTTGTTAGCATTTTTAGCATGAGTTAACATTTTAGCATTTCTGTTTCCTTTGCAAAGTCAGTGAGTTTTTTTAAACGGGATTTTGGTTAAATGTCTGAAATAAGGGCTGTGGTTAACAAAAGCTCAAGATATTTTTTTACGTTTTATTGATACTTTTAAGCTTTTACTTTTACTTGGTTAATTGGCACTACAGAGTCATCTAGGTAAACTCATCTATTCACTAGACCACTTTTTCAGCGTATTGTTATATCGCACTTTTGCAAACTATTTGAACTCAAATTTTCAGGGAAAATGTTTTTAAAGACGGAAAGAGTTGCTGAAAGCTTATGGTGACGCTGAAGTCATGTGTCTGCAGTGTAGTTTGTTTATAGCCTATGTTTAGATTCTGATGACTGTATTTAGGCTTCAAAACCCATAAAAGTTGTGTTCATATGGAAGATTATCATGATGAACAAAATGTGTAAGTAAATTGTTTGTCACAGAGCTTTATTTTATTGCTATATTCTGAAAAGTAAAAGGAAATGTTAGCGTTCGCGTTAGCCTGCTAAAATACACTTTATAATGATGGTTTTCAAACAGGTTTCTCAAACACGCCCCCTTCTCTGCCATTGGTTGGTCAAACAGATAGTACCGCCCCAAATACGCACCATTGCTTGAGTCAGTGTTGCTGTGTTGAGATGCTAAAATAAACAGATCAATGTTTAATTTTCAAATCAATTTACAAATGGCTTATTGTTGACTAACATAAACATACGAAACTCCTTAAATATGTGAATGTTAAGTTTACAAGCACACAAGTTGAAATGCTGATTGTTTTCGCTCATTGTGACATATGCTTCATATTGACAATAGTGGCAAGGTTTGTGTGTTTGAGAGAAAGTCTGCATGATTTAGAATACTTATGATTACCACATGCTGGGTTTCCCCACCAGGCCCACTACTACAACATGCCACAAACCCCAGTGCCAACAATTACAAACACAAACAAGAAAAGACAGACAGTAAGGCACTTTCTCAAGATGTCTGACATGCTGTTCCAAACTCATCTTGCTCTCTGCTTTTCCCTCTCGTCAGTTTTGTTTTCTCCAATCTGTCCCCCTCTCTCTCCTTTTCCCTCCAAAGTTGCTTGCCGGCATCTTTTCCTGCAGTTTCCACAGCCGCCACATGATGTCAGACACATTTCAAACACAGTCCGTTTATACCTCAGAAATGGGGGTGGCAAAAATATTTCTGTATCCTGGATAGTTTCTCACATCTGTTGCAATGACACTGTCTAAATCCTACAAGGCGCCATACAGGAAATCAAAGCTTAAATGAGTGCCTTCATATCCTCAGATAGGGCTTTTCATGACTGGAAATAGAAGGACCATCAATGTCTTGCAGTTGTTCCTGCCACTCCAGCACTAAAAGCAAGAAAAATCCTTCCAAGTATGCGGGCTTTGGCCAAACTCATCCAGTTAAATGCCTAAACGGTGGAGCGGGAGATTTGGTGAGGAAAAGCTGAAAAGAGGTTCAGATAAAGGTGTCCACAACTGCAAACCTAAAGCCATTTAACTCCTGAAAAGCTTTAGCAGCTCAACTGGCCTTTTTCTTTGGGGAAGTTTCAAATCCTCGGTTTAAAACACCTGCACTTTTATATCATGTGCTATAAAATATCAAATTGTTTGCTTTTCTTTCTTTTTTTTTTTTTTAACAAATGCTCAGTTTGGGGTTCTTAACCTTATTTGTCAACCTTTGATATATTATATAATGTATTGGATTCCTGGATGGCAAAGCTGAATTTTCAGCAACCATTTCAGTGTCACATGATCCTTCAGAAATCAGAATACTTTTCCAATTTTTTTGTGTGGAAACCATGATGAATAAAAAGTCCAAAAGGACAGTGTTTGTTTGAAACTGAAATCTTTTGTGAAATTAAAAACTTTTTTTCTGTCACATTTGATCAACTTAAAGGATCCTTGCTTAATAAAAAGTAATAATTTCCTTTAAAAAGTTTGGGTTTAGGACCAAATGTTGACTTATTGTTCTGCTAAACTTATGTTTCCTGTAAATTCAAGAAAAATATTTATTTGATCATTTTGTCTTATAATAACTTGGGTAACAGAGTTACACAATCGGTGTGTTTAATGTGAATTTGAATCATGACTTTGAGCCCTCCACAAGAAGCGGATGACCATGACCAATGTGTATCTTCACAGCAGTTGCTATTGGATGGTAACTAAAAGAATGCACTCATATTGTTGTGTGTATGTTTGTTTAGTTTCACAACACACTCACGTAGACAAATTATGGAGAGCTTTCGACGGTAATGAAAACATCCTTTCGTAAGCTTGCCATTATACTTAATAATGCCCACATTAATGTTAATTATGCACCCACTGATTCTCTGAAGAAATAACAACTGTGGGCTTCACGCAGACGGAAAGACGCTCACACAGTAGTTACTGTATCCCACTGCCTTTGCAACTGCAAATTTTGTTGATTTACAACAGCATCATTTGGATATAGCCGTCCTACTCTCCAAATCAACAAACACACATGCTGTATGAACCCCTGCTATCATGTCCTGACTCAGTGTAAGACGTTCAATCACAATGCTTGAGAGGATTTGCGTGTGTTCCTTTGCATAATTCCATGTAAAGCTCATTTTCGCTGTGTATATCTTCTCTCCTCCTATTATTGGGGACAATGGGCTTGTGAGCGGCTCTTTTATGGACACACCTCATTTGAACAGGCTATTGATTGGCTTCTCAGACCTGGATTTGGAGTGAACTGGGCTTGTTTTGAAGTGACAAGGCACAGCTTGGACTGCTCAGAAGACTTGAAAAGCAGAGAAGCAAGGCTGTTTTAAAATGTATTGTAACACTATTAGTGTTGCTTTAAAAACATTTCACACGTTTAGAGCAGGACCACTTTGGTCATTATTTCATTGTTTTATGTGGTGCCACTAGTGGTTCAGCAGTTATACACCTCTTATTTAACATTTAAATAGAAGATGTGATTCTATATCTGAGAAGACATCATGGGTTTATCATGTAGTTACGTTGGAGAAGCTGTTTCCAATATACCACTTTTCAAAGTGAATAATGGAGCATGACTTCCTGCGCTATAACATGTCAAGGTGGCAGCAAAAAGAATGTTTATTTTTTTCTCCCCACACTGTTATCTTCTTGTAAGGTGTTAACAACTGATTATCTAACCTGTGCTTCAGCAGGTGTCTGTTTGTGAGAAAATTCTTGTCATTTCTATGTTTCTCAGTTGGGAAGTGATGAGATCTGTATTAGTCATCCATTGCAGTTCAAACCTACACCTGAAATTTTCCATTATTACAGGTTGTTTACTTCAAGGATGATAACTATTACTAGAGAGTTTTAATAATAATTTATGAGAAAGTCAAAGCCACAGTTATAACGATGACTGAAATCACTTCCAGAATTTTTTTTCCAGCTGATAAACAATAAAAAAAATCAGAATCCCCCTGAATCTAAAGCGCTCAAGCATTTAAAGTGGCAGACGGCAACAGCAACATTTATGATAAACTGAATTATCGTCTGTTGGTGTGGATGCTGAAATAGTTAATGTTATAGTCATCTTCATAGTTATCGTTCTTTGAACAGGCCTTTTATTTGATGTAATTAGAATATAATTGTATTATTTTTATTAATCTCATTCTGATATTTTCACAACACAGAATATTCTTTGCTCATTTAATGGATCGGCTCCATTTAAAATTGTCACTTTAGATGAAAATTCAAGAAAAGAAATGTTCAGTGATGCATACAGTAGGAGATAATCTGAAGATAATAATGTTGAGAGTAGTTCAATATTTCATTTCCCCCATCTCTTTTTCAGCTTCCATCGTGCTGCAGAAGTGGTGGTGCCAAATGCACCCATGTTTGGATGGCGAGGAGTGTAAAGCTCTTCCAGACCTGACTGGTTGGTCCTGCAGCACCGGTAGCAAAGTCAAAACCACCAAGGTGAGTGGGCCAAGTAAATGCGAGTTGCATTTTGCTGATGGGGTTTATTTGGTTCTTAAGGAAATGTAGGGCCACACTAATTAAATCCTGATTGCACTCTGACACATGCTACATTTAAGTCCAAGAGAGCCAGGTTGGCACAGAAAGTATCTTCTGCCCATGGTAAGAGGAGAATCTGAGAACCTTTTGGATTGCCATAAAAGTACCTTTAAATTAGACATTTCTAAGAGCTATTATATATACAGTATATGCCATCAAAATACTCCCCAGGAGCATTCTCAGAAGCCTATATATTCTTTGAGGAACCCTTCTCCCGATGCCTTTTTCTCAGGCAAACCATTCTTCAAAGCAACATTTTGTTGAGGCCTTACTTTTATAAGTATTCTCTGAAGCCCCTGAGAGAACAAGAAGGGCTATGTTGTGAGATAAAATGGTCATATATAGGGTTTTCTACAACAATTAAACACATCTCTTCAGATGTTCTCATGTTTCATGGGCAGATCATTGCAGGGACAGCTATGGAGTCAATATAATGCCACTTATATATGCAAAATAATAAAGTTTTGCAAAAGAAAATAAAGTTTTGCAAACGAAAATGAAAGTATTGAGAAAAAAATAAATGTGTTTTTTGCAAACAAAAATAAAGAATTGCAAAATATAAATGAAACTGCACAAAAGCAATGATTTTGCAATACATATTTTCCATGGCCATATCTACTAATTTATTTGCAACTCTGCTTTTATTTTGCGTTTCAGTCAAGTTTGAGTTTGCGATACCGTTTTTCCTTTGCGCTTAAACGTTTCTGCGCGTCTCGTTTTCTGGCACTGTTTTGACATGGGGGTGGAGTCACGGGACGGGGGCGTCATTTACATAACTCCTAGCATAAATTAAGAAATGACTGTAACTGTAAGTAAAAAAAAAAAAATGAAGCTCTTTTTGTTTTAAAATTCTTTAAATTTCTCATAAATTTAATGGGTAAACAAACCAGCGTGGCCATATCAACCTGGGATTGTCAGATATGTATTTATTAATATTTTATTTGGAATTAAGAAATTTTAGTTTAAAAAAAATTATTACATTATTAGATTATTATATTAACACTAGAACTGCCACGGGGTCATTTTACCCATGGCTGTTTTTCAAATGTAGGCTACATAATATGTTTTCAATAAAGAATATCCAAGTCTCACAGTCATTGACTTTTACTAAAATTGTGTTATTTACAATCCCCTGTTGTTAAAAAAATTGTTTAGATAAAACCAGAATAAAAGCTGGGCATTTATACCTATAAGCGCCATCGAGTCAAAGTTACGCATATAATTCCTTTATTGTTGCGCTGTCATTGAGCAAGTGTTAGCTTACTGCAAACAGTCACACAACGCACGTTCAGACTTTGGATTAATTATTCACTTTTGTTTTGCACATTTTTTTGTCGTTTATTGTTCTCTACTGTGTTGCTTAGCTATTTATTCCTGGGGAAAAAAATCTGAATTATGATGTAATGAATAAAACAATTTTTATGATTACCCCAAGTTTATTGGTGTTGTTCTCTTATTCAAATTATAAATTATATAACTAAACAAATAGATAATTGATTAGGTGAAACTGTGCTATTGAATTTGTCGTTGTATCATACATCCTAGTGCATACATGCAGTGTGGTGAATTATTATGGCTTATTATAGTCTATTTAGGGTATTTTAGTAATTTAAAAAACATGGGTTATCTTAAAACATTTTATTATAATATTACACCACCCAAATATGTATTTATTTCCTTGTAATTCTCGTTGTCATTGCAGGCTGGTTTATATTCACCATTAAGAAAAGTGATTAGTGTAACCTGCTTAAAAATAGCCGTAAACTTAAAACATCAGGACAAAAACATAGTTGATGACTAAAAAAATAACCATTTTATGACATTGTGACGACAGTGGCATAATACAGTGACATAGGTTTTTTTAGCCATATCAAAACAGTAGTCATGTGCATGGGTAAATTTTACCCGCTGGCGCTTTTAGGTATAGCGATCTCTGGTGGTTTAAGTGTTAACCATAGTCCTAGGCTAAGGGATTGTGTTGCACGCGATGTAGACAACATTTGAATAAAGTTTATTATGAATAAATGTTAAATAAAGTACATAAAATAAAATAGGCCTACAATAATTTTTTTATCCATCCCACAAGTCTTGTAAGTCAATGTATTTTATTGTTATTATTATTGGTAATATATTTATATTCGTTATGTATTTGATTTTTTTTTTTACCTTCATTTCGATCTCTTTACTTAACGTTCAGGGCTGCGTTTCCCAAAAGCATCTGAAGCCTAAATCGATTGAAGAACCATTGTCATCATTTGGCTTACGATGCTTTTGGGAAACGCAGCCTTGACGAGTTTTGTAAATAATAGCCTATACTGTAAATGCCCGACATGCCAATAAAGCTTTGATTATGCTATATGACAGGAATTTTTACTGGAAGTGCAGTTTAGAGGATGAATTTAACAATAACCCTATAAATACCCTAACCCTATAATTATAAATACTAGAATTATAAATGAATAATTTGCGTAGTTACATTTGTAAATGAAAACGCCACTCATTTATCGTCACATACAGGTGTAAATGCAATCATAAAGTCAAAACTTTATTGGTATAATTGTCAGGCGTTTACAGTATTTGCTAAATATATGGTTAACTAGAAGTTGTTCCCTCAATAGGATCTCATGGCCACGACATATTATCACGTTCCCACAAATTAATATCTCGTGGCCACAACAAAACTAAACCAAAAAGACTCAAGCTTCATTTTTTTTTAAAGTTACAGTTACAGTCATTTCTTAATTTATGCCAGGAGTTATGTAAATGAAAAACGAAGTCGAGATCGATATGAAGCTTGAGTCGTAGATCTTTTTAATGATGTAAGTCATAGTTTATGAAGTTAATTGCATTATTTTACATTAAAACTAGCAGTAACTCTGAGCTCATGTAAACAAAGAACGCTTCTGTGCGCTGGCGTCCTCCCACAGGTTAAGAGATTTTAAACAAACACATTTAGTTAACCAAATGAAACAATACACATTTTAATGCTATAAAATTGTGCACATTGA
The DNA here is from genome assembly GCA_018155175.1 of Sinocyclocheilus anophthalmus. Classification (NCBI taxonomy): domain Eukaryota; kingdom Metazoa; phylum Chordata; class Actinopteri; order Cypriniformes; family Cyprinidae; genus Sinocyclocheilus; species Sinocyclocheilus anophthalmus. Next base: position 112,873 of record JADLZN010005611.1, read on the forward strand.
GAGAAGTAAACAAAAATCAGATGTTCATGTTAACAACTTCTGTAACTTGAGCAAACACTGCTAATACATATATACATTTGTTAATAAAACGAAAGCATGCATGTTTTAATGCTAGAGAATAAAAGTAAACGATCCACCCGCATGCCTCTGCTCAAGGACTGTGCTATGATCAGATGTGATCTGCATCTCAGGCTGATGACGTAACTTCCAGGGAGGCGTGTCCAGGCCTGTTGTACACGCCCCCGTCCCTTGACTCCACCCCCATGTCAAAACAGTGCCAGAAAGCGAGACGCGCAGAAACGTGAAGCGCAAAGGAAAAACGGTATCGCAAACTCAAACTTGACTGAAACGCAAATAAATTAGTAGATATGGTCATGGAAAATATGTATTGCAAAATCATTGCTTTTGTGCTGTTTAATTTATATTTAGCAATTCTTTATTTTTGTTTGCAAAACTTATTTTTTTCTCACAATACTTCATTTTCTTTTGCAATTCTTTATTTTTGTTTGCAAAAAACATTTATTTTTTCTCAATACTTTTATTTTCGTTTGCAAAACTTTATTTTCTTTTGCAAAACTTTATTATTTTGCATATATAAGTGGCATTATATTGACTCCATAGACAGCACTTTTTTTCAGTCCTACAGTACATCTCTACAGTAAGTTATAAGCAGACACACCACTCAAACTTTCTAAAAGAGACTTATTAAAGAATGAGCAAAGCTTGAAGATTTCACTCCACAGAGTTTGTGGCTCAGCGAATAAATCCCCAAGGACTTCAGTCGTACAGAGTAAGCTTTCAAAGGCCGAAGGAGAATTTTCAAAAGCCAAGCCTAGACAAACATGCAGAGACAACATTGTTGGTCCATCCTAGCTTTGACTTGAAAAAGGCATAAAAGCGAAATGCAAAATTGATTAATTTGCAAATAAACACGTACAATTTGTGCACCAGCTCATTTTCATATCTGAACTACTGGTTCAATGCCTCGAAATGTCAGTATTCAAGGTAAAAATAGATTGATTGGTTAGATTACGTTTCCAAACAGAAAGAACGTTTTTAAAACAAAAATGCCTACCTCATAAATTGAAATAGCGATTAGATATGAGAATTGGAGACGTGCAGATGTGCTTCTGTTTGTTCGGTGAACGCCGGGGTAACTGCTGTTTCGTGCAGGTGTGACATACACGTGAAGTATTGAAGAAATAACAGTCTGAGAACACACAACTGCCACAAGAATAATTGCTCAGAGTTATAAAGTAACTGCAGAACATCTGTTGTGTTCATTAAAATGCATTATGGCTATGAGCTCCACTGAGACTTTCAAATTAAGAGTCCTAATTAAATTGGTAAGAGGGAGAGACGAGAAATGAATGACGGCTCTGGATTTTCATTCAGGATTAATGACTCTGTTTATTGAGTCCATTATTGGCTGAGTTGACTGTCAGTGGGCTAAGCCCCGCCTTCTGCCACCACAGTAGCCAATGGGCTGCGGTGAGTCACAGATGGGATGCGGGGGGAGGGTGTGCCTTACTCCAGTGAGCATTAATTCTGTATATAATAGCAGTGGAAATGGAACAGTAACCAGCAGACTTCAGCGCATGTCACAGAAGATTGTGGCATTGAGCCAGGATACATATTGTGTCTCTTTCAATCTGCCTTCTTATATCTTTACATTCTCCTTCTGTACCATCCACTGAATATCTGTCCTTTATTTATTTTTTGTTATCCTTCTCCACTGTCTGCCTTTCTGCTGTACAGCTGCCATACAGCTTTATGTCCCTTTCCAACACTAAAGCATCTAAGAGTGCACACTTAAAATATATAGAATTGATCTAAAATAGTAGGCTATACATATTTTTTGTATTATTTTAAATACTATAATTTGTTTAATAATGTTTTGAAATGTATTTAAGTGAAAGTGAAAGTGATGTGAGGCCAAGTATGGTGTCCCATACTCGGAATTTGTGCTCTGCATTTATCTCATCCAAAGTGAGCGCACACAGTAGTGAACACACACACACACACCACACACACACCCCACACACACACACCACACACCACACACACACACACGGCGCAGTGGGCAGCCATTTTTGCTGCGGCGCCCATGGAGCAGTTTGGGGTTCGGTGCCTTGCTCAAGGGTCTCACCTCAGTCGTGGTATTGAAGGTGGAAGAGAGCACTGGTCATTCACTCCCCCCACCTACAATTCCTGCAGGTACCAAGACTCGAACCCGCAACCTTTGGGTTACAAGTCCGACTCTAACCATTAGGCCATGACTGCTTATTTATTTAAACGATTTCAAATGTTTAAATTATTTTATACATTTAACCAAAGAGCAAAATTGCATAATTTATTTCTTGCTCTATTGGCAAGTATTTATTAAGCATACGCAGTATTTTTAAAGCTAATGTACTACAAGTAATATAATGTAATGAAAATATAAATGTAATATTCATGTTTAATTCAAGAAAAACTAATCAACTTATTTCAATATATATTCTCTTAAAACAAGCATGCACACTTCAGTTCATTTTTGAGACCAGTGTATCTCTCTATCTGAGATTTACACACTGCAAAAATATTTGATATATAACTTATATAAAATAGTAATGTAATTATTTAACCAATATATAATAATTACTAAATATATATTGTATAATCATATAACTTCTGTTTACTATTTCGTGTTTGCTTTAAAACTATTGAAATGCTTTTAAAACATTTCACAATTTTATATTAACCGAGAACCAAGAATTGTTTTCATGTGTGTGTGTGTATATAATTTTACTATATAGCAGATGTATTCCCATAACATAAATCTAACAAGATAAAAGGACAATTATTGTTAAAATATCTAACATTTTTTTGTTAGATATTTTTTTGTTTTTAAAAACTTCACATACATTCCTGTAAAAGACAAAAATATTGAATCAACAGAAAGCAGACGGTGCCATTCCAGTGACTGTGTTATATATTCTTTAATCCTACCTCTCTTTTTATTCATAGGTCACACGATAGCAAGAACATGGCTGCCCTACCAAGAGGTCCAATGCTCCTTACCAACCCCTAATGGAAAAGGAGATCCTCTTGTTTAAGACACTGACATTACAGAGGATTCCGTACATGTGAAAGATGGACAAACTCATGGCCGCTTGCTTTGACAGAAGATATGAGGATGGAGAAGGATCTCTGTATAAACCTGAAGTTTGACCGAAGATGCTGGACTCACAGGTGCTCATGTGAGAGACTGCTTCTGTCAGCTGAAAGTGACTTTTTGGATTTCCACTGGCTCTCTTGAGTGTATGTGTGTGCATTTGTGAGACAGATATAGATAGAAGGAGAAGTGGGAACTTGTCTATAATAACAAACGAGGGAACAGTTCAGACCAATGAATGCTGCAGAAGCTGTGTTGTGGGCGGCTGGTTTGAGTGTAGTTGGTAGTGCGAAGGAGGGGATGGCGATAGATTAATGAAAGAGACGTGGTGAAGATAAGTGGAATTCGCAAAACTGCAATGTGGTATGTAAACACATTTGCCTGCCGTCCTAGTGCCAGAACTTTGTCCGTCATGTAGGTGTGTAGGGTGGGGATTGCTCTGAATGTGTGATTCACAAGTTATTATCAATTTGCTCTTTTGGGTTAAGTCATTACCCTGAAAATGTTTCCTTTAAGTCATTTTACACTTCTAATTATGGTTGCTGAATAGGATCATAACAACAAATCAAAAATTCAAGGGCAATTTTCTTCCTTTGTGGACATAAGTCAACTGGACAGTACCATGCACACTTAGATCTTGTTAATCTGTCCATTATCTGGAGTCTGTTACATGTAAAATTTGTACCGGCTTGACATTCAAAGAGAGAAACATCTACTAACAATTTAAGCTTTCTTCCACAAATGCAAAGTAGAAATGCAAGTGATGTAGTCAACAGTAAAAACAATATTGATTATGGCAACTGCAGTAAAATACAGCTCCTCTTTGATGTAAAAGTTTACGTAATGTGAGCTTTACAGATGCAATCCCCTTCAAAAAAAACATTTAAAACTGACAGCTGGTTAAAAATATCTATGTTTCTCTGTAAAATGATCCACAAACCACTTGAAGGTGCACTAAGTATTTTTACTGGATTTAACACCTAAATAAATTAATACTGATAAATATGGTTAAAATTGTGATTACTTAATAGAAGCTGTTTTATTCTACAAAGGGCAACAGACCCTCATGGGGACCACCATGTTGAGATCACATGACTTGCAGAATAAAACTCATTGGCAGCTCCTCATTACCAGACACTGCTGGTTTCAGACTAAATTAAAGGAGTAGTTCACAAAAAAAACTAAAAAAACCTTCTGTGTAATGCTACAGTACATCTATGCCACTAGGTGCAGTATAAGATTCCAGTAAGTTACTTTTAGCACTTTTAAACAAGGAACTATCTTGCTTTTAACTTTGTTTTCTGTTTTAACTGTGAACCTCTGAAAAGTACTCTGTGAAGTTCTGAAAACAAGCTAGCAATGTGCTGACTGAGATAATGAACACGTTTAAAGATAAGCTCAGATGTGAAGAGACATAACTCGTGCCCAATACTGCAACGTAATAAAGTTTGAAATAGAATCAGCTCCACCATTCATCATTGGTTTTCTAATCTCAATGAGTTCCTCCACAGACTCTAACCTAACCTAAACTTGAATTCTGAACTCTAATCGGTACTTCTGTTCGTCCTTGCTGAACGTTACCTTTTCCAGGGTTGGATCAACTTCCAGAAAGGACGCTGTCCATTGTGTCTTTATCTCTGTATGTCTTTCTCAGGGCTCTGGTCGCTTGTGAAGTGTTGAATGAGGTTTTCTCTCTACAAGACTGTACACTAGGCTTGCCCTGAGCCTGCTCAGACATCTTCCAGGCTTCAAAGCCCCTTCAGACTCCAACCGTCTGCTTTGTGAGCTATGATGAATGTATCAGAACCACTGTGATTCCAGTGTTGAGCCTTGGGAGATAGGGTCGAGTGTCATCTTGAATTCTCATTACTGAAGCCCAGGATACCGCCAGCCCTCTCCTGGGATGGTCCGGGTGTATTTTTAGGTCTGTTGCTCTTAGGAAAAGCTCATCCTGTTCTAGTTTCAAGTGTTCATCTGGAAGTGCAGGTCTGATAACTGTGAACATTTTCTATGTTTTTGTATTTTTCTAGGTGTGTGCTTGTGTCTGTCTGCATATGTTTATCTACAGATCCATCTAAAAAGGCTTTGTTGTGTCGGGACATTCTCCCGGGAAGCAGAAAGCTGCTAAATCCTGATGCAGACATGGAATGTCTGCTTGCCATCCCGAGAGACCACCGTGCTCTGAGGATGAACCTGATACATAGTCTGACCCAACATCACTTTTGGTTCAAAAATCAATATTTGAAGACAATTTCTGTACCACTCCCTAGTGGCTGTGGCTTGCTGTTGCAGATCCTGTCACAGAGAGAAGAAAAATAAGATGAGAATCACCAATAGGTCAGTAATATTTCAAACAACAGCTGCACCGCGTTTGTAGACGTATTCGAGTGGTATTGGCAGAACAAACGCACATGCGAGTCTGTAATACTCAAATAATGTATATATACACCCACTGTTTTATATACCTCTAAGTGCTTTAAACAGTCTGGGAGGAGACGTGCCATGCACAACCCACATCTTCGATTGGTGGATCAATGTTCTGCTCTGCCGGGTGACTTGAACCTCAGGACGAGCCTCTCATGAAAATAAAGCAAAAGAGAATGCCAATGAGTGTAAGATTGCAGGCAGATTTCATAAGAGAGTTTACTGTTTGTGCTCAAATCTCTCTGCTTCCCAGGAGCCCACTTAAACACTGGCTCACTCCATGGGGTGGCACGTACCCAGCATTCTCCTCAGCAATGAAAAGAAACAAAACCTAAAGCAAAGATAAACATAAGCAGTTCTATTTCTACTCTGGCTGCCATCTGTTGTCGAGTTCAATTTATATTGGCTCGGAGTGAAAATGTTTTACGGCTCGGGTAGAAAGTGAATTGAAACCTTGATATAAACAATTGATTATCATGTGTTTTGAGGGTGCCGTTGTAAACACCAGGACTGGGGAATGTTTATTACACAACTGAGCACACAAGCTGAATCGTCCCCGAACTCCGAATGAATTTGAATGACATTCCCTTCAGATCCAGTTCTCAAGAATTCTCTGTTGGCACCGCTGTCACAATACAATTTGTCAAAGTGCTACAAAGGATAAATAATCTATGATGTAAAATGCTTAGATTGAATAATTTATGGACACTAGACTATGAAATAATGAAAAGTATGAAAAGCAAATGACATCTCATCTAGTCTTTGAATTAGAGTGATGTGCTGCTTGCTTTGACAGCTGAAATTAATTACTGCATATGACTACCAGCTACAAAGAATTATTGCTGTTCCGGGCATTTGAAAGGAGATGTAAAACTTGGATTTTGAGGACACATGGGAAGGCTTTTTCAGAGACAAATGACATTGCAGTTCGGTCTGAAGACATTGTTTTTTTGACGTAAATAATAAAGTTTTTGTATATTTAAAGATGTTCTAGATAAGTTATCCTGGGTTAACTAAGGCTAAGCATTGGCAGAAAAGAACTGCACAATCTCAGTCTATTTCTAGCATTAAATTTAGGTGTTAATACGAAATTAATCATGTTATGGGTGATTTACTCAGAACGTTTTTTTTCCCGTAAAAATGTAAGGCACAAGGCAGTGGAATGGGGAAAAAAATGCAATGTCTAGAGATACGTTTTTGTTTTTTAAGTTGAACTTTCTTTAACTTGAGTGGCATGTTTTTTGAACGACATGTCATGCATGAGACGCTGCAAAAGACGTGAGACACAAGTGTAATGTTAAAACGTCCATTTAGCGCATATTTAGCTACATAGAAAAATGGTGGAAAACAGCACAGTGCAGTGCAAAAATATGTGTTCAAGGTTGTTGACACTGAACATGTTTTTGCGGTTTTGACGTGTTTTCAAAAAATGTCATTCTTTCAACTCTGTGAGAGATGCGGCAAAAGAGGCAAGTGTAACAGTCAAACATGTCCATGTTAACATAGAATCGGAATATGAATGCAATGCGCTAAATGGTGAAGTGTTTTCTTTATAATAGTTTGCAATGGGAAAACATTTAACATTAAACTTTGCACATTGCATTTATATTCTGGGTTCATCTGCTCGCCTGTACAATAAGCATCACCAATAAGATGTATACTGAATTTGGCCTTTAAATATCACCGTCTTACTACATTACTACTTAATGCAAACCACGTAAAAATAAATGGCGGTCAGTGGAGGAAAGCCTTGTTTTGCCCTCCATGTGGGCATTCCTGTATGGTGTGACGTTATGTGAAAACGAAATAGAAGGCAATTGGAATACATTGAGTAAGAGACAGAACCGCGATTTTTGGTAATTAGTAGACAATAAACGCATTTATTTACAATATTTATAAAATACATCAACATGTATATGTAGTATGTATATGTTATTATATCAATGTTGTTTTTTAATGATAAAATCCCTTCTCATATTGAGGTTATCAGGCAGTAGAAGATGCCTGTGGTCAACATCGTCTACCTTAACCTATTTTTAGGCTAAAGTTACCTTGGTTACGAGACCTTTTTTGCTGTTGTTTTAGAAAAAAAATTGTATGTCCTTAACTTGCTGTTAGTCAAGTGCAATCATGTCTTAATGTTCATTGTGGTTTCACTAATCTGATGGTAACTGAGGGCCTAATTAATCCTAAATACACAATGCTTAGTGTGTTGTCTTAGAAAATTCATTCCAAATAAATGATATTTTATTAAGTGAAAATTAATATTGTTTAATGTTTTTGATTCTTGTGCACCCCTCAATTATTGATATATAAATATATTCATAGTATATTCAAATTTAAAACAACTTAAAACATTGTTTTTACACATTTAATATGTTATGTATGTCGTCTTCTGCTATGCACTTATTTACAGCAATGGATTTATACATGTAAAATCAACTCATAGTCACCACCAAGGTTTGCTGTGCTGTATGGGAATGCTCCAGTCAATCACAGAAAGTAGTATGAATGTATGGTTTCCCTACTGATGTGGAGAGGAGGAAAATTTACTTGATCCCCGCTTCCAAAATCTCAAAAGTCAACTTGATGAGGAGTGAGCAGGGGTTGAGCAGTTGAGAGGGCATAGAGGGGGTCAAGCAAGCGCTCCTCAGCGTCGTTCTCGCTAGAGCACATTTTTTGCACGCGGATAATGTTCTGTGCAGAAATGCTCTCTTGTGAGGGCAGTTTTTAAGTGCACATAGTAGGTGAGACACAGACTGTGACCCTGAAACTATTAGCTTTGTTTGGCTCTTTGTGCTACAATAATCCAAATCTGTTATCTCCCGAAACCAATTAACCACACTAGCATTCTATGTTGACCCCAGCGTTTGGTCTGGATATGGGGTTCAGGAACATCCCTGATTCATTATCCTCAGATACCACCCTGCTTTTCACTAATATGTGCCAACGGAGGTGCCAATGTGGCCGAGCCTGATAACATAGATGCCTGTGGGCACCCACTTTAACTCATGGCCAGGGTTCCGGTGCTGGAGGCACATTGTCATGGCACAGCTAGTGTGTCGAATGGGATTGAAGCAGCAGATATTGTGACATTCGTTACATCTGTATACTTTGAAGAAGAGCCGCGGTAATGAAGGAACCCGGAGAGAGAAACACACAGCGCTGGGCACGTGGCTTGAGTGTTTATATGCTAAATCTAGCCGTGCACTATGTTTTGCTTGAGTGTCATCCATATATGCATGGCGATACAGGATATTGTCGCATATAAATGGATGTAAATGGATCAAAATGTGCCTGTCAGTGATAAAACTCACTCATACATGATATTACGCCGTTCAGTTGTGTGTCTTGGTATATGAACATCCATGCAAACGTGTAAGTGATATCACCTCTGAGGCTTGGAACCAAGCTGCTCTTTCAGTCTCTCTTCCTTCCGTTGGTTTTGTGACTAGATCGACAGATTTCTCAATGTCACATACAGCATAAACACAGACTGCCAAACAACACTTCATAAATCACAAACAGAGTCAATATATGCAGAGACTCCATTACACATCTTACAAAACCTTTGGAAAATGATGTAATACGATATGATTGGCTAGGATTTTTTTTTTTGCCCAACACAGCCTGGGAGTATGTCTTTTTAAAGAGCTATTTAAAGAACTTTGCCCCCAAAAATTGTAGAAATATGATTTACTGCCGTTCTTAATTACTGTCAAGGAGGCAGCGTGCAGGATAAGATTTAGAAACCACAGTTAGCAAACGACCCACGGCTACGTTTGGGTATAGTGCTAAACAACTGCCTGGGAAAATGTGGTTTTCTCTGGCACAGAACAAGTGTTGAAATGTTTGTTGTTAGTGGCATTTTTCCCCCTTATATCTATCATACATAATTCATCATTCATGCCCAGAATACAGGATTTGTAACCGTTTAAAAGATTAATAGCTTGTTTACTTGACAAATTGTGTCTGATTTCATGGGTGGAAGAGGGGAAAAGCTTAGAAATGTTATGGAGTTTGGAGCATAAAATGAACATATTTCTGTCCAAAGTGAAACAATTAATATTGAATTACTTTGAATTACTAACAAGTATCTTGAGTATTTTCTAATGTACTGCCTAAATGTGTTTTCTTTCTTCAGTGCTTTCTTGCTTTCTTCTTTTACTTCAATTCCTTGTTCCTTATTTTAATTGCTTAATTTCTTTTACGTTTTCTTACCTTCCTATCAATTCTTTAGTTTTCCCTTACTTACATTTTTTCTTCTTTATGTTCATCCAATCTTATTTACTTAACCATTTTCCCATCTTTCCTTCCATCTGTTGGTTCCTCCATTGTTCCTGTTTTCCTTTTCCTTCCATACCTCGATTCTTTTCCTTTTTTCTATAATTCCTTTTTTTCCCCATTTTCCCCTTCCATTTTCTCTTTACCAAGGAATTTCCTTCTTTACATTCTTCCTTCCATTATTCCTGTCTTCCTGCCTTGCTTTCTTTAATATTTTTTTTTACTTTACTTAAATCTTTTCCTTTCTTACCTTTCTCCCTTTTTATTTCCTTCCTTATTTCCTTTTCTTTCCTACCATGCTTCCTTCAGTACTTTTTTCCTTCCATCAAAACTTTAGTTTTTTTTAATAAACTTACTTTATTACTACCATATTTCTTCCTTCTGTTCAGACCCTCCCTCTTGATGTCCATTTTCCATTCTTCTTTCTGCGTATCAGTTCTTCTGTACAGTTTTTCCTTCCTTTTTTAATTTCCTTTCTTGCATTTTCCTTCCTGTCTTTTCTCTTCCCTATTGGTTCCTCCATCTGTCCTTTTCCCCTTTTACTTCTTCAATTGAATTTTTTCCTTATTTTTTTGTCTTCCTTAAATTTCTTTCACTTTCTTTAATTCCTCTCCTTGTCCTTCATTCCTGCCTTTTTTCTTCCTTTCAAAAATGTTCATACTGAAAAAAGAGAGAGGGGGACGAGAGAGAGGCAGATTACAGATGTCTTCCATTATTTGCCTGGCTGTGTTTTAAATCCAAATACAGACTTACTTCTAATACAATAATTTATTGTCATTGCTGTAGTACAACGAGATTATATTAGAGCAACTAAGAGTATATTAGAGCATTCTGTTGCTCTATATTAATTATTGCATGTTTAATAATCATGGACACTTGCGTTTATCTCATAAATGTGTCTCACACTAATTGTTCATGACATTTTCTGTCACAGTTCTCATTTCTCTAGAAAGTAATTCCAGGGACTGTTTTCTGTGTATATGTGTTTGTGAGGGGATACCTGTCTGCGTCTATCTTTCTTTTTCCATCTCTTAAGGTGTTGGCAGGCTTGTCACGTTTAATATCTTCCAGCAGAAAAAAGTGTATTTAAGATCGCAGGGTGTGATCGAGATAAAGATCCTGTAGTGGATACAGTGTCAGAGTGCACAGGATTGGAGACCTGTGACTTGACTCTGTGTGCACTTACATAACTGAACAGCTGATCGACTGAACAAAACATGGCATGCAGTCATGTCTCCTCAGAGGTCACAGTGGTTTAAGGGTGAGGAAGTGGACCAGTGATGTTTTCCTTGTTAGAGAAACAGAGAAAAATCTCATGTTACATTTTTTTTTAGAGGAACAGTTTACCACAAAACAAAAACACTGCCTTAAATTGCCTAAAACCACTAGGCATCATATAAAAACACCAAATCCATGTAGATTTCTTTCTTTTGTGCAACAAAAAATTACATAAATCTTTCTGAATGTATTTTACACACAATGACAGTTCATAATGGCCATTGCAGTTCAGCTCCAAAATAGTCAAATATTACACCAAACAAGCTCTACAAAATATAGCCTATACAACTTGTGCACTATTTTTCTGAATCTTCTAGACCTATACAATGTCTTTGTGTGAGAACTAGACTGATTTTGAGTTATCGTTCATTTATAATATTCCCCTCCAGTGAACTGTTAACTTCAGAACTGCTGCGACCCAATCACGGAGTCAGTGAATTGATTTGATTTGTGAATGAACATTGAACCAGGTTCAGTTCTCAGTTCAGCTTGCAAAAGTTTTCTTGGGCATTAGAGATACAAGACTATAATGAAAAATACTGTATATTGCAGTATTTCTATACATTGAACATTATATTACAATAAATACTGACATGAGAGTTATGATATTTCATTGTCAGATATCCCTTATAATACAGTAAAGATGAAATTAAATGGCATATTACAGAAGGACCTGTTAAAATATTCATCTTATCTTCAACCCAAGTTCATCTGGGTTGAAAACATGACATCAATGAGTTGTCACACTGATGTTTGATACATTAGGCCTGTGCCACGCACTGTGTGTGTGTCAGTCTATCAGTATAAATACTGACATATTTTCTCTTCAGACATTGGCAACATCTACTCCTCATTACTGGTAAGAGGATGACTTCTTCAGTAGTTGGTTTATATGCCAGTCTCCAGCAGAAACATTCCCCAAGAGTCAACAGCCCCCACTGTGCCAAGTGCCAAGAGAGTGAAGGGAATTATTTTGTTTGATTGCATCATATAATAATTGCTGTTAATAGTGTTCATCGTCTGTTTGATTATGTCTTTAATTGATTACGTCTTTGTAATGTCTTCAGTGCAGATCACGGACAACATACTGATCAAACAAATGTTTGCTGTGACTGTACCTCAGGCTTCTGAAGTCTTCCACTTTTGAACTGTAATAAGTTCTTTCTCTTTTCCCCTCGTGCTTACATAGACATGCTCCAATCCCACAAAAACCTGGTTCCCTCTCAGTCGGTCACTCTCGACGTCACGTCGGAGGACCGACGAATTGGGATCTCTCTTAGAGAGACCAATCCACTTCGAGTTTAAACTAAATGAGCCAATGCACATTGGCATGCGATTATTGCATCCAGCTGCTGCTGATCACAGCGTGAGTATAAGTAGGCAGCAGGTGCAGCGCATATTCAGCTTTTCGCTTCGGAGCCGAGCGGTTCTATCGTTCTGCTCCTGACCTCTGCAGTAGTGATAAACTACAGTCAAGCACGCTCTTCGGTGGGCTCTCGTGCTGGTGGTACGGCGCTTCAGCGGCGGTGGTTTCCCATGTCGAGTGGGTTGCACACAACAGGCAGCACTACCCCTGTGTGTGTTTCAGACGGCCATCTCCCCTGTGCTCTTTAGCACACTAAAAGAGCAAATTCCATCCTAAAAGAGCTTCGTGGGTGGAACGTCTTTTTAAAGACGCATCTTTTTAAAGATGCCTTTTCACCCATGCATTTCTGGATGCGGCCGTTACCTGGCGCCGGGTGATGGTCACGATCGCTGCCTCTCGTGCCGGGGCATGAAGCACGCTGAGGTGGCTTGCGTGGATGCCTCATGCTCCCATTGCGGGGGCATGACCATCTCGGAGTTGCGGACCAGACTCCGTTAACTGCAAAGGGGCGGAGTGCCCGTGCCACTACCTAGATCTGAGGTTCCCTCTGGCGGCAGCCGGGGGAGCCCTTTTTCTGGCAGTGGGCGGACTGGTCTTACGGTCACGGTGAGGAATTCCCTCCGGGGATGCCCAAGCCCGCCAGCACTTCAAAACCAGCGGAGCTCTCAAAAGAGCAGGCTGGACCCTTCCGGGGGGTACCACTTGTTTCTTCTGAGGCTCCCCCGACGAACAGATGTCGACTGCAGCATCGGAGGGTGAGCCGGACTTTTCCAGGGATGAAGATCCGTCAGCGCTGCCGCACCCTCTGGGCGGTCAGCGGTGCCGGAAACGGACCTGGAAATGATGGCTATGCTTTCCCGGGACGCCGAGAGTGTCGGGCTCGAGTGGAACAATCCACCGCGTCCCGAACCCTCAAGGTTGCACGATTGGTTCTCGGCGGTGGCTGCTGCCTGGTTTCAGGGCACACAGATCCAGTGACTTTATTCCCGGAGGTGCAGGATGAGATCGCTGGGTCATGGATGGCACCTTTTACTGCCAGAAACTGGCCCAGTGGCTCATCCTCCCTCACCAGTCTCGATGGGGGTCCAGCGCGGGGGTATACGGGAGTTCCCCAGGTGGAGCGGTCGGTGGCGATGCAATGGTGTCCAAATGCCGCTACCACTTGGCAGGGCAAACCGTTGCTCCCCTCCCGGGCCTGTAGACACTCATCGGCCTTGATCGATACTGCCAATACGGCATGTGGAGAAGCTGCCTCCGCCTTACATGCTACGGCGTTATTGCAAGTGCCAGGCCAAGGCACTGAGGGACTTGTACGAGGGTGGTCACGACCTGGAAGTTATCAAAGAACTCCGCACCGCGACGGACCTCACTCTACGAGCGACGAAGGTTACGGCGCGATCTCTGGGTCATCCGATGTCCACTATGGTGGTCCGGGAGAGCCAATTCTGGCTGTGACTGGCTGACAAGCGCGAGACGGACAAGACACGATTCTTAAACGCCCCCGTGTCCCAGACCGGCCTATTCGGCGACACGGTGGAGAACTTCGCCCAGCAGTTATCCGCTGCCCAAAAGCAGACTGAGGCCATCAAGTACATCCTGCCCCGGCGTGCAGCTGCTGCCTCCACCCGGCCGCCGGCGGCAGCGCCTCAGCCAGCTCGTCGCCGAGGGCGGCCCCTGCGCCCGCCTCCGACCCGCGCAGCGTCCGCGACAGCCAGCAAGCCCGCGGCGAGGAGCCGGTCGCAGGGCAGCCGCCCCGCCCCGCCCGTCCAGGCCCCCGCCAAACTTGGTGGCAAGCGAAAGAGCAAGAGGCCCTTAGACGGGCGACCCAGAGATGGAGGGAGGTGCTCTTCGGGAGATGGTGAAAGCACCACTCCCTCACCCGGAGGAGGGCCGGGCGGAGAATCTTTTGTTTCCTTTTTTTCTGCCACTGGCCTCGCGGGCAGTGGTAGTTACCCAAATTCTCGAGAAAGAGAATTTCTCCCTCTGGGTCCCCTGAGGGGACGGGGGGCTGTGGACGGTCCAGAGCTGTATCACACTCACCCTCCTCTCTCGCCATTGAGCAGCAGTGGGCGGATCGGGAGGGCGAACCAACGGACTACCCACGCACCCACTGCTCAAACGCAGGTAAGTGTTGCACACACTCAGACCCCGCCACGGACCGGCAAAGAGACGCCCGGGCCAGGTCCCTGCATTCTTCCACGCTGCCCCACTGCGAGTACGCCTGTAGTTACGTTGATGCCACTAGCGCGGTGTCTGGGAACCTGGCTTGAGCTACCCAGCACGTCTCGATGGCTCCATCGAACCGTCAGGCTCGGCTATGCAATTCAGTTCGCCCGGCGCCCTCCCAAGTTCAGCGGGCGTCCACTTTAGTCAGTGAAGGCGGCAGATGCTCCTGTCTTGCGTGCGGAGATTGCAGTCCTATTGGCGAAGGATGCGATAGAGCCGGTCGATATGAAGATGGGGTTTTACAGCCTTACTTCATTGTACCCAAGAATGGCGGTGGGTTACGACCAATCTTGGACCTGCGTGTCGTGAACCGGGCCCTTCACCGGCTCCCGTTTAAGATGCTCACGCAGAAATTCATCATCAGGTGTATCCGGCCCAAAGATTGGTTTGCAGCGATCGACCTGAAAGACACGTACTTCCATGTGTTGATCCTTCCGCTCCACAGGCCATTCCTGCGGTTTGCGTTCTAGGGGCGGGCATACCAGTACAAGGTCCTTCCCTTCGGGCTATCCCTGTCGCCTCGTGTCTTAACCAAGGTCGTGGAGGCAGCCCTTGTTCCACTGAGGGAAGCTGGCATTCGCATTCTTAACTACCTCGACGATTGGCTCATACTTGACCAGTCTCAGGGGCAGTTGTGCGAGACCCCCCCCCCCCAACAGGGACCTTGGTGCTTGCACACCTCAGCCGGTTGGGCTTGCAGGTCAACTGGAAAAAAGCAAACTCTCCCCGACGCAGAGGATCTTTTTTCTCGGTATGGAGTTGGACTCGGGCGAACAAACAGCACGCCTCACGCAGGAGCGTGCTCAGTCGGTGTTGAACTGCTTGATACATTCAGGAGCAGGATGGCGGTCCCACTGAAATTTTTTTTCAGAGGCTCCTGGGGCATATGGCGGCGGCGGTCACGCCGCTGGGGCTACTCCATATTAGACCGCTGCAGCACTGGCCCATGGCCGAGTCCCGAGGTGGGCGTAGCAACGCGGCAACTTCCGGGTCCAAGTTACACCGGCCTACCGCCAAACCTTCACCCCATGGTCAGACCTTACGTTCCTCCAGGCAGGAGTGCCCCTGGAGCAGGTACAGGCATGCTGTGGTTGCACAGGATGCTCAACCACCGCTGGGGGGGCCACGTACAACGGGCTGCCAGGGTCAGGGGTTTGGACGGCGGCCGTCGAACTGAACTGGCACATCAACTGCCTCGAGTTTTGACACCGAGTGCACCTGCAGTGAGTGCCGTCTCAAGGGCGCTTATGAGGCAAGCATGTACTGGTCCGCACGGACAATACAGCGGCTGTTGCGTACATCAACCGACAAGGTGTTCTGCGCTCCCGTCGCATGTCGCAACTAGCCCGCCACCTCCTCCTCTGGAGGCAGAAGCATCTGAGGTCACTTCGCGCCGTTCACATCCCAGGCGAGCTCAACCGTGCAGCCGAAGAGCTGTCCCGAGCTGTGCGCCCGGGAGAATGGCGATTCCATCCCCAGACGGTCCAGCTGGTTTGGGGACGTTTCGGAGCCGCTAAGGTAGACCTGTTTGCCTCTCCAGAAAAATCTCACTGCCAGTTGTTCTACTCCCTAACCGAGGGAACACTCGGCACAGACGCAATGGCCCACAGCTGGCCGCGGGGCCTTCGCAAGTGTATGTCTTTTACAACAGGGAGCATTGGCCACAGTTACTGTGGCAAAGTCAGGAGGACGAGGAGAAGGTCCTGCTGGTGGCACCCTATTGGCCTACCCGGTCCTGGTTCCCGGAGCTGATGCTCCTCGCGACAGCCCCTCCATGGCCGATTCCTCTGAGGAAGGATTTACTAACTCAGAGACGGGGCACCCTTTGGCACACGCGTCCAGACCTCTGGAAACTTCATTGTTGGTCCCTGGAACGGGACGCGGAGGTTCTAGGTGGCCAACCCCAAGGGGTAGTTGACACCATCAATTCAGCGAGAGCACCGTCTACGAGGCACGCCTACGCTTTGAAGTGGAACCTATTCGTTTAGTGGTGTTCTTCTCGCCGAGAAGACACCCGGAGATGCCCGATCGGAGTTGTGCTGTCATTTTTGCAGCAAGGGCTGGAGCGAAGGCTGACCCTCCATCCAGTAGTTTTGTATCGTCGATTGCTGCGAAACCACGACCACTTAGAAGGAGGTGTTGGGGAAGGCCATGATTTGATGTCAGGGTCCTTAGGGGGGCGAGAAGGTTAAATCCTCCACGGCTCCCCTCTATGCCCTCTTGGGACCTGAGTCGGGTGCTTACGGCACTACAGCAGGCCCCATTTGAGCCTTTGCAGTCAGTTGAGCTGAAGTTTCTATCAATTAAAACTTTGCTCCTGCTTGCACTGGCCTCCATCAAGAGGTTAGGGGACCTGCACGCATTTTCGGTCTGCGATTTGTGCCTAGAGTTTGGGCCGGGTGACTCCAAGGTAATCCTGAGGCCCCGGCCCGGTTACGTGCCCAAGGTTCCCGCTACTCCATTCAGGGATCAGGTGGTGAACCTCCAAACGCTGCCCCCGGAGGAGGCAGACCCAGCCCTAGCTTTGCTCTGTCCCGTCCGAGCCTTAAGGTGCTACGTAGACCGGACGCAAAGCTTCAGGACCTCAGACCAGCTCTTTGTCTGTCACGGAGGCCGGCAGAAGGGGAATGCCGTCTCAAAGCAGAGGATGGCCCACTGGATAGTGGACGCCATCACCCTGGCTTATCAGGCACAGGGTGTGCCCTGCCCGCTCAGGTTGCGAGCTCACTCAACAAGAGGTGTTGCATCCTCCTGGGCGCTGGCTCGTGGCGCCTCGCTGACAGATATCGGTAGGGCTGCGGGCTGGGCGACCCCCAACACATTCGCTAGATTCTATAGCCTTCGTGCGGAGCCGGTATCCTCCTGTGTTCTCACCTCAAACGGGTAGAAGCACTGAGAGGCCCCGGCTTCGGGTCGGCTTGCAAAACCACTCCAGAGAGTCCATACAGCAGACCCTGTTGAGTTCCTCCGTCCCCTCGGCAGCCAGACGTGGCGGAGCGTCCGGCGCCAGGCCTTCACTCGCTGAATCCTCGAGAACCGGTAGAAGGCTGGGTTCCATATGTAAGACCTAAGTGGATCCCATATATGTAAAATCCACGGTATAGCCTCAGAGCCCATGTTTCCACGGCAGACTTCTGCCATTCCAAGAGGGTTCATCACCTCCATTCTTCCATATGCACCTAAGGGATGGCCATATGTGTATTGCTTCCGAAACCTCCTTCGGGAAGGATTCCGCAACATTCCTGTTCCAAGTGGAACGGGTACGTTTTCCCAGTGTTATCCAGTCTTACTCAGTGGGTAGTGCCCTAGCAGCAGTAGCTGTTGCATCTGCTGAGGGAACCCCTAGGGGCTACGCAAAAAAAAAGTAGGGGTGCAGGTGGCTTCCACAGGACATTGGAAGGGGCAGTAGCTGTGGCCTTTTGTAGGATCCCAATTCGTCGGTCCTCCGACGTGAGGTCGAGAGTGACCGACTGAGAGGGAACGTCTCGGTTACGTATGTATCCCTCGTTCCCTGACGGAGGGAACGGAGACGTCACGTCCCGTCGCCACAGCTCCTGTACCACCGCTGAGCGGCCGGGTCACCGGCTCGGCTCCTCAGCGAAAACCTGAATATGCGCTGCACCTGCTGCCTACTTATACTCACGCTGTGATCAGCAGCAGCTGGATGCAATAATCGCATGCCAATGTGCATTGGCTCGTTTAGTTTACACTCGAAGTAGATTGGTCCCTCTAAGCGAGATCCCAATTCGTCGGTCCTCCGACGTGACGTCTCCGTTCCCTCCTTCAGGGAACGAGGGTTACATACGTAACCGAGACGATTTCTTTATTTGGCTGTGTTCCCAGCTTGTGACTTTCAGACAGGGATAGATGGAGCGCGTGGGTATGTGTGTGTCGTGCACAGACTTTGCCTGACTCTCTGCCACCTGCTAGCTGCCTGTGAATGCCAAGGTGCCTCAGGGCATTCGCCGGCTCACCACTGATTCACATGTTTCCCATCCTGCCCCTGTGTCCTTTCATTACCACTGACTAAGACCTGGGGAAGGGGTCTCTCTCCGTCTCCTCCTCGCTCACTCGCTCTCCCTCTCATCTTATCTCCCTCACTCTTTCAGGAGAAGACCACCGCATGCTGATGTGACAGGAGCACAGCTAGTCATCGTCCATCTGTGGAGTGCTGTCTGCTGCCACCCCGTCATGACCTTTGACTGTCTCCAGGAGTTATAAGGCAAGGGCAGCAACTGAGGGTCAGTCCCTGCTCTGTCAGGGGCCCAGAGCGCCAAGGCGAACGTGTCAGCAGAAGGAGGGGTGGGTCACAGACACCATGTTGATGTTCTGACCTACAGAGATTTCTCAGGTCAGAGGAGGGTTGTTAGAAACATGCAAAGTTTCAGTTAATCAGACCTCTTTCTCTATAGCTGTTTCCAATGGGGCGAGCGTGCTTTAGCGTCAGTTTGGTCTTGTCTTAGTGGTATTCATATCTAACATTGACATGCCTGTCTTTTTGTATGTTGACAAAATGGGTGTATTGAAAGCATTTAAAACATGCAATTATTTAATATGCAAAGCATTTGAAACAAAAATATTTATGAATCCTTCATATTTATATTATAACTAAATATATTTGTATAGGTCCATTTTATTTTATCAAGGTATTTTTGAGCCCATATCCCGAAATCTACCCTAAACCTAACAATGTCTCAACAATATAAAAAATGTAATAGTCAGATAACTGTGCAAAGACAATAATTTGGTTAAACACTGGGGGGACCAACCGAATAAAGAAAAATAAATAAATAATAAAGAAAATAAGAACCGGCGTTTAGGTAAAGATGCAATTGACCTTTTTAACTAATAATAGTTATATAATAATATTTTTTTTAAATATATTTTTTAAATGCATACATTTCTTGTTAATCATATGCCTAATATGCTGAAAACAGATCTGTTAATGTTTTTTTTTTTGGTGTGTCTCATATTCAATTACAAATTACATTTCCTGTTTCACATAAATAATATAGGCTATTTTTATTTCAAAATAATTAAAATTGAGAAAAAAAATTGCATTACTGGATAGTACTGTTGGTAACATCATAAAACAAGTTGGTCATGGTCACACACAAGTTGGGACCATTCTCACTATTAACTAACTAATAACTACGACATTTACTAAAACTACTACTACTAAAGTGTTACCAACAAGCTGTATCAAACATTAAAAGTTTAGTTACTTACCTTGCACCGTTTCATTGTTAAAACTGAAGCATCACAATATCTATGATGGTTACTTCACTGGTTTCAATGTCTATGCCAATGTGCAAGACTATGTACAAAAAGAGCAATATGGTCCCTACGTGACAGGTGGTTGGAGGAGTGGGGTTAAAAAATGTTATTACATTTTACTGAACACTTAATTAGACAAAATATTTTGTTTGAAATAACATGCACTTAATAATTCACAATAAAACCAGGATGTGTAATAAGAATGCAAATAGGGGCAATTTTCGTTTTATAGTGAATTTAAATTTTAAATGCCATCTTAGCCTGCAGATGTTAGCCTGTGTCTCACTGTTTGCCACACACTTTAGCCAGTAGATCCTAACTTGTTTACTCATCAGGCGCTATTGGCCTATCACACCCAGATTTCACACTGCGCTGGAAATGACATGTTACCCAGCAGGCTGCAGTATTCCAGTCTCGCCGGTCTCTCCGCAGCCTAGAGACAATCACAACAATATTACTACATTATGATGGGCTTAACATCTACACACAACACATTTCCAATAAAACAAATTGTCATGCAGATTGCCTATTACTGCTAGAGGTAATTATGACATTTTGGAAATTATGGTTTTGCCATTGCATACAATTTTGGAGAATAAAACCTAGGGAGGCTTGTGGTTATCTTTCACAGGTGGTTGTCTAAAATGATATCCTTCATAGAGAGTGGTAGTGACATTTAGACAGTCTATTTTGTAAAGTGTGTGTGTGCAGATTATCAGACCACAGTGGAAAGCAATCAAATCCGAGTGAATCCCCAGCAGGGATGAATCATATTGTTTTTGAAAAATAAATAAGTGTCAGATTAAGAGGTTAGAAGAGTGATATCAATTAGGTCCCAAGATCCATTAGTGACATTTTAATTATATTAGGAACAATGCTATGATAATTACATTGTCAATAATTAATAGCCTTTTAATGTAACAAAAGCATTGGGAGCACAGTCATCAGCTAATAGGTTATTGCTGAGTTGATATCATCAGCAATTCCATATTGTAAGACAAACTGTGAGTAGTAATAGTGTCAAACGGCATGCTATGATGTCAGGACAGTCCAGCATGTCACTGCATACTAATCAGTTAATTAGCTAATTAGTCTTGAATAAAGAGTTCCATTGCATGTAATCCAAGTTAACAAAATACAATACATGAAACATCTGAACCAGGTTGAAAGATGAATCTGAGGTGATACATTATACACAAGATACATTAACACGTTTAATATTATCTAATGCAAAACAGTTTTTCTCCTATTCTATTCTATTCTAGATAGGTTCTGAAGTCTGTACTATAGAGCTGCTGAGGTGAATTCTATTCTAATTGATACTGTTGATGGTAATTTCAAAAAGTCTTGCCAAGTGGTTCACGGTTAGGCTGTTACCCAGAGGGCAGTACATTTAACATGTTGTTGCAGCGGATATAGCACTAGAAAGAGATGATCTACCTCCAGGGATTATATTGGCATGAATTTAAATTTTTAACGTGGAACTTAACATTGAGATCTACAATTAAACATTGAGAAAACAGAAAGGAGCCAATATTCAGCAAGAGAAATGGGTCTAGCATTAAATGCCGTGTCCCACATTTAAAAATGTCATGTTCTGTACTTGTTAGAATTGGAAACCCATATTACAAATGTCACAAATCTTGTAAGCTTAAAGTTTTTATTTGTTCATTTATTTTTTAATCTTCAGCAGGACTATTGCAGAGCTTTTATTCTTTTGCAGACCTTTTTTCATTAAAAAAAGGGTTTGAATTTGTGTTTTGCATTTTTTTTTAATTTATATATAAATTTATTTGTAACTGATTGCACAGATAAATATATTAATATTTGAAATAAATTATTAGCCTACATTTTTTTATTTATTCGGTCTGTGGGTAGTTAACGTTTTATGTACTGTAAAAAATTTGATGAAATGGAGAGCGATCTCTTCTTTATTGTGATGTACATTCAAATATAATAGATTACTGAAAAAAAAAAAATGTAGGAAGGAGACTTGGTTCTATGCATTGGATGTTGTTTGGATTTTGAGATGTGGGCATTGCACAATGAATACGAGCTTGTAGTTGATTGTGTAGAGGCAGGTTTAAGCGGACTGAATGAATGAAGAAGTCCTACAAACATCACCAGGGGGAAGTCTGTCTTTTTCAACAGAATTATGACATACTGATTAAACATTACAAGGGAAAAAAAAGAAATATACATGGATGAATCATTCACAATAAGATATATGACATGCATTTGCAAAATTTCACATCCAGTTAAGAAAATTTACCTGTTTCTAAGTTGAAGTAAAACCTGTGCCATCAGAAGCACAAACCCTGCCCCAAACAAACTAGTCAATTCATGTCATTAGTCGAGCCAATGTTTTGTTTGATGTTGCAGTTAGTGTCAGTAATTAGACACTTCTTCTTTACTCAGTCAAACTATTATATAAAAAGAGTGAAGCTATATTCAAGGGAATATGGTGTAATATGTATTAGAGCACTTTTAGCACCGGTAGTCCTAAAGGATGCAGCACTCACAGCTGTTTATCACAGTCTTGTCACACACAGTTCTCTGTCTGCGTTTGCCAGAATGTCAGTCATAACATAGCATATAAACCCATACCTATTCACATGCTACGTGCTTGATTCACACGGGTTACCCTGAGATTTCATGCATGTGGGCCAACAATACACATATGTTTGTGTTGGCATTAGTGCATGTGTGATGTAACATGCTGAATTTTAGACTTCACAAGAGCAGGATGTGTCACTAATATTAAATAAGGCTTTGAATAATGTCTCAACCTGTCAAAATGGGCCTTCCTTCCTCCATGATCTTTTATTCAGCTTCATCATGAGGAAGCATAGGGTTATAAAACACTTTCGCCAATAGATAGAGGAAGAGGAGGAAAATGAGTGCCAACTTGCCTATTGAAATGTAAAGTGAGCTTGGATTAATTTACTCAGCTCAACTCAATTCAGCACTGTCAACTCAAACTGCTCCCAACAACCTGGCACAGAGTTTGACTTTAGCTTCTATTTTAGAGGATTTATTCTGCTAATACCCAGCACCCTTGAACATAAAACACATATTGACATATTGACAACTGGTGAATAACTTAAAAGTATAAAGAGATCGGAGAGTTGTTAAAATCCCAGAAAAAGACAAATGAAAGAAAAAATAACTGGACAGCAAAGATAACCACAACCTAAAAGGAAGTCTGATATGAGGTAGCATATGTAGACAATGTTTCATATTTATGCAAATAAAGTTTTTTAGTCCAATATTAATTCAAATTTAATTTGATGTTTACATGCAGGTTAAAGGCATTTTTAATATTTTTTTATAACAACCAACCAATCTAAATATAAAATATACTATATATATATATATATCTATATATATATATATATATATAATTATATTATGAGCAAATCCCACTCGAGGACGCGGTGCTATGCGTTTATAAAACGTTCGACTGGAACAGGGTGTAATTAACAGAACAACGGAGCAGGGTGCCTAATAAAAACCCTCTTTTGTGTGGAACTACTTCCTTCCACCACAGATTCAAATCTCAAGTTGACAGTTAAACATACGTCACTTTAAGAATTCGTATCAAGGGCATGTGCTGCTTCAGTTAGGTTATTGGTGAGAAATAATGAGGTTATAAGAGAAACAATGCGGCAAGACGTGCATCCAAATGAGAGAGTGAGAGAGACCGCAAAGCTAGACGTTTCCTCTTATATTAACTAACGTACTCCACGATTAGCTCAGTGAATAATTTAAAAAAAAACATAGACCCGGCTAGAAAAAGCGGAGTGATACAAAATTGTGAAAAGGCGTTCCTGTAGCGATACCAGTACAATATCTCACGGTTCTAACCAATAGATTTGAGACCAGAACCGAAATATGTATAAATAGATTATATATATCACCACACACACACACACCCAACTTTTTACAAACAATATATTATCTATAGATATACAAAACCCAATTCCAAAAAAGTTGGACACTGTACAAATTGTGAGTAAAAAGGAAATGGAATAATTTACAAATCTCATAAAACTTATATTTTATTCACAATAGAAAATAGATAACATATCAAATGTTGAAAGAGAGACATTTTGAAATGTCATGCCAAATATTGGCTCATTTGGATTTCATGAGAGCTACACATTCCAAAAAAGTTGGGACAGGTAGCAATAAGAGGCCCGGAAAAGTTAAATGTACATATAAGGAACAGCTGGAGGACCAATTTGCAACTTATTAGGTCAATTGGCAACATGATTGGGTATAAAAGAGCCTCTCAGAGTGGCAGTGTATCTCAGAAGTCAAGATGGGCAGAGGAACACCAATTCCCCCAATGCTGCGGCGAAAAATAGTGAAGCAATATCAGAAAGGAGTTTCTCAGAGAAAAAATTGCAAAGAGTTTGAAGTTATCATCATCTACAGTGCATAATATCATCCAAAGATTCAGAGAATCTGGAACAATCTCTGTGCGTAAGGGTCAAGGCCGGAAAACCATACTGGATGCCCGTGATCTTCGGGCCCTTAGACGGCACTGCATCACATACAGGAATGCTACTGTAATGGAAATCACAACATGGGCTCAGGAATACTTCCAGAAAACATTGTCAGTGAACACAATACACCGTGCCATTCGCCATTGCCGGCTAAAACTATAGGTCAAAAAATAAGCCATATCTAAACATGATCCAGAAAGCGCAGGCGTTTTCTCTGGGCCAAGGCCCATTAACTGAGACATGTGGCGAAGTGGAAAACTGTTCTGTGGTCGGATGAATCAAAATTTGAAGTTCTTTTTGGGAAACTGGGACGCCATGTCTTCCGGACTAAAGAGGACAACCCAAGTTGTTATCAGAGCTCAGTTCAGAAGCCTGCATCTCTGACGGTATGGAGTTGCATGAGTGCGTGTGGCATGGGCACCTTACACATCTGGAAAGGCACCATCAATGCTTAAAGGTATATCCAAGTTCTAGAACAAAATATGCTCCCATCCAGACGTCGTCTCAGGGAAGACCTTGCATTTTCCAACATGACATTGCCAGACCACAAACTGCATCAATTACAACATCATGGCTGCGTAGAAGAAGGATCCGGGTACTGAAATGGCCAGCCTGCAGTCCAGATCTTTCACCCATAGAAAACATTTGGCGCATCATAAAGAGGAAGATGCGACAAAGAAGACCTAAGACAGTTGAGCAACTAGAAGCCTGTATTAGACAAGAATAGGACAACATTCCTATTCCTAAACTTGAGCAACTTGTCTCCTCAGTTCCCAGACGTTTGCAGACTGTTATAAAAAGAAGAGGGGATGCCACACAGTGGTAAACATGGCCTTGTCCCAACTTTTGAGATGTGTTGATGCCATGAAATTTAAAATCAACTTATTTTTCCCTTAAAATGATACATTTTCTCAGTTTAAACATTTGATATGTCATCTATGTTGTATTCTGAATAAAATATTGAAATTTGAAACTTCCACATCATTGCATTCTGTTTTTATTCACAATTTGTACAGTGTCCCAACTTTTTTGGAATCGGGTTTGTATATATATATATAAACAATTGTTTACCCACTATAAATCTAGTTTATGCATGTTTAAACAAACACAACTTGTTTACATTATAATTAGTCCATTCATCTTCATCATGCTGAACAGCTGGGAGTAATCAGCCAATCACAGAAACCTGGAGTTTGTATTTAAATGCATTTGTTTTTTTTGTATTTTTGGTTACCCACCTCATATTCATGTTTTATCCACTGGTGTCGCTGTTGAACAGCATTTATATATAAAAATGAATGATTTACACACTGTTTGATCTCATAATTTGTAACTTTTTTCTTTTCTTTTTTTGCAGTACTGTCAATTATTTTCTGATCTGAATATTTTTGAGGAGGCACTGCCTGCTCAAAGAAAATGTCCTGATGTGTACATTCTGAATGATGGTGGAGAACAGATTGCCTTTCATGGTTAAAGGAGTGGAATGGAAAATCAATTTTACTTTTAAAATTGAAAGTCTGGTTTAGAAGCTGAAAGACAAGTATGGGAGTCAGTAAGATGCTGTACATCCTATTCATCAAGAAGTCCTGTCGTATACCTCTGACAGCATGCAATTCAAATTAAAATCAGATGAGCCTTTAAGTAAGTTGACTTGTGTATGAAATCTGCCATGTTTACTGTCGGCACCCAGATGAATATTCTGAATGTGATCTTTCGGGTGGTTGCTCATTCAGAGGCAGAAACCGCCATGATTGATAAGTCTCAGCAACAATGATCTGCTTTCAAAGTCTCTGATCCATGGACACACGGAGCACTGATGCTGAACAGAGGATATGCACATAAGCAAAGGAACCACCCACATATGTCTCTCCTCTTCTGTAGTCCACATTAATCACACAGTTATTAGTGTCATCTATAATTTTTATCAGTTTGACTCCTGTGCATATGCAGACCTTCGTGCAGAGCATTAAGACTTCTCTACAGAGCATTTTCAGATTATTATACATGCATTTGAGTACATTATGAGAATGCACATTGGAAACATTTTTGTCTCACGGTAGTTGTCTGTTCATTAATTATGGACCCTTTTGGCCATGCGGACCTAGAGAATGCACTCTCTTATAACACACTTAATGTTCAACAGAGAATATTGTATATATGCATCATAGAAGAATTCTGTCATTTCTGCCATTTTTCTAAACATCATGAATGTTTTCACTACATCATGCATTCTGTTTAAAATATATTCACTTGTCATTTACTCACCCTCATGTTGTTCCAAACTTCTATAGACTTCTTTGAAGATATTTTGACAAATTGTCCATTCAATGGATGCCATTGGTTTTGGTTACCAACATTCAGCATTCAAAATATCTTCCATGAAGGGATGAACAACATGAAGGTGAATAAATAATGATAGTATTTTCACTTTTGGTTAAATTATCCCTTTAATAGCATTCTGATCATGGCCGACTACCATCTCTGGCTAAGGATAATTTTCAAACATATAGCTTGACAGGAAATGATGCACAAGAAAAAAAATAATAATAATGGAGATAATCCATCCACCTCACAGGTGTGGCATATCAAGATGCTGATTAGACAATATGATTATTGCACAGGTGTGCCTTAAGCTGGCCACAATAAAAGGCCACTTTAAAAAGGGCAGTTTTACTCTATTTGGGGGTCCGAAAAACAGTCAGTATCTGGTGTGACCACCATTTGCTCACGCAGTGCAACACATCTCCTTCGCATACAGTTGATCAGGTTGTTGATTGTGGCCTGTGGAATGTTGGTCCACTCCTCTTCAATGGCTGTGCGAAGTTGCTGGATATTGGAAGGAACTGGAACACGCTGTCGTATACACCAATCCAGAGCATCCAAAACATGCTCAATGGGTGACATGTCCGTTGAGTTTGCTGGCCATGCAAGAACTGGGATGTTCTTCCAGGAATTGTGTACAGATCCTTACAGATTCTGTCGCCGAAAAAACTGCAGTCAGGTCAGACCCCGATGAGGACGAGAGCATGCAGATGAACCTGAGACGGTTTCTGACAGTTTGTGCAGAATTTCTTTGGTTATGCAAACCGATTGTTGCAGCAGCTGTCTGGGTGGCTGGTTTCAGACGATCTTGGAGGTGAAGATGCTGGATGTGGAGGTTCTGGGTTGGTGTGGTTACACGTGGTTGTGAGGCCGGTTGGATGTACTGCCAAATTCTCTAAAACGCCTTTGGAGACGGCTTATGGTAGAGAAGGAAAATTCAACAGCTCTGGTGGACATTCCTGCAGTCGGCATGCCAATTGCACACTCCCTCAAAACTTGCGGCATCTGTGGCATTTTACTGTGTGATAAAACTGCACATTTTAGAATGAACTTTTATTGTAGCCAGCCTAAGGCACACCTATGCAATAATCATGCTGTCTAATCAGCATCTTGATATGCCACACCTGTGAGGTGGATGGATTATCTTGGCAAAGGAGAAGTGCTCACTAACACAGATTTAGACAGATTTGTGAAAAATATTTGAGAGAAATAGGCCTTTTGTGTAGATCTTTGAGTTCAGCTCATGAAAAAGGGGGCAAAAACAAAAGTGTTGCATTTATAATTTTGTCAGTGGTATTATATATTATATATGGTGTAATATTATGAATATAGATTAGATATATATATATATATTACTGAACAAAATATAAATGCAAACACTTTTGTTTATGCCCATTGTCTAGCAATATGATAAAAGCCACAAAATTACGTTTTATTATGTAAGGAAAGAACGTAAGATGCGTAAGAAATTAATAATTTCCCTCAAGAGCGTTTTAAGGACAAAACCTGAAGAATGTCTTGGGATACATCATCTGAATGATGTCTTGAAGTGTGGTAACCATAGTACAAGTGGAATAATTGACTCCAGTCCATTGAATTATTACTCTGCTTCACAACCTCAGGTGTGCATTATTTTCTATTTTCTATCAAATTGAAGAAACTACCAACTACAGGATCTAAACAAAGCTAGGTCAAGATTTAGACTAGTAGTAATTCCTTGAGGTAGCCTATTTACAGTAATAAGAGTCCTCACAGACATGCTTCCCAGCGCCCCTTAGCTGTTCAGTGAATTGTTCCCTTCTTAAATGGCTAAAAAGGTGATCCATTGAGCTTTTGAAGTGAAAAGGGGGGTCTTTCCCTCCTCTAGGCCAATCCATTCATGTTTTATTAATGTCATATGCTCTTGGGTATGGAATCATTTTAAAACAACTCACCAGGTCATCCTGTTCATTGTCACAAATCAAATTAGCCCAGCGAGCGATTAATCTTCCTGTCGAACCGACTCTGAAAGGGCCCTGACACCTTATTCATTTTCTTAATTAGATCTCTTATTAGGAGTCGCAGTCATCCACGTTAATTACAACTTTCTTTGACTCTTGCACTTTCGAGTTGGCTATGCAAACTATTTGTAGAAAGTAAAGGCAAGAATGTAAGGTGATTAGAAGCAATGAATTGAATTAATGTTTGAAAGCACAGGGTGGAGGTGAGGCGATGTGTTAGGTGGGGCATTACTTCTGGACATTGTGGGGATTGTTATTGAACTTCATGCTGAACAAATATAAAAATGAAAAATATGTGGACAAACACACTGTTATTAAGCCCCTATCACACAAAAGAGTGCTGTAAGATATTTGGGAAAAAGACAACAGCGCGATTGCGAGTGTGATTTACTTACTCAAGTTAGTCGCCACACTGAATTTAACACTGATGAAAATGAGGATGTGAGGGATAGACTTACAGCAGGGGTATCAAACTCAATTCCTGGAGGGCTGGAGCCCTGCAGAGTTTTGTTCCAACACGCATACCATGTAGTTTTCAAATAATCCTGAAGGACTTGATTAGTTGGATCAGGTGTGTTTAATTAGGGTTGAATCTAAACTCTGCAGGGCTCCAGCTTTTCCAGGAATTGAGTTTGATACCCCTGACTTACAATATTTACAATAGCACGTACTAAAGGTTCTAATAAATCAGCTAAATTTCACAACTCACATCTTTCAAAACTGTTTTATGGAGTTTTTGTCTACTGAATGTCAGCATAACAATCGATATGTTTCTTAAACAAAAGCACAATCCACTGAACACACTGTAGCCTACTTCTATCCCTCACAGCCTTATTTTCATTCATTTCAAAAAGTAAATTTGGCACTACCCTGTCTAAGCTCTATTGCTTAGGCTACAACAGTTCCACAAGTTAATATCAAGTAATTCACATTTTAGATACAAATTTGCCGGTTACCTTGTCTGTTTCCGCTCTGCAGAGGAAAGCCACAGCAGGTGGTGTTCTGTTCTTGATCGAATCAGCGTTCTCTGATCACTAGAATGAATGAGTCAGTGATTCACTCATAAGGACAATCACATGTCGCCACCTACTGGAGTATCGAGGTAAACTTGAGAAAGAGTCATTGAAAAATCCTCACCGCTAATGCACAGACTGACAGTCTGTCTGAAATTCAAAGACACAGACAAGCAGAGTGATATGAACAGTGAAAATCCCAGAGCTGTTATCAAAACAAACCGCTGACCCTGATTTATCTCTCCAGAGCTTGAGAGTGTCCTTCAAACCAGTTCATTGTGAATCTGAAGCTAAATTTAGAAACTGTGCTATTTAGTTATGATTAAAGGAAAATCCTTGATCCAGCAATCACCCCCGGTGAATGAACCTTTCCTTGTGTTCACACTAGCGTGTTACTGAGTTTCTCACACTCTCAAATACAACAAAAACACTCATTAAACATTACGAATGACATTTCTACAGAACATTTATTAGTTTGCAGTTACAAATGCAGTGAAAATAAACATGGATAAAAAAATAAAAAATTACAGCTTACTACAGGAAACAGCATTTACTGTAAATGGGTCAGTCAGTGCAGTTTGACGAGAAAGCCTCTCTTCATAGAATGGGGATCAATTGCCCATTGCCTAGAGCATGAGCACTTTCTACCATTGAATTGAATAGCTGAGCAAAATGGGTGGAAAAAGGGCCAGTAAAAGAATCAGCAAGTAAACGGAGTTGTGCTTGAAGCCTGGAGCTTCTTTACTTGCTGTAGTGAAGTCTTTGGCCTGCTGTCAGGAGTGCAGTGTTGACCTGCATTTTATTGATCTTCTGATCTTGCATAGTGGGATTGTACGGTGCTGTAGAGCAGGGTTTTGGACATGTTCATCATTTTACACATACCGAAATTTGCTGATTCATCTTCAGCATATAGTTTGTATTAAAACTGACACGCTTGAAGGGTTTGGCTCCTTTGTTTGCTGGGCACCTGCTACAGATCTGCATGCACAGCACTACAATTGTCCACCGAGACTGTCCACCTGCAAGAAGCCATTTTCATTTCTATCAATGAATCAGTACAGTTATATGTACACGTATATCTATATAGCACTTTGCATTTGCAGCATTTGCAGCATTTTCAAAATATTTCATAATACAAAAATTATATTAATACTAAATTATTAAAATTATACTTTCAAAATACTAAAATCATATTTGAATCATATTTTTGTAGGCTATTCTCAAATGTAACATTTAGCTTCTAGGTGTTGATTAAATATTCCATATTAATTCTTGATTTGGAAAAAGACTACATAAATCAATGTTCAGGCAAAATAAACAAGTGTATGAATAAACAAGAGAATTAGCTAAGAAAGAGTTTTTGTATGTGTATTAAACACATCAAGGGCCAGAGAAACATCAAGAAGATCCAATGAAGATTGTAGGGAGTGGATGAGAATAAATATTGTGATGAAAAAGGCTCTACCATCGATGAGGCTTGTCTTTTGATCAAAAAGACTTCAATAAAGCCTTTATTTATTTAACTTGTCAAAACAATATGCAACCTATTTTTTTTCATAGTTACTCATTTTTCAGACCTTAGTGTTTTTCATATTTATGACCAATTTAGTGATTCAGTGCGAAACTATACATCATCATCGGTTATTGTGAGAGTGACTCTTTTGTGAGTCTTAGAAAGCAAGACATTGAAGACAACCATTTAATAAAGGAATATGTTACTATAATCAATTAATTAAATATTATAATATAACTTAATTAAAATGCTGAAAAAACAAGAGGTTTTGTCATAATACTAGCTAATGTTGACAAAATATCTTACCTTCTACACTGCAAAAAAAAAAAAAAGAATAAAAAAGTGAGCCATTTGGGTTTGGAACGTCACAAAGGGTGAGTAAGCAATGATAGAATTGTAGTTTTTGAGTCAACTATTTCTTTAATTCAATTAGGCTTATTCCAAACATGACTATATTTGAAATAAGGTATATGAAAATGCTGTTGACATTTACTTTTCAGAGTATTGTCAATAGCATTCATTATTGCAGTCATTGTAAACATGGCCTGTAATGTTGTAATGTACAATAACTTTCCCATTCAAATAATCATACAATGGTTATAAATAAAGCCAAGAGCAGAAGCCTCTTCCTAGAACTCGACTGGAGTTTCCTCAGCAAAACAACAAAGAATAGGGCGACGGTAAATGCATTCGGTTATCTATGCAAAGGCAATTCTTGCTCTAAAAAGAAGCAGGGCTCTCTTCACAGCAAGACACCAGCATTCTTACTCAGAAAAAGCAGATGCATGCAAGAGAACTGAGTTCTTCGTTAAGCATCCATCCCAAAGCACCTTTTACGACCCATCCACATTAAAACCCCGAATACACAACCAAAAAATCGCTTGATTCCCATTTACATACTTTCCCCCCCACAATAATCTCAGCGGCGGCGTCTTTTTCTCATGAAAGGTCTGCTGTTGAGGTCCTGGTTCCTATAACGCATTAAATGCACACTGAGGCTTTGAGCTGCTCTGTATCCTTTTAGATAGAAAAACAACAACAAAATGTGGGAATGCCTCATTGAAGAAGAGAAAACACAGCTTTTTGTTTGTAATTCCCTGCTTAGCATTCTGGGAAAACTGCTGGGAGATCGATGTAGCTGTCAGTCTCTAGCCCTCTGTGACTTCGCTGATAGAAAAAATGACTTGAAACAAAAACGCAGAGATTTTATATATATCTATATCTATATCTATCTCTCTCTCTCTCTCTCTCTCTATATATATTTATATATAAAATGATTAATAATATGGTGCTTGTTGAGGAGAGGAAGCAAACAAAAGCAAACTTTTTCCTGTATTTTTTCCTGTATATATTCACAAATCAAACTAGAATTTCTGTGTACTGTTTCATTGTTGAAGACATGTTCTTCTTCCATATTTTTCTACCCTATTTGCAAAAATAAGGGAGAAAATATTGGAGACCAGCTTTCCTCTTTGAGAGGAAAACTTTGCAAGACATGATTCTACAACAGTTAGTTCTGATTCTCCAATCTGATTTCAGACAGTCATTCTGGTGATGATTTTTCAGTGATTCTTTCTGCAGGTTACATTGTTATGCCAGTAGGAACAAAACAAGTTACTGTATTCATAGGTGAGACACCGAATAATTCATTCAAAGGATTCATTCAAAACCCTGATTAATTCAGGAATGATACAAGCAACTGTTTTATGAGTGCGTCATTTAATGATTCACTCAAGTAATGCATTCAAAACCACTGATTCATTCAGGAACAACACTACTGTGTGTTGCCTGGAGACGTGTAACTGTCCTGCTGTGGCTTTGTTTTTGGACTGTTTTGATTTCTATAATTATTTTAGCAGACCAAAAAATGGTCTGAATTCTAGAAATCTGTTTAAAACATCAATGTTCCCCACATCCATGGATGACATAAAATGTCAGCAGCAACAACGTGTGTAATTAATTATGGATAAAACATGCTAATCAGAGAACAGCATTACTAACAGAGAAATAAAAGTAGACACAGTGTATAGAAAACCATTTTAATATTGATTTAATTCTGATAAGGCTGCATGTTTATCTACCAGAGCTACTGTAGTTGCATGTCTACTGATGCCAGTAAAGAGAAATGAAGCCCGCTTTTTGACAACCCTTTGAAACTTTATTACACAGAAAATGAATCTCTTGAAAATGAGATCTCATCTTCCTTACGACACTGACCCTATCAAACTAGGGCTTCATTTTTCTGAACTGTGTCAGGTTTCTGTCCAGTGACAAAGATCCAGTGTTTGCTTATTATGGTTATCACATTTAACAAAATGAATGTCTTGTATTTATGAAACCTACACAAGCATGATGAAGCCTATCTATTCTCAGAACAGCATAGAACAAACTTAATCATGGACTGAACTGGCTATAGGTATATATAGGTGATTGTGGTCTCTTTTGTTGGACTGATAGACTGATATCCCTGCGAAATTACTAAGAATGAGTTGCGTCCAGCGACAGAGGCAAATAATTACATTGTTTGCTGTGTTGAAGCATAATTCAGAATTATGCAAATCGGATAACAAAACAAAAGCACCAGCAAATTCTGTGCATGGCACAGTTCTCAAACTTGCTGGTTGCTTCTGTGTACTACAGTAGTTTGTGGAGGATACTTTGGATACACTACCAAAATTTGACGTACTTTACTGGGACAGTACAGCACCAAGTGTAGTTGACTACTCCACACATCTGCTCTTCGCCAGTATTTGCTCATTACGTGTTGAATTACTTTTGCTGTGATCAGTAGAAAATGTACATAAAGTCATTTGCTATCTGATTTCCAACGGTGGTAGTAGCACTAGAGTAGCAGTGCAGTTTTGTGAATAAGCCGCAATCTATACTAAGCCTAATTTGCATGGAAACTTGTTTGAAATAAATGGCAATGACTTAAATACTTACAGCTCAGGAATATTTTAGCACTAAAAAAATTGGTTTGCGCTGAAATATTGTGTACAAAAATGTTGCAACTGTTTAGTGAATTTTCCTATTTTTTTCATAATGGATCCAGTGGAAAAGATTCTCATTCAAGTAAAATATGCCAGATTTCCATTACATCAAAAGAATATGTATTTTCACAGACAGCCTTAAATTAGGGATTAATTGTACTTCTTGTTCAAGGAACCAAAACTATGAATAAAGTCTTAATTCAAACCCACTGAACAGGTTTTAGGGCATGATAGATCTTCATATGATGTCTTTTAATATGTATCTATATGTATATATACAGAAATATATACAGTTACTTTTAATACAAAGCTCCCACAAAATACATTGAGCATGCTGACAAATAAAAAGATATCTGGCCCAAGTAGACAGTGAGGTGACCTTTGACTTGGGGGAATTCCAAACGGACAGCATGTGGGACACTAGCGGTGAGCGGTAAACTCAGAAGTGAAAGGGAAATAGCAGGGCTTCACAAGCTCCTAGTCTGTTACCAAAGCCGACGTGGAACGACAAACTGATGCTGGGATGAAAAAAAAAATTTGATTTCCACCTCATTTTCACAGACCATTGCTTATCCATCATGAGCCTTCATACAGTCATTCACAGCTTTAATCAGGATTGTCCAGTTTACCTAGGGAGGCAAAGTCTTCAAATAGGCTCTCCTAAGCTGTATGAGTTTAGAACCAGAGGAAGGTGGTCAGGAGAAACGCAGAAAAAATCAAGAGAATTGGACACGGTCGAGTCTGCAGTGTTGGGCTCATTGATCAAAAACACAGATTAGCCTGCTTAATTTCTATTTGTCATATTCCTTGGCACTGAATGAGCAAATCTCATCTTTATCCCCAAGAATGTCCTTCTTTATTGTTCAGTCACAGGTAATCCAGTCAAACACCCCTTTGAATGAATGGTTTAGTCCATTCTGACAGAAAGAATCCACATTCACTGCCTGTGAAAGAGCTCTTTGTTAGGTCCGGGGATGAATCTGAAAACAGACAAAAAGGGAGAGAAAACACACATGCATGCTTAGAACAAAGGTGAAATGCTTGTGAAGAACGATTCCCAGATTCTATATTTTCAAATCAGCAAAGAAATCTCCTTTGAGTTGTGGAGCTATTGTCTGTTTATAAATGATTGTAATTTGTCCACTATAACACATCTATACTGGTAATGGAGCGATTGGCACAGTGTGAGTCAATGTCTATGTGTTCAGTTGCCCATCTGCCATCTTCAATCTCTGTATGTTCCCTGTTTACACTGCACAGTGAAAAGAGCTCAGTAGCATTGCCAAGAGGGAAATAAGATTATTTTCTTCCTCTTTGTTTCTCTATCCCTCGTTTTCTCTCTTTGTGTATTTAGTCTGTCTGGTGAGTGTGTCTTGCTCTCAATGCTACATTGTGCTTCACTCAGACCGTTATTAACGATTTGTCTTCTCTCTCCTCAGACTGGAGGAAATGCACGATAACAGCCACAGTCAGTAACGATTAGCCAATCTTATGTCAGCGCAAATCGTCTTTTGATGTGCTTCCAGAAAGCTTGTCACTGAACGGACATAGCAGTCCTCACACAATGAATGTTTAAAGTCAATCTCAAACACGCCACATATATTATGACACCACTGCTGAGTTATTATGCCATCCATTTAACTGTTCGCATATATACTGTATCTTCTGTCTGTCTGTCTGTCTAGATAGACAGATAGGTAGATCTCTGTCTCTAGATGAGTAGGTAGAACGATAGACAGACAAACAGAGATATAGATAGATAGATGATAGACATGAGAAATAAATCTACTATCTATCTATCTATCTATCTATCTATCTATCTATCTATATCTATCTATCTATCTATCTATCTATCTATCTATCTATCTATAGCTAGACAGATATGCCTGTTTTTCCATGTATCTCTCTGTCTGTCTAAAGAAGAACTTTACTGGAATGATTATTTCACATATAATATTTCCAAAATCACCCAATCATTAATCCATCAATCAGTCTATCCCACTCAGAGCTAGGTGGCGTTTTTTAATAAAGTTGTGATGTCAGTAGTGCAATGAAGCTAATTGAATGCTCAAGCCTGTGGCTTCGCCCTCAGCGCATAAAGCATATGCTGACATTTCCCCATCTAGATGTGAAGGAAGGCAGCCAGGTGTGAGCTACAGATTGAGAGAGAGACATAGACAGAGACAGAGAGAGTGACTGGGGACAGAAATTAGAAGCACCCCTTGGGGCCCCCTATAACCCGACAGAGAGACAGCTATCATGCGGCAGAGTTATGCTCCACGTGCTCCCATCATCCTGGGCAAGGCACGGCAGAGGAGGAGGAGCTGTCCATCATAACGGATCCCCTCTGGAAAGGGACCAGTTTATGCCAATCAAAAGAGGTTAGCCAGCCAATGGCAGACAAACACAGCACCCTGGATAACATCGGTAATATACTGCACTACTGTGGCACTGCACCAATACTAACATGAGACAAAGGGAAAACAGCTGCTTCTTTGACAAAAGATGCAAAAATCTCTTTGTTTAAAATAATCAGATTTGCTGGACTTAAATGCTTATTTTATATACATGTTAAAATGTTAACTGACAGTTCTGTGTCAGATTTTTTTTTTTTTGCTAAGCATTTAGTTTGTCGCAAGCCAAATGTTCCTTGTCTTTCCTCTCCAAATAAGCACTTTTGCATGCTGTGCATACTTCCAACCCCCACATACTACGCAAGAAGCAGTATAGTGACCCTGATGTAATTTGTCTTCAGCTGTCTGCTAGTATGTATGGATCTGTCGCTCCCAGTGTGGTTTGTTGTATTGGACTCTATATGTAAATGCTGCCATATTTACTCCATCTCTGCTCAGGTGTCATCTACTGTCTGCTACTGCTTCTGTTGATTGGCTGGATCCAGGGTTAAAAGTCACATAACAAGACATTTGTTGTACACCATTTGCATTTTAATTCTCAAATGATATCTCAATTTTGTTGTGCATGCTCCATGTGCTAAAAATGTAATCTGGTTTAGACTATGCAGCTGTTGAATGTGACTTAGCATACAGCAAGACTCCAGACAGCATGAATGTGTTAGAATTAATTTAATGTGACATTGACAGCTGACAGGGATACAGATACAGTCAAGGCTCTGGGTTTAACAGGACTCTTGGGACAAACTGACTTAATCATCATGTGATTTAATCTTAAACCATCACTTGGCAGATTACTTTTGCTCTGAAAATCCACACAGATGGGATTCTTTAAACAGCACAGGTATCTTGTAAAAAAGCATCCTGTTAAGAACATGTGTTTCAAAGACATACTTGAGGAAACAGCAAGCCATTACATTTTCTGAGAACTAAACATGCTGTTTCCATGTAAAAGTGTATATTTGTGGAACATGCAGGAAAAAATATCTGGACAAATTGGTTGGATTTGAGTACTCACACCCCTTATCCCAATGTGATCTCATTAAAGTGTAGTTCTAGGACATGAATGTACAATATTAACATATTGACAGCATCTAAATTGTATGCATGTCACATATAAACAACCTTAGAGATATATAAAACGTTTCTGAACCCTTTTAGCTTAATATAATATTGAATTAATGGAATTATTAGGTTGATCAAATTGTATTTCACCGATGAGATTTATGAAACATGTTCAATGCCATCACATTTATGGTATTTAATGCATTTATCTCAACAAAGTATTTCACCAAAGAATGACAAATGCACCATACAATAATAGATGTAATCCATTCTATTTATACAATACATTAAAGACACCATGAACCATATGATAGGTTTGTGTGAGAAAAA
The DNA here is from genome assembly GCA_018155175.1 of Sinocyclocheilus anophthalmus. NCBI lineage: Eukaryota > Metazoa > Chordata > Actinopteri > Cypriniformes > Cyprinidae > Sinocyclocheilus > Sinocyclocheilus anophthalmus. The sequence goes on from JADLZN010005611.1 coordinate 151,040, forward strand.
GGCCTCTATTTAACTCATAGACAATTGGCCCCATCCACTGTGACTTTGTATCACTGAAATTTTTAAGCGTTACAATGTTTGGTCTTGCATGTCTTTTAACCAGTTGCTTCATGAAAAATAAGACTTAAAAATATCAATATAATAGTATGGTAAATTGGAATTAAAATGATTGTCATTGTACATTTATCCGCCTATTACTTTTTTACACAGTAGAAAAGTGGTTAATTGTGGGTTTATGGGCTCAAAAATGTCTACAACTGTAAAATGTAATATATGTATAATATAAATATAATATAAAGGAATCACATATTTATGTTTCTAAATCTCTGCATAAGTAAATAGATTTTAGATACCGTCAATATGTCCATGTTGTACACTTCACCATCTATCTAAATGTATGTATAGATACCTATGAATATTAATAAGATCAGGATTCTTATCCACGGAAATTGTTCTGGCCTCTGACGTTCGAGACCAGCTAGATTTAGGGGCCAGTCCTGAGGTGATTTATCCAGCCTGAAGAAAAAGGCTCACAGCTGTGCAATAGCTACAGGTTGAGTCCATCTCTCTTCTCAAATGAGGCAGGGAAGATACATAAACTGGGGGAAGATGTAAACCTTGTCTTTTTGTTTACACAGTGATCTTGGTTGTATTTTAAGGAACTGAATGATATAGCCATTAGGAACAGGTAAAAGTAGGTCTATGTAGGGCGAGGGTGAGGGTGTCTCTTAGCCTCTCTCACTGAGTGCCTTCCTCAAAAGAGGCCTGCCTTGTCTGGAGCTACAGGCAAGGAGGGGTCCCTCTCTGTAAGACATAAAGAAAAAAAGAGAAAAAAGGGTGTCAGGCACACGCTTTGGCTTTTTCTTACTCACATGCCAATTTGAAAAAACGAGAATGGATGCCACGGCAGCGTTTGTGAGTAAACAAGCTTGTGTGTGTAAGCGTGAGTGCTTAAACCGTAGTTTTCAGAACAAAAAAAAATAAAATACTGCAAGTGATGGTTTTAGCATTTAGCTTTCTTATTGTTTGCTCTGATCATAGACAAACGTGCCTAGATTGCCTTGAAAGAACTGGGAGGGAGTGTGGGGTCGGAATGGGGGATGAAGGTGACCGAGCCAGCAAGATGGTCAAAGGTGTTTATAGAAAGCCAGCGCTGGACTCAAATAGATTCCAACTCTCCAGTGGGGCAGATCAGACACTCCAGGCTAGGAGGTCACACACTACTCAAACAGGACGTGCACACCTACACACACTTAAACAAATACACCCTGGGATAATGTCGGGGAACCCACAAACATACATTGCAACCAAATCCTCACCATGCCTAGGAGCTTACAAAATGGGAGACAATGGAAGCAAACGACAAGGCAAAATAATGATTTCTGCATTATGCACGTATTATAGACTACACGGTCACGCTTGAGCCCTTTTCGCCGTGTGTGTGTTTGAATGCTCATTAATTTGAGCCTGTCCCTGGGTGTGTGTGACTGCGTGCTTGCATGCACGCAATTATGCTGCATTAGGACAATGGCACAGTAGGTTTTGGAGTGTGTGACTGCACACGACAAAGACGGTTTGCTTGTGCATCTGTTACTTCATCGGTTTGTATTCGTTAATTACTGCGCCACGTTCACATTTTTCATTATGTTCATGTGTGCACACGCTTATAAATTATGCTGACGGGAGTATAGGCACTGGAGGAGGAATATATTTGTGGCTTTTTAATCATCCGCAACACATAAACACGCTCACAAACACAAACACTGACTCAGCAATAATTACGCTTGGGAGTGTAATGATTTTGATGAGCAGTGATTAAAATGTGCAAGTTTAATCACATGGCTCAAGATGTTTAAAAAAAAAATCGAATCGCCAACCTTGATGAGGAGAAGGACGCCACTGAGCTTCTGGCGAGCCAGCTTTGGTGGCCCTCAGAGCTAAAACGTTGAATATGGCTGGGTGTTCTGGGAAGGAAGATATGAAGGGAAAAAAGAGGAAGTTTAATAGTTAATAATAGCAGGCTTTTATTTCCCAATTACCTTTAAATATGGTTGTTCCCTTTCAGTCGGTCACTACGAGTCACGTTGTGACCGACGAATTGGGATATCGCTTCGATAGACCAATCTACTTCGAGTGTAAACTAAATGAGCCAAGCAATTGGCATTGGGGGGGGGGGGGGTGTGGGGGGGGGTGATATGATCCAGGCTGCCGCTGATCACAGCGTGAGTATAATAAGGCAGCAGGTGCAATGCATACCAGCTTTTCGCTTCGGAGCCGAGAGACAACATCGTTCTGCTCTTCAGGCTGCACTACCCCCTGTCGTGTTGCAAAGCGGCCATCTCCCCTGTGCGCCTCAGCACTAAAAGAGCATTTCCTAAAAAGAGCAAATTTCTCTAAAAGAGCTCCACGGGTGCGTCTTTATAAAGACGACGGATCGTCCTTACAAGGATGCCGTTTCACCCGTGCGTTTCTGGGTGCGGTCGTTACCTGGCACCGGGTGATGGTCACGATCGCTACCTCGCGTGTCTGGGCATTAAGCACGCTGAGGTGGCCTTCGTGGATGAGTCATGTTCTCATTGCGGGAAGATGACCATCTTGGAGCTGCGAACCAGGCTCCGCTACTCTCAAGGGGGCGGAGTCCCGTTGCCGCTGCCACGATCCGGGGCTCGTTCTGGCGGAAGGCAGACGAGAACCACTTCCAGCAGTAGCGCGGGCGGTTTGAGGGTTACAGTGATGGCAAACCCCGCAGGGAACCAACCCTCTGGGGACCATCACTCCTCTTGCTCCTCCGATCCAGTGGAGCGACCCATGGAACGCGCTGGGCCCCCTTTAAAGAGCGTACCAGCGGTATCCAGTGGACCTCCCCCCGACCATATGTCGATCTCAGCATCGGAGGGAGAGCTATCCGATGAAGATTCGGCCACGCTGCCGCCCTCCGGGACGGTGGCAAAGCCTGAATGAACAGGGGAGGCCTTGCACCCCACACTCACACCCTCTCCGGCCCGCTCACAAGCCGCCCGAGCTGGGTCCCTGTGTTCCACCTCGCTGCCCCACTGCGGGTACGGCTGTGGTCCCACTGGTCCCGCTTGTACGGTTTCTGGGCGCTTGGTCAGCACTACCCAGCCCGTCTCGCTGGCTTCTGCGAACCCTTTCCCAACAAACGGGGGTTGTGGGGGGGGGGCCCCTTTCAGCTATGTGATTCAGCACGCCCAGGTTCAGCGGTATCCGCTTCACTACAGTGAAGGCGGCCGATGTTCCTGTTTTGCGGGCGGAGATCGCAGTCCTACTGGCGAAGGATGCGATAGAGCCGGTCCCTCCAGCCGATATGAGGTCGGGGTTTTACAGCCCTTACTTCATTGTACCCAAGAAAGGCGGTGGGTTACGGCCAATCTTGGACCTGCGAGTTTTGAACCGGGCCCTTCATCGGCTACCGTTCAAGATGTTGACACAGAAACGCATCTTCGGGTGCATCCGTCCCCGAGATTGGTTTGCAGCGATCGACCTGAAGGACGCGTACTTTCATGTGTCGATCCTTCCACGCCACAGACCATTTCTGCGGTCTGCGTTCGAAGGACGGGCATATCAGTACAAGGTCCTGCCCTTCGGGCTGTCCCTGTCTCCCCGTGTCTTTACGAAGGTCGCGGAGGCAGCTCTTGTTCCCCTCAGAGAGCAGGGTGTTCGTGTTCTCAACTATCTAGACGATTGGCTTATACTAGCACAGTCTCAGGATCAGTTGTGCGAGCACAGGGACCTGGCGCTTTGGCACCTCAGCCTGTTGGGCCTTCGGGTCAACTGGGAAAAGAGCTCTTTTCTGGATCTCTTTTCTCGGTATGGAGTTGGATTCGGTTGAACAGACAGCGCGCCTCACAGAGGAACGTGCGCGGTCGGTGCTAGCCTGCTTGAATACGTTCAAGGGCAGGACAGCGGTCCCACTGATACTTTTTCAGAGGCTCCCTTCCCCCCCACCTTCCCCCCCCCCCCCCCCCCTTTCCCCCCCCCACTTTTCACCTGGGGCATATGGCGGCCGCAGCGGCACTTACACCGCTCGGCCTGTTACATATGAGACCGCTCCAGCACTGGCTTTATGGCCGAGTCCCGAGGTGGGCGTGGAAGCACGGCACTCACCGGGTCCAAGTTACACCGGCCTGTCGCCAAACCTTCACCCCGTGGTCAGATCTTACGTTCCTCCGGGCAGGAATGCCCCTAGAACAGAACTCCAGGCTTGCTGTGGTTTACACGGATGCCTCCAACACCGGCTGGGGGGCCACGTACAACGAGCTTGCACTGTCAGGGGTTTGGACGGGGCCCCAACTGCACTGGCACATCAATTGCCTAGAGTTGTTAACAGTGCGCCTTGCCTTGAACCATCTCAAAAGGGTGCTTACGGGGCAAGCACGTGCTGGTCCGAACGGACAACACAGTGACCGTTGCGTACATCAACCAACAGGGTGGTCTGCGCTCCCGCCACATGTCGCAACTCGCCCACCACCTCCTCCTTTGGAGTAAGAAGCATCTGAGGTCGCTTCGTGCTTGTTCCATTCACGACGAGCCGAGAGCGTCTCGTAGCAGCTCCCGGGAGAATGGCGACTCCATCCCCAGACGGTTCAGCTGGTTTGGGGACGTTTTCGGAGCCGCTCAGGTAGACCTGTTTGATTCTCCAGAAACCTCTCACTGCCAGTGTTGTACCCCTGACCGACGGGAACACTTGGCACAGAAGCACTAGTCCCACAGCTGCGCAGGGACTACGCAGTATGCATTTCACTAGTGAGCATTCTGCACAGACACTGTGCAAAACGGGAGACAACGAGGAGCAAAGTCTTGCTAGTGGCGCCGGATTGGCCCACTCGGACATGGTCCCGAGATGATCATCGGAACAGCCCCTCCTTGGCAGATTCCTATGAGGAATTTTCTAAGAGACCTACTGAGAGGCTGTCGTCTGATCGGCGGACGGCGAGGCGTTTGGCAGACACTTTGGGAAACTCTCTATGTATGTGCATCCCAGGGCCACGGTGAAGTCATGGACCCAGGTTCTAGGTGGATTCGACCCTACCGCAGGAACCCCCGTTCTCCCCCTCTTGTAGTGCAACATCCCTACACTCTCGGCACAGAGAACAGTAGTAGACACGTTTCGCATGAAGTGTAACCTGTTCTTTGAGTGGTGTTCTTCTCGCCGAGAAAAGACCCCCGGAGATGCACGATTGCAGTCGTACTTTCCTTTCTGCAGCAAGGGCTGGAGCGAAGGCTGTCTCCCGCCACCCTCAAAGTCTATGTCGCTGCATTGATGCGTACCATGACGGTGAATGGGAAGTCGTAGGTAAGGCATGACTACGTCATCAGGTCCTAGAGGCGGCCAGGAGTTGAATCCTACCAAGCCACCTCTGATACCTCTTGAACGGCTCTAGTGCTTAAAATCTAAAGCCAGGGCAGCACGTTGAGACTTTGCATTTAGCGGACCTAAAAGTTTCTTTCATGAAAACTCTCTCATCTTGACTGGCCTCCATTCAAGAGGGGTAGGGGACCTGAATGCATTGCGGTCGCGATGTTTTTTTTGCGGTGCCTGGAGTTCGGGCCGTCTGATTCCCAGGTAACCCTGAGGCCCGACCCGGCTACGTGCCCAAGGTTCCCACTACACCCTTCAAAGACCAAGTGGTGAACCTGCAAGCGCTCCCCCCGGAGGAGGCAGACCCAGCCCTGGCTTTGCTCTGTCCCGTCCCGAGTATTAAGGTGCTATGTAGACCGGACACAAAGCTTCCTGGATTGTGGATGCCATCACCCTGGCTTATCAGGCACAGGGTGTGCCCTGCCCATTCAGGCTGCGAGCTCACACAACTAGAAGTGTTGCATCCACCTGGGCGCTGGCTCGTGAGAGCTGTAGCGTGTAGAGCTGCGGGCTGGGCGACCCCAAACACATTCGCTAGATTCTATAGCCTCCATGTGGAGCCGGTATCCTCCTGTGTTCTCACCTCAAACGGGTAGTGGCGCCGAGAGGCCCCGGTTAGTGTCGGCTTGCTAAAACTGCTCCAGAGTGTCCTACAGTAGACCCTGTTGAGATCCTCCGTCACCCTCGGCAGTGGACGCGGCGTAACGTCCGGCGCCGGGCCTTCACAATGAATCCGCGGGAACCGTGGAAGGCTGGGTTCCATATTGAGACCTAAGCGGTTCTCGTATGTGTATAGCCCACGGTATAGCCATAGAGCCTGTGTTTCCCCAGCAGACTTCTGCCTTTCCAAGAGGGTTACAATCACCTCCATTTCTCCATATACACCTAAACAGATGCTATATGTGTATTTGCTTCCGAAACCTCCTTCGGGAAGGATGGGGCTTCCGCAGCGTCCCTGTTCCAAGTGGAGCGGGTACGTTTTCCCAGTGTTATCCAGTCTCACTTAGTAAGTTTTTCTTTGTTAGTGCTTTGAAAAATGGTGAGTGGAACTACTTGTCCCGAGCCCCGGCCTACACCAGATAGGGGCGCAGGTGGCTCGCACAGGGCACTGGAAGGGGCAGCACCATGGCGCTTTGGTGGGATCCCAATTCGTCGGTCACGACGTGACTCGTAGTGACCGACTGAAAGGGAACGTCTCGGTTACGTATGGTAACCCTCGTTCCCTGAAGGAGGGAACGGAGACGTCACGTCCCGTAGACAAGGTTCTGTACCACCGCTGACCGGACGTTGTGCCGCTCGGTACTCAGCGAAAACATGGTATGCATTAGCACCTGCTGCCTTATTAATTCTCACGCTGTGATCAGCGGCAGCTGGATGCAATATTCTCATGCCAATGTGCATTTGGCTCGTTTAGTTTACACTCGAAGTGGGTTGGTCTATCGAAGCGATATCCCAATTCGTCGGTCACGACGTGACGTCTCCGTTCCCTCCTTCAGGGAACGAGGGTTACCATACGTAACCAAGACGTTTCTTTACAGTCCTTTTCTTTTGTTTAATCTCAATTGGAGATTAAGGAATAAATCACCTTAAAATTTCAATTACTCTACTTTATGTCGCCCCAAACCATTTTATTTTTTTTACATGGAACTCAAAAGTAGAAATCTTTGAAGAATTGCTACACAGTTATTGCCAAACAATGAGAGTGCATAGTAATCTACTGTAAATAAGAACAAAAACGTTGTAGTCAATGATTTTTATGCTATATTTCATATAAAATTGATGCTTTTGTGAGGTAAAGACTGAACGTTTAGTAAGCATTAATTTAGACTAGTCATCGCCTTCGTCTTCAAACATCCAAATTGCAAAATGGTGGATCAGATGCTTTAGCACTGGTTCTTGTGTTTGTAGTAACCAAACATGACATTTCATTTTTGAATTTAAACAAAAATTAATGCAAACTTGGGCTAGACGTGAGCTTTAGGGCAGGATTATCAGTGAATATTGAGTTTTGAATTTATGAATAATCAGTAAATAAGATCTGATTACCTGTTCCTCAGAAATCTAGCAGATAATAGCACATTATGGTTCCGTTTTTCCTTTTCTTTTCTTTCTTTCTTTTATTTTTTTGGAGCTTGAAAGCTCCTAGTCTTGACATTGTTGTAAGGAAACAGCATAAAATGACATATTAGTTTGGAACGACATAAATGTGCGTAAATAATGACAACATTTAAATTTTTGCATAAACTTTGCTTTTAAGCTTGACACAAGTGCGCACATTATTTTATGAATTCTCTTTAAAGTTATATCACACTAATAAATCAAGAGATGCTTTCTCTGGTTCATTAGGTTTGTATGCATGATCTTACCTTGGAAATCTCGAAAATCATCGGGCCACCATCGGATAAGCAGGGCTTGGGATAGTTTAAACACGTGCAGACGCCAAGGAGGGACCAAACCCCCTGTAACACTATCTACTTGACTCTCACAGATCCGCTGTCTGTCACCTCTCTACTGAATCAGCGTATGGGAATACTGATCTGCTCATCAAGTTTTAATATTGTGTCATGTGTACTTCCTGTCAGAGCTGTGATGTTTAGTGTATATTTGTCTGACTTGTGTCTTGATGTCCTGAACTTATTTAGTTTCTTATTTCTTCAGTTGAACTCAGCACAGCATCCTTTATAACGCTGCATTAAGACTAAATGAAGAAGATGTGTTCTCTGAGCACGAGCTACTGCCACATCATATCATGAGGAATAAATAGGTTAGTGAGGTCCAGAGTTACATGTGTCCCTTGGCCTTTCTTGTCACTGAATCATTTAACCGGTAAAGCTTGTTTTCAGAATATACAGGAAATTATATGAATTTTTTTCTGGAAAAATGTGTATATGTGTGTGCTTGTGTGTGAAGTGATGTTCAGCATGTTCCGAGCCCTCACCCTCGTGGTCTTGATCTTGTTCCCAGAGGAACACATCCAGCCGGAGTTGTCTGGTAGTGTCTTACACTCCTCTCCCTCCAGACACGGCTCCATCTCACACCACCACTTCCCAATCACGATGGAGGCTGATGGAGACACACACACAAACAAGAAAAAAAGAGTTTCAAACACGTGGATAAATTAAGTACAGCAGGGTTTACAATACTCCCATAGTGCATGATTGCAGAAAAAAAGTTTTTTATTGAACTTTGATGGCGCAAATAAGTCATAAAAGTTGGTTTTGTTTAAAAATCTTATAAATGTATGAGGAGGCAAGGGGTATATAAATACTTTAGCTAAAATAATATGTTTTGCGTAAATCTAAATTAATCACTTTAGCAAGTCTGTACTGTTTTCTTTTTATTTTGATACATAATTTATTTTTGTTTGTTTAATAAGTATGCTGTCATTAAAATGCTAATTAAAAAATACAGAAAAATATTTAAAAATATATTCTGAAAGCTTTGAAGGAGATAATAATATATTATGTCTGACCGTGTAAAATAAAATATTGTATATAATTCTATGATATATATGGATTTTTTAAATATGATGGTTTCATTATAAATGATGATTATCTCTAAGGTAGACACTCAACTTAATAAAATTATGTTAACTCTGACTCTGAATCTAACCATGTCATGTCAATAAATGAAAAAGTCAGCCAGCTACTTATTATCATGTTATAAGTTAATGTACTTTTTATTACCTTGAACAACACTGAAAATCATAAGAGACATAAAAACATTAAATCTTAAACAAATTCTATCCATTCTAAAATACATTTTTCATGGCTGCCTGCGATTGTGTCAAGAATCAGTAACATTTCCATGCTCATAGTGAAATATTGATGTTTAGGAAAGTGTTGTGGTAAGTTTTTGTGCAATCTAGTGATTTAGTGAAGAATAAAATCAAATGCTCCTTTTACCCTGGTGTGCCTTTTGCCCCACTGTACCCTATAACTGACTTATTAAATTAATCTTAAGCAATATGACAATTCTTGGCTTTTCGCACTTTAAACCACTAACCAGGGCTATTCTAAACATTGTAATCGTGGGTTATCTTGTCTCACGCTATTAATAATTTATCATGAGTTAGAAATTAATCCTGGACATTCAGGTTTCAAGATTTCACACTGTACTTTTGTAAACATTGGGTTACCATTCTTATTTACATATTTACGAGGTCAATAACATTGACTGGATTTGCAACAGGTACGTGACCGGCTTTAATTTGACTGTCCGTCTTTGGAAATGTCACCATGTAAATCAATATGCCTGTTTTGGGTTACCTGATGAAGCATGTGAAGGTTTCTGTGACTGAACAAAGCTCATGAATATTTAACAAGGCAAGCACTGTTTAGTTTATGATTGATTGTATGTTGTATGTAGCACTGTATGACACACTGCACACTTTTGGCAAGGTAATTCAGTGTTAGCACTGCAAAATCTAGAGCAGGGTATCATAAACTAGGGCGATGGGTAAGTATTTAGCCCAGGAATTAAAAATGTGGTAACCCAGGTGGATGTGCAATGTGAAAAGCCTCATATTTTAAGGTGATATTACATCGAAATTAAAAAAGGCATTCAGTATATTTTGACAAATATTTACTGAATAACATTTGCTGAAGAGGTCTTCTCAAGCTAAAAGCAAAACATGAAAAAAAACCCCACTTCTAATCAGCAAGGGTTTTGAGTATGTATTTGTGTGTGTACGTGTCAGGGTGCATTCACTGCTACAAACTACAGAGGGAGGAGGAAGAGAGGGAGAAACGTGGCGATGACAGAAATGGAGGCTGCCTCGAGTCACTGTGTTTTCCCTTGACGAAACGAGCTCTTGAAATGTTTTCCACAGTTTCAGCACAAGCTTCTGTTTCAGTTTCAAGCTAACAGACTAACATCACAGTGGGAAATTATTTCAATTATCATAGTTTTGAAATAAAACACAGTATAAAGATATGAGAGGTGTTTTTTTAAACCAAGAGTTGAATGAAATTAATGAATGTAAACATTACTTTTGTTGCACTGGTCATGCAAATATGTACAGTAAAGGTTTCATTCCTCCAGACACTGAAAGTGCTCTAGCTGCTGATGTACTTGTTTAGCTATTGATTTGGAATAATGAAATTAAGTCCATCTATGTCAAATTCAGTGTATATTTCAGCTCACACTGCTCATGTTTTCTATGTTATTATTATTATTATTATTTTATGTTCATAAGGTAAAGGCTTCCAAACAAAAAACTTGAAATGTTCCATTCCTTACATAAATCTTTTCAAAATGAAAATTGTCATCATTTAACCTCATGCTATTCAAAACCTGACTTACTTTCTTCTGCTACGTTCTTTCTGCTACAGACACATTTCTCAAAATATCTTCCTTTTAATTTCACAGAAGAATGTAAGTCACACAGGTTTGCAACAAAATGAGGGTGAGTTAATGACAGAAGTATCATTTTTGGGTGAACTATCCCTTTAAGTCCACCTACCAACAACAAACCCTCTTTTCTACTGTTCTAATTCTGGCTGCAGAGAAGAGGATTTTCTGAGGTAAATTGTTTGGGATTTGAAGGTTAAAAGTCCAACTTAGATTTCATTATTCTGTACACTATCTTTGCTGTCTGTCACGAAGGTTAAAAGGTAAAAATTAATCAATATAAAGTCTTAGCGCAATCCTCACTCACTACCGAGCTAAATCCAAGCAGAGGCTGACTCCTTTCTCCTCACAAACACACTCTTAGCTCACTGCTTTACATCCATTAGATTTTAACAGCGGATTTTCAGTCTTTGTGAAATCCTCATTCTACTTTTCTCTGAGAAAGCCAGAAACACAGCTTGCACTTTTGGTATAGGTGTGCAAGTGAGAAAGCCTGGTTTAAGTCCAAGTTCAAATAACTTGATACAAATATATAAAAGTAATCTTCATGTTGTTTGTGACAAACAAATAATCTGAATGTTCACTGTATTCTGTTGATTTTAACAAAAAACAACAACTAGGCTTTCAATTTCTGTTAATTTTAAAATTAAATTTAAACAACAAATGTTGTTTCGACACTCTAATGTGGTGTGACAGGTCGTCCAAACAGCAGCACGGTGCACGAGCGAATCAATAATCTCTTTCTCTTTACTACTAGTTATAACACAAAATAAAATGAGGGTCTACTGACATGTCTCATCTCTCATGTAATCAGCCAATTCGTGTATAAACCAAATAATGATGCCAATAAAACTCCTTGTGAACAATATCACTTGACATTAAATTTACCTGTTAAATAAATCTAATTAAAAATAGCATGCAGTATAACTAAAACAATAAACATTTAGTCAAATATATACTATACATTATTATTATATTTTTACTTAATTACTCACTGTATGTTTGAATAAATATCATATCTGTCAAAAATGTTTGGAACTTTTGAATTCAGTGCTTATGTGTTTCTGGCTCAAAATGACAAAGCAGGTCACATATCTATTTACCTAAAGCTTTTCTTTCTTGTTTGTTTTTTTTTTTTTTTTTTTTTTTTTTTTTTTTCCTTTTTTTCGGTTTCTTTTTGTTTTTTTTTTTTTTTTACCGCAAATACACCACTTTATCTTCCTATATCTAAATCACTATAATACCTGTTTCCTTAGTTGGTCGACGTCCATGGCACCCATTGAAGCTCCACTGTAGGTCAGAAAGCATTCACACAGATTACCATTTGACTAATACGCCACCTACTGTAGATATCAGCCTAATAGTCTCAACAGATACCCAAACCCTGACAGCATTATCTGTCCCATACTTCTTCACTCTCATGTGCGGTGCACACACTAGCCCAAGGTTCATTAACACTCTCAAATCCCTCTGGTCTTCCCCCCCCTCTTCCCCTGAACAGGATGGAGAGTGATTACCACAGACTCTTCCTGTTCCTTTACCTGCCACTTTTCTGTACAGCTCAGTTTTACTGTGTACCATCTTAATCACAAAGCAATTAGCGGTCAGCAGGGGTGTATCCACATTCTTTCTAGGTTAAAGATACACTGCGATTGTGTTGTTGTGCAGGACAGACACCTGCAGTTATTCATCCACAGATGAGATATTAGTTTTGTTATTATAGTCCGTCTTCAAAATACATGGACTATTTCATAGAAAAACAAATGGAAACACCCATCTGAGTGGTCAGACTTGTTAAAACTGTTGTAGCAAATTAGCTCAAAATGGAAACGTATTTAAATAATTACAATGAATTATAATTAATTACAAATATTTATATCAGCTGCCAGAAGGAACTGTAGCAGGATTAATATTACAATCAACTAATCTGTTCTTCCAGCAAACATTCAGTGTAAATTCATATCAACTCTAAGAAGTGATATTTTCAAGGCCACAGAATATAACTTTCTTTCAGTACTTAGCGCATCTAGCAAGATTGGCTCGTTAAATTGACTTAGTTTACAAGCAGTGATCTTATCTGGCTAAGCTGTCCTTGCTGCCATCGTAACCAGTGGCCTGGGGGTTGTTCACAGACATCCCGGTACCCAATCCTGTTGTTGGGTGAGGGATCTGTTGGGTTATCTGTTAAATATAACAAATAACAATGTGTCTGATTTGTCCAGTCGTTACATTGTGAAAAATAAATGTGCAGAATGACTTGTGACGATTGAGTTCAGTTAGTTTCTTCATCACGGATTTTTAGTTTGTTCACAGTCAGTTTCCTTTTTCTAGTTTTCCCACCAGTCATCAGTTACCATGGCCATTCATTCAAGAGCACACCTGTATTTAGTTCATCTAGTCGATTGGTGGGTGAGTCACAGTTGTATCCAGCATCCCTGTATACCAAACAGTTACAGCGAATGGCTACTTCTATTTTAAATGATGACTCCCACCATTTGCACAGTGAGTTTCAGCTTCTTTCCTCTGGATGGAGGTTTCTAGTCCCAAGGTGTAAGACAAAGCGGTATAAAAACAGCTTTGTTCCCGCTGTTTTAACTGTGTTAAATAAGCTGTAGGATGGTGGAGTTTTGAGCACTTGTATCATGTATCATGTTGTTATTGTGATTTTATTGTGTTTATACTATGTTTTTAAATGTGTTTTGAAATTGCGTGTCAAGGATGGATGTCACTGTCATTTTACTGCAAAACAAATTTACCTGCGGTTTTAAATAAAGTAACCAAACCTAACCATTGTGTACTTAAGTTGCTCACTTCTTCTCCCTCATTGTCTGGTTTTGCTCGTTTATGTTTTCACGCTGTCTTGAGTTTGTTAAGGCTTTTGAGTTTGATATAATAAATATTACCTTCCTTCATCATCTTGGAAAAAAACGTGACAATGACACACTCTACACGAAATGTTGCATTCTATTTTGAGCGCAGATATTGCACAGGTGTTTTGCCACGGAGTGCTTGTTCTCAAATGTAATGTTCCTGAGCTCAGAAATCAACAGCAACCAACAAGCCTCTTTTTCATTGTGAAGGATTTATATTCAGACACTCTAAATGTTGAAGCCATTTGAAAAATAATGAAGTATATCTGCAAAAAGCAAAAAAGAGAAAAAATAAATCAATTTCACAGAACAGAGCAATGATGGAAGCACTGAAGGCCAGATTAAAACTCTGGCCTAACAGGGAGAATGACATGAAATTTGATACTTTTTTTGTATAAAATGAATTGTATTCAGGGCACTCGAGCTTGTACTGTCTGAGGAGAATGTAGATGAACTTACATTCAGGACAACACATGTACTGTAAGACGGCTGTTTGGAATTTATTAAGTAGCATTTCAACACTCAAATGATAAACACAACAGTTAGTTCCGGTCCTCGGATTTGAATGGCTGAATGTGTTCCAAAAGGTCTGATATAACATTGTGACTCTTTTTGCAGGTTACATCATTTAGCCAGCAGGGGCAACGATAAACTTTACGAGTGAGTCACTGAATCATTTATTTATTTATTTATCAACTGTGTCCGAAATCGCATACTCTCTTGAGTAGGTACTTTTTTGTACAAGTGATTACTTTATGACCACAAAAAGAGTATGTTCTATATAGTATGAATGTAACCTACTACATTTGTCATTTTGTCATTGTCACATGACCATTGTCAGTTGTGTTGTGCCACTGCCATTCATAAATTCTGTCCTGTGGCCTCGTGGGTAAGTAATGTACTGTGAATTCGGGCATACTTATTTTGTCACATACTGTTTTTCGCCTACTATATAGTAGGGAAGTATGTGATTTCATGCAGCCACTATTCATTCAAGAATGAAACATGTAAGTGTCTTTATGACTGAACCATTGAATAATGCACTGATTAATTGAAAAACACTGATTTATTTAGTAACATAACAAGTGACTGGGCCGGTCCCTATACCAACACTGGTGGCCACTCAAAAGTGAGTGCATGCGACAAAAAGTTGGTCTGCAAGACTGAAAGGTCTGAAAAAAAATCAATACTGAGTAAATTATATTTCAGACAATTTTGTCTAGTTAGTTTTGTATATTTTTTGCCAGTAAAAATAGTTACAAACAAAGACATAGCAAAATTACTGTCATGTGTATCCAAGCAACACCCAGTAATGACGTTTCTGGATGAATCAGTGTTTTTGAAAAAATCTGTTGAGTGAATGATTCAGTGACTCATTCATAAAATCATATGCACATTCGAGGTCTTTGCATGATATTTGGCCCAAGTGTTCTAGTAGGCATGAAGAAACGTAACTGTGTAGAACAGAACATTTGATCACCTGATGGGACACACTTACATCATAGTGTTGTAAAAATGCAAAAGTTTTTACAGTGCTTTATTTACACAGTTGGCTATTCAATAATTATGACTTTAAAATAAACTTCTAAATGTCTGTTCAGTAGTCTCTATGTAACATATGACACCATTTAATTGTGCTTCTAATAAAGCAATAAAAAGCATTTGCAAAGAAATCACTGCTATCTCTGCACCATAAACTTCAGCACTTTGGGCCCTATTTTAACGATCTAAGCGCATGGTCTAAAGCGCACGTCGCAGGTGCACTCAGCGCGTGTCCGAATCCACTTTTGCTAGTTTAACGATGGGAAAACGGTCGGCACGACCCGGGCACATGATCTAAACGGGTTGTCCCTATTCTCTTAATGAGTAAGGGGTGTTTTTTGGGCGTAACGTGCAATAAACCAATCAGAGTCTCATCTCCCATCCCTTCAAAAGAAGTTGCGCTCGCGCCATGGTGGGCGGTTTTTTTTTTGTGGGTTCGCTATTTACATGGCGGAATGTAATTTTTAATTTTTTTTTAATAAGCAAAGTGTACACGGGTTGTGCACCCGCCTATAGGCGCATATTACTAACACACTTTTTAAATAACAAAGAAAAAAATATTGCGGCAGACTTTAGACCAGGTTTGAGTTGGTCTATGGCGCCAACAATGTGCCTGAACACACCTCTTTTTTAGACCAGCACGCCCATGGGTGCACAAATGGTCGCAAATAATTTAATTAATGAAGAATGAAAGGATTAGATATAGTGTAGATTTAGTGTATGTTAAACTTTTATAAAAGCAATATCACACTCACAATTATGCACTGTCTGCTTCGCTTCCACTCATGTGATATGGCTTAATTATTAAATTCAAAATTATTTTATTTATACATTTCTTTTATAATGTACTATTCTATTTGCATATAATAAGTTTCCATGATTTGGAATTAATCTGAAAAATATTGTTGTATCAATTTAAAGCAAGTTTACACAAAACATGAGCAACATGACAGATTTTGTCCAAATTCTGGAACACTCCAGAAGACACTTTCAGCACTTCCTGCCAGTACTTAAATGTGTGGATACAGCAAAGTCAAAGTGAGACAAATTATCTGATGTCTGCCGCACCAGCGTTTGACCCATCTGACAGATGGCCCGCTCTCTCTCTTTCCATTGCAAACTTGGCAAGCAGGAGAGAGCTCACGAGAGAGGACACCAGGGTCAATGCTTTTACTCTCAGACTTTTATCTGTCTGGATCCACGCCAGACCCTGTTCAGGTGACCTTCTCGGCCTGAAGACAGGCCTTTCTCACCGGGCCTTGATCTTTCTATGGTCCCCTCCGGCTTCTCGCCCTCTTTTGGGTCCTCCCGGCCATCACAAAGTCACAACTTCAGCAACTTTTTTTGCCATCGTAGCCTCAGCAGGATGGTGTTTCCTCCCAGGAGAGGGCAAGAAAAAGTGGATTATTGGAGCAGAGCAGGACCCATGGGGCCCAGGTCTCACTTTCCTGGTCATCTGTCTTCTTAGAGTCGCTGCCATGAAGGAACCGTAGGTAGAGGTTGACTCTTTTAGACTGATTTAAGATCAGTTTTTCCAGTTTGTTGTAATGGCTTGTGGTTGCATTTGGAGAAGGTCCTTGATCACCATAAGTGCTGTATGATTGGGAGTAGGTGTGGACTTTGTGATGTGCTTGTAGATCTGTGACCCTGAGCAGCACGCAGGTTGGCAGTACTGTCAGATATCAGATAATGTCATCTGTCACCCGGCATTAAATAAATCAAGCTGTCAAAGGGCGTGTCATTAACATCACACTATGTTGTCTATCACTGATGCAGAGGTGACACTTCCTCTCTCACACACACACAAAGACACACTCATATCCAGAGGGTCATTCAAAAGCAAAACTGAGAGTGACAAAGTATCTGTCAATCATCTGTGGAAGAAAGCTCCTTGAGGAACCATTATAAGGGATTCAACCAGGCCCGTTTCTAGGCAAACTAGGTGGTTGCTTAGGACTAAAATACTGTATACCCAAATATAAAGTATTGCACCCAAATAATAATGGCAATTACAGCACCTAAAAGTGTCAATTTTTTTTCTAAACAATCTTGGTACCCCCATGCAGATTTGAATTTTATATGAAAACACCAGGGACCACACGATGGATTCAGCAGCACACCATGTTTTCCCAATGTCACTCAATCGATCACTTCCAGCAGAGATTAAGAGAGCTAAGCAATTACACTTTAAATTCTCATGCTTTGCTTGCAGGTGTTAATTCACAGCGCCGGGGTCCGGATCGATACATCAGTGCAGATAATGGCCAGCCCCCTCTGGCCCCGCCCCCGCCCCCGCCGTCCTGCACGTCATCAAAGTGAAAAATGAACTCACTCTTTAAATCCACTCCAGCCACTCTCTCTTTCTTTACCTGCCCAGAGAAACGGTCTGTTAATGACCTGATTGATTAAATAAGGCCTTTGCTGGGCTCTTGGTGAGGACGGATCAACTGTGTTTTCTTTTTTGAGTAGGCACAGGTAACAGTCGCAATAAAGCCGGATAAGGTCAGAGGGCGAGCTGAGCAGCTCTAATGAACCTGGGGTGTAATTAACTGAGATCAGGTCTCCGTCTGAGGGTCAGAGAAGGCCGACCTCGTAAGGGATGGAGTGCCGTTAGTCGCCATTAGTGAGTGTTTTACATGGAGGAAGAAGTGTGGCTTGATTAGACATTCAAAGAGCAGTGTAAGGCCTCTCAATCATGACCCTGTCAAAACCCTCAAGTCTTAATGAATAGAACTTAAGAGTCCTCAGCCTTTCCTCGAAGTGAGCTTGACTATGTGTGTTCTCCTTAATGGAACACTTGACTGAGCCGCGGTATTAACTTATGAGGAGTGCATTGTTTGGTCGATTATGCTGACAAACTGTCCACAGCTCACAATAAATGCAGAAAACAATGTCTAATTATTTATAAGATCAGAAAATTCTCAACCCACTAATTAGGCTATGTAAAAGCAACTGTTTTGAAACTTGCTGGTAAACTACTTAAAACCCTGTGAATATGTTTGACAAGTATAGTTTTCTTTCCTGTATTTACCTGCTTCCTATTGGCACAGAAAGTGTGGGCGGGGCATATTAAAATGGCTCATCCTCTAAAAGCCAGAAGGCTTTAGTTATAACCATGATTTGTTACTTGCTAGTTGGCTGCATGTGGTATTAGTGGAGGGACATTCTCATTCTAGAGGGTCCAAAAAAAAGTCACAAAAAAGTCACAATTATGTCACAACTGAGGATGCAATTACAAGACAAAAAACTGCAGTTAAGAAATATAAAGTTGCAAGAGTAAAGAAGTTGCAACAGTAATAGTCGTAAATATTAAATAGTCTAATTTATGAGAAAAACTCATAAATGCAGTAAAGTCACAATTGCAATATAAAAAGTGGCAATTCTAAAGTTGCAACTGTGAAATAAAATGTCACAATTGTGAAAAATAAGGTTGCAATTAAATGGTAAAATGTTGCAATTATGATTAACTTTGAGACAAAGTTGCAAGTGTTATAATGTCAAAACTGAGATAAAAAAAGTTTAAACGGTGATATGTATATATTAGAAATATATATTTATATATTACACCTGTGATTAGGTATGATGTATGTACACACATGTATATATACTGTATATAAAGTCACTATTGTGAGATATAAGGTCGCAATTGTGAGACATACGTAAAGTGGCAATTGTAATAGTTGCAATTTTGACATATAAATTCCCAACTGTGATTGATTGAATTAAATATAATGTCACAATTGTGAAATATAAGGTTGTGAAGAACAGTCACAATTGTTAGATACACAGTAAAGTCACAATTGTGATAAAGTGACAATTGCAATTGCTCAAGACCTATTAATTTGAAAGATATAAACTCACAATTGTGAAGAAGTTGTGAGCTATGATACCACAATCGTGATTTATGATCACAATCAAGAGGAATAAAGTCACAATTACCTTTGTATCCAAATTTTTTACTCTGAGCCAGAAAAGGGTTTCTATTAGAGACAGAGCTAGAGAGAGATCTAGAAAGAGCACAAATAAAAGGCCGTGTTTATTAGTGCAGGGTTGCTCTAATCCTGACCTGCCCTCTCTGCAGGCACCTGACTCACAGGTAGAGCTGTTTCAGAGTTCTTCTGCCCAGGTGCTCAGAAAACTGTGCTCATGGATTCTGACAGCTCCGTACTTGCAGGGTGCCACTGATGTTCATTATTTCAGACTTCCATCGGCCGCCTAGCAGTCACAATACCGCCTCTGCCTCAGATGAGCACTAAACGCTGTGTTAAAACATCATTATTAAGGTGAGAAACGAATGACACCATAAATATGCAATTAATCTTCAGAACTGGGGCAAAGTTTAATTGCGACCAAACAAACAGAATATGCAAATGTGGTAACATTATGTGAGCAGTTGTAATTATGAAGTTACACATAATGGTAATTAAAAAGCTAGCATCCCGCAATGCCCTTGCTGGTTTTCATTGTGCCGTGCATCACTGCTCCTGATTGGACTTCTATATGAAGTCGTACAATCTTATTGCACGTCTGGAGGAGCCTATACATTTTCATACCCTGTTTTATTTTTTTTTGTGGGTGTGTTGATCACCTATGTTTTTTTTTTTGCTCTCTTCAAGTGTATCTGGTTTGTGTGTGTTCTGCAGGGCTTCTATCAAATGCACCATGACAACCTGTCATGCTTTGCATTAACGGCCCCCAGCAAAACAGAAGGGCTCATTCTACATCAGTGGTGGTTACGGAAAGACTGTGTGTGCGTGTCTGCAGAGAGACAAGGAAAGGGGAAAAAAGGACAGAAAACATCTTGGAGAAAAGAAAAACAGCAGAAGGGATGTAAAAGTGGAAAAGGCAGTAGACTTTCACACAATATTAGCATTAGCAAAAGATGAAACATTTCTGAGAGTTTTTTTTTTGTACTTATGACCCTGCAAAATTGGGTCTAAAGCTGGGTTATTTTCATCCTAATGTGTGTGAACGGCCCCCGTATGTGTGTATGTGGTGAATAAGCCCTGCATTTGACATGTTAAAAGGGATGTTCTTTACTAAGAGTCTTGTTGGGCCTGACATAACTGGGACATAGTTCTTCTTGTCAACGCTAATAATCAATTCCCATGCTGGGATAATCTGACAGCACACTCCTATTTAATGTGCCACTGTCTCTATGCACACAGCTGCATATCTCCCAAAACAATCATTCTCCAATCTAACACAAAATTAGCTAATCTGTCTTCGCCGCCTGTTTGAATTAAATATATTAAGCGCAGATATTATTACAATTTTCAGTGCAGAGAACTTAATATTTTTTGCTTGTTTACCCTTCAGGTGGAGAAAGTTGGTAATATTTTATGAAAGCATCATCATCCCCATGAGAATTTGAACTAAGTGGATTTTTAATGCAATGTCCAAAAAAAATAAATAAATAAAATTTGATAATAAAATTGCAAGATTATTAAAAAGATCTTACCTTACCTTTTTTTTTTTTTACTCAAAAACTTACATTAGCTGGACTAGTCCCTATAAATACAGTTTTAGCATGATTGTGAAATGGCAAAAAGCCCTGCTGAAATAAAAACCATTCTAAGCTGGTCTGATGAACTTAGCTGGTTCAAGATGGTCTCCCATCCTAGACAAGCTTGTTTTTATCTTGCAAACCCCACTAAAACCAGCCCAACAGAGCGGTTAAGACCAAAAAACCATATTAGTTTGGTTTAAGATTTAAAGTTTAAACGATTTAATGCAAAAGCAAGTCATGAAACAAAATTAGCTTCTTTTTTTTTGGTCTTCCCTGCCTTTTTGAATGAGATATTTTAAACATATTATGCTGGGGGTTTTCTCTCCATATTTTTGTTTGTTTACCCTTCAGGTTGAGAGAAAGCGTCATCACCATGAGGTTTTTGAACTAGTGGATTTTTAATAAAATAAACACAATTTTAATACATTTATTTAATGAAATCGCTTTAATTTTAAGCTGGTTTGCTGGACTTAATATGTTTCCCAGCCTGGGCAAGCTTGTGTTTAACTGGAGAAAAGTGCCAAAGACCCCCATAAAACCAGACCACAGATCACTTAAGACCAGCTTTGGTTGGTTTAAGACTTTATTTATTTATTTTTCATTAAGAAATTACATAGATTTAACACAAATGTATCTAAAACTAACATATGAAACACAATTAGCTAATTTGTGGCTTCCCTGCCTGTTCGAATTAAATATTTTAAACAGATTTTCCAGCACACAACTCCTACATCCATCCATCCATCCATCCATCCAAACAAACAAAACAGCATTTATAATTAGGTTTTATGATTATATTAAATATATATTATTTATGGTTTAAGCCTGGACAAGCTTACATTTAGCTAGCAAGTGAAAAAAGAAAAACAGGAAACAGAGCAATTAAGTACAGCAAACCAGATTAGGATGGTTTAGGATATTTTTTATTCGACAAGAAGTTACTGAGATTTAAGATAAAAGCAGCTAAAATTACCACATGAAACAAAATGAGCTAATTTGTGCCTCCTCTGCCTGCTTGAATTAGATATATTAAACATATTCGTTTTTTTTGGCACAAAGAACTTCATATTTTTTGTTTGTTTACCCTTCAGGTGAAACGAAAAGGAGATTGTATGTGTTTATTTTTTCATTAATAACTCTGCCTAAACGACTTCTAAAAAGTCAGATGACAGGAGGGCGACGGCTCTCCAAATTTAGCCATTCTCTATTTGGCACGTGAAATGTAAACGCCATGCACACTCGCAGACAGATTTTAGTAGGGAGACACAAATTGTGTGAGTGTGTGTGTGTGTGTAATAGAGAGAGAACGGTGGTGACAAACAGTGTGTGTGCTTTAAATATATGTGTGTGGGGTGTGACTATGTGCATAAGCGCGCTCGTGTGTGACAGCAGCAGTGTGTTTGAGTCCGTCCCTGCAGGTCCCCCCTCAGGTCTCCGTCAGGCTCAGCCGACAGAGTCGTTACTCATAAAGACAGTATTATTATCAAGCAGAAGATGAGTATATATCCAGGCCAGAGCACTCATGAGGGAAGTGGGAACTTCCTCCACAACTGTATAATCACTCGATTGTCTCGATTTCATGAAGATACAGAACAAGGCTTCATTAATCAGCATTTACGCTAACTCAAACACTTCTGCAACTGTTTACATGTAGTACTCTGATGAATAATTATACTGTGTTGGTTTACACAAAGACCAGACATGATACACAGGTTTGTGTTCAGACAACATAATGCAAATGGACTTAGCATCAGTGCGGCATTGTCATGAGACTACAAGGAAGGCGAAGGTTAGGATCCAAATGGAGAAGTTTAATGGTGTAAAAGGAGTAATCCAAAATCGTAGTCAGACAGGCATGAGGTCATACACAAAATCAGTCCAAACATTGGCATAGTAAGGAGCTCAGGAAAACAGAGAAATCCTGGCTATCAGGCTTAAAAAAACAAGAACATGAAACAAGACCAGACCACAAAACAAGACTCAAGATATTGCACAATAATGAGATGCAGATTCTCTTAAGAATAATTGTCTTTGTGTAAACTGTTAAAGAAACGATGAATATGAATGAGCTACCCACCACATTTTAGCTTGCTAAACAACACATGCGAACAACATGAGTATTATGATAGTATTTGGCGTTGTGCTACTTTTGCTGGTATATGCTCTCATTTTGAAGGCGTCAACTGTGTATATCATTGAGGCTTCTTCATTTCAGAAAAGTAACCATTGCATTCTAAAGTAAGAAAGAAATTACATTAATTTACGACTCACAAGAAATAACAGTCAGTTTAATAACGGTTACTTTTCTGAAATACGACATCCTCGATGATGGCTGACAAATGCAACCTCTAAAGCGTGCAGCCTTTTGAAATGAGACACAGATATAGTGTTGTAGTGAGTCATCATGACTCTTTCTGCAGGTTACATTGCTACATTAGCAGGTGAGAACAAGTGACTGTTTAAAAACGCTGATTCAACCAGGAATTAACTTTAGCTAGCTAACTTTAGCTGTGTCTGAAATCGCATACTGCCTGAGTAGGTACTACACCGAATAAATACTTACTTCACAACAAGAATGTATGAAGTATGAATGACGTCAGGATATACTACAGTACATCTGCCATGTTGTCATTGTCATGTGACTTATGGAGTCAGTTGCGTCGATTCACTGTGTCCCCCACTTTTAATTAAACATAAGTTCATCCCCTGCACTTTTTTAAGCAAGTGTTTTCACGTAGAGGTTTTAAAGGGCCACTGTGAATAAATCTATATTTAAATTCAAAGACACAAGACAGTCACATTGTTTTGGATATTTGTATCCAAAATGATGTGAACTTTATGGAGCGCTAAACACTCTCATGTAGTGTATCTTTATTTCTTCATACTCAAGTCGGAGGGCGCACTCACGCGAAAGTCCAACTACTCACGAAGTAAGGAAACGAATGACGTCCAGAACCCTAATATGGACAAAGGCATCCGGCTATCACTGTAGCTAAGCTGAATAAAAAGCTGAAACGTTTTGACTGGTGAAACTTGAAGACAATAAATACACAATTGTGACAATATAGGGGTTATGTGTGTTTTTCAAGTTATCTCCAGGTAATAAATAAAAAAATAAATAAATGAAGTATATGAATGATGCAGTGCTAATTGACATATCATTTATTACATTACAGAAACTATAAAATATATTGTCTGCCTTATTCTGTGATAAAAATTTAAAAAAAAAAGTGTAGTATATAAACAAATCATAAAATTGACAATTAGGAAAATATAGGAAAAAATATTATAGAATACAAATTATTGGTTATTGTCCAGCAGCACATTTGATTTCATAGTCAGTTAAAAGAGATAATACATTTAATTTTTTTTATTTCTTTTGTATTATTACTAATCAAATATATTTTTAAATTATTTTTTTATTTATACAATAGCAGATGTGCGGGACTTGGCTCTCCCTGCAGGACACTTGCATGGAGGCATGAAGTGTGACTCTTTCTTTATGCTATTACACAGATCACATTAGTATGCTGCGAAGAGACACACGGCTCTAGCTCTAGTGCACCGTACTACCTAGAGTTTGGCATTCAGTACGATCTGTTGTGGAACAGGGTGGTGAAATCACCGTATTGAAAGTATTCAAAAGACAGAGTGGAAAGCTTGAAAAAACTTCTGATGAATGCTGAAAGTGATGTAGCAGTAAACAGTGACCTTTCAAAGTTTAACAGTTTTGTATTCTTCTGGTGGAAGGGAACTCAAGTGGATACTACTTACTGTCACATTTGAATTCATGTTTTACTAATATCTTATATATATCATGGGTAACGGAAAGTATCAGACCCCGTAAATTTTCACTCCTTTGGTATATTGCAAGCCATTTGCTAAAATCATTTAAGTTAATTTTTTTATCTCATTAATGTACACACACACCCCATATTGACAGAAAAACACAGAATTGTTGACATTTTTGTAGATTTATTAAAAAAGAAAAACTGAAATCTCACATGGTCCTAAGTATTCAGACCCTTTTCTGTGACACTCATATATTTAACTCAGTGCTGTCCATTTCTTCTGATCCATCCTTGAGATGGTTCTACACCTTCATTTGAGTCCAGCCGTGTTTGATTATACTGATTGGACTTGATTAAGAAAGCCACACACCTGTTTATATAAGACCTTACAGCTCACAGTGCATGTCAGAGCAAATTATATTCATGAGGTCAAAGGAACTGCCTTAAGAGCTCAGAGACAGAATTGTGGCAAGGCACAGATCTGGCAAGGTTACAAAAAAATTTCTGCTGCAACTTAAGGTTCCTAAGAGCACAGTGGCCTCTATAATCCTTAAATGGAAGACGTTTTTGACGACCAGAACCCTTCCTAGAGCTGTTCGTCCGGCCAAACTGAGCTATCGGGAAGAGCCTTGTTGAGAGAGGTAAAGAAGAACCCAAAGTCATTGTGGCTGAGCTCCAGAGATGCATTCGGGAGATGGGAGAAAGTTGTAGAAATCACCATCACTGCAGCAACACGCCACCAGGAAAAAAAAAAAAAAAAAAAAATACAAAAGGGCGTTTATAAAGTGGGCAGATTGGGCCCGACGGAGGCCTCAAAACACATCTAAGTGCAGACACAGAAACAAACACCGAAACTCCACTAAAACACTGATACCACACACAACACATACTGTCATCAAGTAGAGAGCACAGAATAAAAATAACTTTTTGGCCTTCAGTCTAAGCGGTATGTGTGGAGACAACGCCTGCTCATCACCTTCCATACATCCCACGTGAAGACATGTGGGCAGCAATCATCTGTGGGGGTGTTTTGCAGCTGCTGACAGGACGACTGGTTTGCAATCGAGAAGAGTGCGGCCAAGTCAGTGATATACTGGACGAAAACTTCTCCGAGTGCTCAGGCCTCAGACTGCCGAAGTTTCCTCCCAAGACAGACCCTAAGCACATCAGCGAAAAGAACGAGGATTGGCTTTCACAACAACTCTGTGACTGTTCTTGATGGCCCAGCCAGAGCCCTGACTTAAAAACAAATTGAGCATCTCTGGAGAGACCTAAAAATGCCTGTCCACCAACGTTTACCATCCAACCTGACAGAACTGGAGAGATCTGCAAGGAGGAATGGCAGAGGATCCCCAAAACTTGTTGCATCTTTCCCAAAAGACTCATGGCTGTATTAGATCAAAATGGTGTTTCTACTAAATACTGAGCAAAGTGTCTGAATTCTTAGGACCATGTGATAGTTCAGTTTTTCTTTTTTAATAAATCTTGCAAAAATGTCAACAATTCTGTGTTTTTTTTCTGTCAATATGGGGTGCTGTGTGTGTACATTAATGAGGAAAAAACTTAACTTGAATGATTTTAGCGAATGGCTGCAATATTGTTAAGAGTGAAATTTTTAAGGGGGTCTGAATACTTTCCGTACGCACTGTATATATATATATATATATAGATAATATATATATATCTATTTCACCTGCTTGTTATATATACGGCTCTGCCATGGACATCTTGACCTTAGGCTTTAAAGATTAGTTTGATCTCTCATCGTGACACACGACGACACACACTCACACACACCCACACCAACACACACACACACAAATCACACACCCACACACACACACACACACACACATTATGTACATATCGTCTTTCTAAAATTTTGTTTATTTATGGTGTTAGCACAGGGTTATCTTGTTTAGTGTAGAGTCATGTGGGGGCCCCTTGGCATGTTGCATCAGATTGAATAATCCTCTAAATCACGTCAAGTCGTGACCCAGCTGAAGTGAAATTTCCTCTGGAAAAGGCTTAAAAGTCGGTTATTCCAAAATTTATGCTTATCTAAACTTATAATGGGCATTCGTTTTTGCATATTCGAATGGCTCACACAGGAATTGTCAAAGCACTTTATACACCTGCTGCAGCTTCAAAAAGAAAAAGAGACAACAATAAGTTTGTGATTTATGCAGTTTGCATCAGTGTTCACTTTTTTTTGTCATAGTTTTTGTCTTTTTACAAAAATACCCTTTATATTTAGTCTATTTTGTGAAGGCCTATTCATTGTAGTCCATTTTACTCAAACCTAAATGTCAAATAAATTGTAATTTGATGCACATTATGAGATTGTTTTTTCTTAGGAGAAAGCTTTTTAATTTTTCAGAAAATTTCCCTAAAAAATGTATTACATCTGATCATGAAAAAGGTATCTAAACATGGTGCTAAATTAAAAGGTGCTAAATTTTAGGTAAGGTGATATTTTTGATTGTGATGATGCTGTGAAATCAGATCTGGATTCCTACCGTCTACACAGGAGGGTTTGTTCCGTGTTGTGCCGGCCACTTTTCCCGGTAAACATGAGCACTTGACCGTCTGGGAACGCTCCTCAATGCGGTTCTTGTTGCAACATCGGTGTGCTGCGATGACCTCACATGTTCCTCCCTCTGTGGACACACAAACACACACATGTACATGAGTGGCACATATGAGATACTCCTTCACCTTTGACACACAAAAAAGAAGCACATATTTCACCATTTTGGTATCAGTGACATGCATCAGAAATACCCATTCAAGTAACGTGCACCTGAGATACAAGCACATCAGTGACAAGTAGACAAGTTCATGAGGTCAACAGTGGGAGACAAACAAGATTTCACAGAAGCCTTTTAGAGAGGAAACGCAAAAAGAAGTCATACTCATTTCCATTTTCTTTTACATTAGAGAATCCTACACTCTTAAAAATAAAGGTGCTTCAAAAGGTTCTTCAAGCGATGCCATAGAAGAACCATTTTTGGGTCCACAAAGAACCATTCAGTCAAAGGTTCTTTAAAGAACCATCTCTTTCTTGCGTTTTTGTAATCTGAAGAACCTTCTTTCGCCACAAAGAACCTTTTGTGAAACAGAAAGGTTCTTCAGATGTTAAAGGTTCTTTATGGAACCATTTAGACAAAAAAGGTTCTTCTATGGCATCGTGAAGCACCTTTATTTTTAAGAGTGTAGTCATTTATATTTGCATGTGGATGGTGTATAAGTAAAAAGGGGTTCAGCTTGCTTTACAGCAGGGATTAATTATGATTTGCAGGGATGAATTATGATTAATTATTATTTGATCTCACACTAACCACTTCCTAACCTTTGTGCAAAATTGAAAATATACACAAAAACAATATTATGTTGACTTAAATCAAAGCTACAATTAGGAAACTCAAGTTCAGCTAAATGTTTCATTGTACCTACCACATACCACATTAAAAATAAATAAATAGATTAACCTATACAAGCATCTCACTCTGCTTGTATAAACAATTGAATTAATTTATTCTGTTCAGAAACCTTATGCTTTTCTACTTTTTACCCTTTGATGATCATCTATCATTAATTACCAATGAGATTCAGAGTCTTTTCAATGATCAAAACTTAAAAAAAAAAATAGGAACACAGAATTTTCCACAAAAATCAAGATAATTTTCTGCACACAGAAAAGGTGCTTTGAATTTTTTTTTGGTGTGTGTGTGTGTGTTTTGATATATTTACTTAAATTCATAAGGGTAAAAAGGCAATCAAAACTTAAAAAAAACCCCTGAAGCCTCAGCTCCTTAATTAGATTAACTTCCAAAGTCATCAGTTAAAAAAGCATTAGAGCAAATGGCCCTTGTAAAAAGCCTCTAAAGAGAAAATTATAGGCTCTTCTACAGACTCTTACTGCTAGGCTTTCTGTGTAATTACCATGTATTCTTTCTTTTCTCTGCGTTGCAAATTGCCCTTGAAGCATGTTGATTATCTTATCAAATGACAAGGCTTTTACCCTGGGGTGATGTAAGCAAGTGCTTTCATGGGTTTGGACAAAGTGGAGACATATAGTACGGTATGGCATTGATGTGACTAAATAGGCAAGACTCGTTCTAGATAAAAGGCCTTGAGACAGTGCAATTATGAAGTCCTCACAGTCATTATCATGCTCCCTGCCATTTTAACACACACACACTTTACAGGATATTTGAAGCTACACCATATGCACTGCGGCAAAGTGGACCCCATTATGACAAAAGAGGAGAAAAGAAAGGGAAAAGATCAGAATGCGCAAAAAGCTACTAGTGGGTCACCATAACAATAGAGAGCACCCTGAGGAGAGCTGGGGGATTGATGAGAGGTAATGGTTTTCCCCTCAAAAAGTGGGCTCACAGCTCCGCACCAACCCCAAGACAGTAAAGAACAAAGGAACAGAGGAGGACTGAAGTGCAGGACAGGAAACGAGCAAGAGTAAGGCAAGGCAGGCAGCTCCCTCGCTGGACCGGGCCGGTTGAGTAATGACAGAGCTGTTGGAAGCACCCTTCTCACACAATTATAAAGCGGCCAGGTAATTCAGCCAGTGTGGTTGCTGCAGCGAGGCCCTTCATCGGATGCTCTCCTTTCCCCAACACCCGCGGAAACCCTCTTTATCTTCCCCTGACAGCTGTCCACCCGTACGCTCCCACACCCCTCAATTACACCAGAGCTCATGCGAGGATATACGAGAGAAATTGCGCCATTCTGACTGGAGCGAAAGCATATGAAGAAGAAGAAAGAGGAGGAGGTGCCCCGTTCCCCACCATTTTGAGAGTCAACATGGCTTTTTGGGATGCACAGTTTATCAGTACCCCATTGGTTACCGGCTGATAGATTACATTTATGATGATATTGGAGATGTTTTTTAATTTATTGGTATTGGTGGAAACTGGCGGATATACTGTATATCTGCTGATATTAGAGATTGTTGAATATATCATTGTTGGTCAATATTAGTTAAATTTTTTTTTTAATTGATCAATTTATCTTATTTGGTGATTTATATATGTTTTAGATCGATACTAGATCTATATTGGCTTATATTAGATTTTTAAAGTTAACATATCAGTTGATATTACATATTAGACATTTAATTCATCATATCAGTCAATATTGTATATATATATTGGCACTATTTTTTGTTCAGTATAGTTGATATTGAATGATATAATTTTTAAAATTATTTTCTGTATCAGCCAATATTGGATATACAATGGAGATCAAAATTAGAGAACAATCTTTAAATACTTGATTTTTTTCTAAATTATTGTTAATCTTCATCGCTCAAAATTTCAAGGAATATTAGCTGTGGGTATACCACTGTTATACTAACATGTTTTACAAAATAACCAAAGCATTTCTATTAAAACCTTTATTTTGTGAAAAACACAATGATCAAAATTAGAGAACAATAACCACTTGTAGCACGAAACTAAAATTTTGAAATTTTAATTAATTTGTTTCAAGATAAATATTTTAAACACTAAGACAAAAAAGAAAGAATAATAAATTGGCTTGGGTAAATATAGGCCTATAATGTTCACGCAAGAACTCTCATTCTGACTGACAACCAGAGAACAACATATATTAAATAGCCTACTGTTAGAGTTACATAACGTAGTCTTGTGTTTTATTAAAATTGATATCTCAAAAGGCTATGCACTTGTGTGCAGCGTGAGCTGCTGCGCACTGGTACTCTCACTGAACTGCCAACGCAAGCGTTTCTACAATATAATAGCTTGGCCATGTCCGGTTTGGTTGTGACTCCCCAAACCCCTCAGTATACCTCAGAATGCTTGAATATACGCCACCAATGCATAGTATTATTTTTACCGAGCAGATATGCCTCCCTTCGAAAAAAAAGTCCCATTCTCTGCCATTAAATTGGCAAGTGTCAGTAGGACATTTTTGTGTTATTAAGTAATAAGCCTTTAGAACAACAATAAGGTGAATATTCACTCTAGTTCACACAGTTCCAATAAATTGTGATGGGTTAAATAAACTCAATAAGCAGACAGACGCGACTCCAGTCAAGCGTAGTATTGCATAGGAAATATGCAGCAGTCATATTTAAAGCAGTTTAATATTGAGTACTGATTGATGTTCACGTGGATTTTTTCCCCATAAGGTAAATCTAGATCCGGATGGTAATGTATATTTTTAATTGTGTAACGTTATGTTCAAAAGAACTACAAATTTCAGGCCTTTGAAAATAAAGAGACCCAACAGAATGCGCTGCTTTATTCTCGGTGGTCCTTAGCATCTTTCTGGCGCATGCCACAAACATGAACCACAGCGAATACTTGTCTTTTAAAAGGCTTCATTTAGATTATTTGAATGTTAATGCATCTATAAGTCACTTTGGAATAAATCACAGTAGACCTATGTATCATGATAAAAAAAAGCGACTTTACAGTCTGGAAATACTTTAGGCTATAGCAAATTATTTTGCGGACCCCCTATCACTTTAAGAACCGCTGGTCTACACAGAAGAAGACCTGTCTAGACTCTGCCCCGGTACGAGTTGTGTCGAGCTATTCATTAGTCTGTTTGATGAGAAACATATGAAATTGATAAAATGGGTTATTAATCCGTACAACTGCAGCAGTGGAGGACTATTATTCTGCTGCATGATACTGCAGAAGAACTGATGATGGCACGGTTTGATCTTCGGCTGACCAATCAGCAGAAAGGGGCGTTTAATTCCCGCTCACGTGTAGAAATCGAATATTCAAGCTGTTTATTAATTTTTCCACCCATTAACAAAAAACGAAAATTTAAGCTGAATTCTCATTTTTCTACTTTCAAAAACCGAATGATCAAATGATACACGGATTATTCAGTGACCTTGAAATTTTGGAAATTGTAGGTTGTTCTCTATTTTTGATCTCCACTGTATATTAGCCAATTTTTTAAAGATTTTTCCACCTTTGATTTTTAATATTTGATACACGTTGTCCAACACTAAGAGTTTTTTTTTATTTAGTTATCATATCCGTCAATAATAATAGATAGATATATATATATTATATTTCATATATATACATTTCCATTGATTGTACATTGATTAGCAATATTCGATTTGTTTGTATGTTGATTTTGGAGTTTTTTAATTTACTTTTTAATTATGACTATTTATTATTTAATAAAAATACACATGCTTAGTTATCCGTAATTTTACATTTACATTTGCCACTTAATGCTCACTTAATGTTAGTCCTTTAAAACGATAATTTAATAAGTTACAATACATGTAAAAGTAAATAAAGTAAGTACCATTCATTTTTTTTGGAACATTGTTTTTAAGATGCCTAAATTCATTTGTAGCATTTAAAAACCATCAGTGACTTTTTAGTGTTTTATTTCTATTTAGAATTTTAATAGCGTCCATTTATCAGTTATCGGCCATAACATGAAGTATATACAGGGTGTACATAAGAGAGGGAATTACAGTGTTCTCATGCTTGATCTCTCTGCACTTCAAATCTTTTTTCAAGCTTCTGTTTCAGGGTTTGAGTGAGCAATGGAAAACTAAGAGTGCTAGGCCAGCAGTGGACATGATTGCCGTTGCTGAGCTGTCATCAGTCCTCACGTTTGAGCGGGAGGGATCCATTTGTCTTAGCATGTTTGGCAAAACGTACATCTAGTTTTGACCTCGCATTAAAACATCAACCCCAACACACTGACAGGATTGGACTCAAAACACTCGCTGCCATTCATGACAGCTCACTCTGGACCTATTACTTCTGTGCTCTCCATAAGCTCGATAATATTTCAGCGTTCACTGGAGAACCTGAAACCACAAAACGCTTTCACAAATCCCTCAGGATTCTATTTAACCTCTGTTAACTGCTTTAAATGTCTTATTGACTATTTTACTATTTCAGAATTCCTTCATATATGGTTTCTAAGGCTGTTCAGTCAGAGTGAATCATAGCTTCCCATGGTGTTTTTTTAGGAGGTGAATGTTTAATACAGCACCGATTCGATAATAGTCATTATTGTGGAATGTGGATTTCCATGAAGATGGTAATGGCTTGTCATAAGGAATAGGTTCTTTATGGCTCTGCCCTATACAGAAAGCTTTAAAATCCATGCTATAGTTCACTGATCCAAAACTGGCCCAGCAAACCATTAGATGAATGTGTTTTCATCTGGGGTTTTGACTGTTCAAAAAACGAGCTGACACACAAAATGAAAAATTGTAGACCACTACAACATTCACAAAGAAAAGGTCATTAAAATGTGAAGTGATATCCTAAAACAAAACAAAACATTCACCTCCCGGAGGTAATTTAATGTTTTAGCTTCTTCTCAGCTACAAGCATTTGTGAGCAGAGGGAGACAATTTAAGGAGTATAACAAGCCTTAAATACAACAAACTGGTTAAAATGTCAATCTATTTGCCACTGCAATTCAACTCAGAATCAGCATAAACACCACCCGTCAAAGAACTTAATATAGGATGTGTTCCTGACTCAAAATTCCCATGAACCAATGAGTGTCCTCTAATTTTAGGGATAGAGTTCGAGCAGGAACAGCGAAACCAAGTCCAGAACAAGCCCTTTTTGTACTGATCTAAAAACCAAAAGAGCATAAGGCATAATGTAATAGAGGTTTCAAAATAAAATATAAATTAGGCAAAATTAATTAAAAAATATTTCAGTAGTTTAAAAAAGGCATAACGCCACTTTCTAAATGAAAAAAAAAAATAAAATCCAAATAAAAATAAAATATACAACATAAAATAGAAATATGAAATGAACACCAAAAAAAAATGAACAAAAATGTTTTAGTGGCTTACAGAAAAGGGAAATTACGCTTTCTAAATGAAAGAAAATAAAAATCAATTACAAAAGGAAAGTATATGTAACATAAAAAAGGGGTTATGAAATAGAAAAACGAACATACATTTTTCAGTGGCTTACAGAAAAAGCATAACACTTTCTAAATAACAGGAAAATAAAATGTAATATAAAGAATTAAGAATATAACAAAATAGGAATATATATATAAAAATTTGAATACAACAAAAAAAGGAATATAAAAAAAAGGAAAAAAACATTTAGGTGGCTTACGGACAAGGCATAATGATCCTTTCAAAATAAAAATGTAATATAAAGAATTAAGCATAAAACAAAATAGGAATATAAAAAAAAAATCAACAAAATATATTACAGTGGCTTACAGAAAAGGCATAACAACAATAAATAAAATATATAACATCAGTATAACAAAACATATATAAAAATAAAATATACAGCAGAAAACAGGAATATAAAATAGGAAAATGAACAAAAACAGACAAGAGATGTACACTATGTTTGTACTTTCTTCTACACTGGAAGCTCCTGTCGTCAATTCAAATTCCTTGTGTGTGTAAACATACTTGGTAATTGTAACGGGGCTGACAAGACTGAAGACTTTGGATCCATCTTCGACGTTATTTAGATACTTGTAAACGGCAGGGTCAAAACACTGGCAAACATGTATATGGCGGGCAAAACACAAGAATAGTCATAGGGCTAGCATAGGTCACCGATAAGCAGACAGAATCACAGGGGCGAGACGAGAGGGAGAAATCCAAGAATACAGGCAAAGATCAAAAACAGGCAAGGCAAGGCAAAACAAGGAAAACACGGAGACTCGGAAAGGGGTACAGGCTAAACAATACTCAGCGGAGAATGGTAGTTTGAGTGGGTGTTATGTAGTGAGTGAGGTTATTAGAAACAGCTGTGTGCAATGAGTGAAATCAGGGCAGTGTGCAAATTGTGCAAAGAATGATGGGAATTGTAGTCCGGGGTGCTATGCAACAGTTTGTTTAGTGCGAGAGTCAATGTAATGGAAAGGGTGACATCTGGTGGTGAATGAACTGAAGTCCATTAACCGAATTCGTGACATAGCCCCCCCCCCCCCAAGGAGCGGCTTCCAGACACTCCAAACACTATACGATCCAGGTGGGTGGTGGAGTGGAGGCGGAACAGGGGGAGGGACGGGGGGCCAGGTCCAAGGATAGGAAAGACTAGGGACTGAGGCAGAGCCGGCGGAGCCGAGGACCACCACAGCAGAGCAGACGGAGCAGAAGACCACCACGGTGGAGCAGAGGACCACCAGAACCAGACTGTAGACCACCACGGCGGGGCAGAGGATCACCACGGCGGAGCAGAGGACCAACAGCACCAGACAGTAGACCACCACGGCAGGGCAGAGGACCCCCACGGCGGAGCAGAGGACCACCAGAACCAGACAGTAGACCACCACGGCGGGGCAGAGGACCACCACGGCGGAGCAGAAGGAACAGGAAACCTTCTTGGTGAACCACACCGATCAGGAGTCCATGGCGGAGACTGTAACAACGAGATAGCAGAGACAGACAACACAGACAGAACATTGGGTTGATAGACAAGACTGAGCATTCAGGGCAGCCTCCCTGGCTGGGTCGGGACAAGACAAAAGTTCACAAACGGCCTCCATAACCATTACAGGACAGGATGAGGATTCCCAGACAGCCTCCATAGCCGTGACAGACAAAGAGTTCCCAGACGACCGCCTTGGCCGGAACAGAACAGGCAGATCGTTCATTGACGGCCTCCTTGGCCGGAACAAGACAGACAGAGAGTTCATAGGCGGCCTCCTTGGCCGGAACAGAACAACAGAGAGTTCATAGACGGCCTCCTTGGCCGGAACAGGACGAGCAGAGAGTTCATAGACGGCCTCCTTGGCCGGACCAGAACAGGCAGATAGTTCATTGACGCCTCCTTGGCCGGAACAGGACAGGCAGAGAGTTCACAGGTTGGTACTACTGACACCTCTGGAGGTTCTGCAGCGGATGTCGCCACCTCTGGAGGTTTTACAGTAGTGCCCTCAGGAGACAGGGAGAGTTCGGCAAAGGTTTCTTCGACCCTGACATGACAGGTCGAATGTGCGTTTCTAGGCGCCACCACCACGCAAGGAACTGAAGCGAGCACCGCCGCTTCGGTAGCTTCTGCAGCACGCGCCGCCACCTCTGGAGAAACTGCAGCGGGCACCATCGCTTCGGGGAACACAGCAGCAAGCGCCACCACCTCAGGAGATTGTAGCTTCAGCCACCGACTCTGCAGACCTGATAGTGGGTGCTGCCGCCTTTGGGAGTTCTGTGGAGGTGTATGCAGCCCAAACGCAATAAAAGGCGATCCCCATCAGGGGAAACATTTCAGACAGGGGAATTAGTTCATGAACAAAAGGGTTAGAGTGAGTTGGGTTTGGGTATACCAGCGGTGCGTGCAGACACCAGCGGTGCATCCCTCACACTGGATACCAGACTGGGATACCGAAGGACTGACCTTGAGAATCTGGGTGTGACAGACAGGACGTGACATGACTCTGGATGATCAGCTGTGATGCAACGTGATTCTGGATGAATAACTGAGGCGTGACGTGACCCTGGACGAACAGTTGAGACGTGACGAGACTCTGGATGAACACTTGTGACGTGACGTGACGTGACTCTGGATGATCTTCTGTGACGTGATGTGACTCTGGATGATCAGCTGTGGCGTGACGTGACTCTGGATGATCAGCTGTGACGTGACGTGACTGGACTCAGGAAGATCAGCTGTGACTAGACCAGGAAGACACTGTGCTTGACTTCAGGAAGAACCAGCTGTGACTTACTCAGGAAGAACAGCTTAGTGACTTGACTCAGGAAGAACCGCTTGTGACTGACTAGACTCTGATATGACCTGTAACTTGACTCAGGAAGAACAACTGTGACTAGACTTGACTCATGACGACCAGTTGTGACTTGACTAGACTCAGGGCATATCACTGTGACTAAA
Source organism: Sinocyclocheilus anophthalmus (assembly GCA_018155175.1). NCBI lineage: Eukaryota > Metazoa > Chordata > Actinopteri > Cypriniformes > Cyprinidae > Sinocyclocheilus > Sinocyclocheilus anophthalmus. The sequence goes on from JADLZN010005611.1 coordinate 187,345, forward strand.
CTGACTCAGGAAATGAACTGAACCTACCCACTTCATGCCGATCGCTTTGACTTGATGGCGCTACAAGTGGGCAGCTTGTGACTTGACGGGGTGCTGTTGTGTCCGCCATCTTGCGATCAGGCTCCGCTGCTGTCGCCATTTTGTGAGCGTGCTCTGGTAAAGCCGCCATTTCAGTCACAGACATTGTGTCGCGTTCCTCCTCCGCGTCACCCAGAGTAAACAAAGAGCCAACAGACAACATAGCATAATCCATCAGGTCCCTTAAACGACAGTTAAATTCCTCTCCAGGTAACCAAGATTTCGTGGGTTCATTGAGTCCAAAACTGAACAAGTCTTTAAACAAAATTTCATCATACAGTGGAACTTGATAAGATAGTACACAGAACCGGTGAACATACTCCTCAATAGAAAGGCCTCCTTGTCGAAGATGTAGTAGCTGGGTGACTGGGTTCATACCTGGCCAGAGTCCTCTGGAAAAGCCGCTGGATCCTTGTTGGCTGAGTATCTGTAACGGGGCTGACAAGACGGGAGACATGTGGATCCATCTGCAGGCTTCATTTAAGAGACGTGGTAAACAGGCAGGGTCAAAACACTGGCAAACAGGTATATGGCGGGCAAAACACAAGAATAGTCACAGGGCTAGCGTAGGTCACCGATAAGCAGACAGAATCACAGGGGCGAGACGAGAGGGAGAAATCCAAGAAAACAGGCAAAGATCAAAAACAGGCAAGGCAAGGCAAAACAAGGAAACACGGAGACTCGGAAAGGGGTACAGGCTAAACAATACTAAGCAGAGAAATGTGGTTAGAGTGGGTGCTATATAGTAAATGAGGTAATTAGAAACAGCTGTGTGCAATCAGTGCAATCGGTGCAGTGTGTAATCAGTGCAATGAATGATGGGAAATGTAGTCCGGGGTGCTATGCAACAGTTTGTGTAGTGCGAGAGTCAATGTAAAGGAAAGGGTGACATCTGGTGGTGAATAAACGGAAGTCCATGAACCGAATTTGTGACTAATAAAGCTCTTCTGATTCTGATTCTGAATAATTGGAAAACCCCCAAACTTTCCCCAAAGGAAAATAAAAGGTATAAAAAGAATTAAAAATGACACAAAATAGGAATATAAAATATAAAAATAAACAAATCATTTCAAAACTCACACATTCTAAATGAAAGAATATAAAAAAATATAAAACAAGTACACAAAATGAAACTGGAATACAAAATAATAAAGAAACAATTATTTAACTGATAGCAAAATAGCACAATGTTACTATTAAACTTGATATATTGGAAGTTACTGATCACACTTGCTTGCACATGACATCACAGCTTGTGAGCGGGGCCCCGACACATGATTCTTGGTAACTGGCTCTAGATGAAATGTTTCATTGATTTGTGCTACTTTAGGATTGAATGTACCAAGCGTTTGTCACATGTTTAATGTGTTACCACATTTTAGTATCTTGATCTAAACAACTGGCCCTCAAAACTCTCCTTTCCCATAACTGTTTCTGTTATTAATCTTGCACTTGCTTAGAGATAAATCAGACTGCAAAGAACATTTACAGAGCACATTTATCCAGTGATAATAAAAAGCTGTTCAGTATATCTGTTTTATGTGCACGTCGCTGGCTCAAATCACAAACGATGTGACACAGAATGGTCTATTTTCTCGCACGGTATCTCATTGAGTTTGACTGTAATGACTTGAGGTGAGTCTAATGGAAGCTAATAATAGGTTTACCTACCGCAAGCAGTCTTTCATTGGGATTTAATGCTTTTTACATCCTGTGGCAGCAGAAGTATGTGCGTGCGTATATGTGTGCTTGCTGGTTTAATCTGTATGTCTGTGACAGTGAGAGATCAAGAGTGAGGCCAGAGAGGCAGCTTTTTGCACAGCCATCAGACAGGTGGACATTAGACCATCCTGCATTGGCACCATCTGTGCTCAGAATGAGTGCGGGGTAATGATGCCTCTGGACTGTGAGCTAGCGTAATGCTTAATTTCTTAGAGGACAAATGGCCATTCCAGCCCTGCTGCTGAGGCTAAACTCATTCTCACCATATTTCTGTTAGCTACAGGTAATCACTACTCCATTACCTGTGTGTGAGAGAGAGTATGGGCAGAAGTACATCTGTTTGCTTCATGACAGAGTTTTTGGGAGTTAAAGGGATAATTCACCCCCAAAAAGAAGATATTTTGAAGAACTGATTATGTCCATTGAATGAAAAACATGATTCTTTCATAGTGTTCCACAGAAGAAAGAAAGTCATTTACATGAGGGTGAGCAAATTATGCCAGAATTGTATTTTTTTTAACTACTGCTTTAAAAAATAGTCCACCCAAAAATGAAAATTTGCTGACGATTTACCCATCATCAAGACATCCAAGATATAGTTGAGTGTGTTTCTTCATCTGAACAGAATCTGGAGGAAATGTAGATTATATCACTTGCTCACAAGTGGATCCTCTGCAGTCAATGGGTGCCATCAGAATAAGTCCGAACTGTTTATAAAAACATCACAATAACCCACAAGTAATCCACACAACTTTACTCCACCAATTAATGTGAAGTAAAAAAGATGCATGTTTGCAAGAGCTTCTTTAAGGCATTTTAACTTTAAATCGTCGCTTCTGGCCAAAATACCAGTCCATATTCCATATATAGAGGACTCTTATTTTATCTGGAAGCAACAGTTTAAAGTTAAACACATCTTAATCAATTTGCTTATTACAAACACAGCTTTTCACTTCACAAGATGTTAATTGATGGACTGGAGTCATGTTGTGGATTATTGTGATGTTTTTATCAGCTCTTTTGGACTCTCATTCTGACGGCACCCATTCACTGCAGTGAGCAAGTGATGTAATGCTAAATTTCTCCAAACCTGTTCTGATGAACAAATAAACTTTCCAGCAGGTGAAACAAACATCTACATGTTGGATGGCTTTAGGGTGAGCAAATTTTCATTTTTTTTTTTTTGTGTATAAACTATTCCTTTAAGGTAAGTAAAGTTAAAGAAGCTTGATACTAGTAAAATTAACTTGCTTCTTGTTTCTCTTTCACTTTCTCTCTCTCTCTTTTTCTCCCCTGAGATTATGTTGGAGGTGGGTCACATCAATCAGTGCAACTCTGGTCATTCTCCCATCAGGCCTTTGTAGACCCGAGGTCATTACAGTAGCGCACGTAGAGATTACCTTTAAGAAAATCGATGCTTTAGAGTTTTTGGTGAGTCAAAGGCTAATTAAAAGCACGGTAATGAAGGAGTGTGGAATGGAGCAGTGGGGCAAAGAGTTCAGAGTAATTAAAACAGCTCTGACACACTTTACTCCAAGCAATCTTTTTCCTCTTGCTGCCTATATGCCATTTATTTCTGTATGTGGACATAGATAGTAACAGATAAAGCGAGAGTAAAACATTATGATTATTATTAATAGCTTACTTCAAAAGCAAGCTGTTACTTTTTTATTCCAGTTAATATTTCTCAGAGATGGTTTCATTTTTTGGGGAAAAAAAAAATGTAATAAATGCAGCCTGGGCGAGACTTCTTTCAAAAACATAAAACTTATTCAAAGTTTTCCGTACATGACATTCTCCTGTAATAATTCAATATATAATACCTTTACACTTAAAATCATTGCTCATTTGTAAACTGGTGTGGTTCAGTGATAACAAGAAATACATGACGAGCTTGATAACAGGAAGAGACGTGTGAATGTTCTTTTAACTCGTTTTCACCTTGTGGTGACAGGAATACAGAGTGTCATACCTGACAATCTGATGTATGCGCACCCGCCATTTTTAACAAGGACAATTACCTGAGTCTCATATTAATCATGGGATTAATACTGGTCATGAAAGGGCCTGTACTGTAGGCTTGTACAGTATATATATAGAGTGCAAGAGAGAGGGCGGTGGTTAGAGGAGTGGTTCGACAGAGAGCTGGAGAGAAAATGCTCTTATTGGAAATTACTCTAGTGTGGAGAGGTACTCATTCTCAAATGGCACCCATTAAACTGTAATGTATTGCACAGGCAAAGCACAAAACAGTGCAGCTAACCAGACTGATTCAGAGTTTCCATCAAACATGGCTTAATTACAGCACAGCCTGGAGGAAAGTGATGCTATAAATGCTCATATTTTCTGAAGTCTGCAAACTATTTAATCTTTAACAAATTCTTTGTCCCTTCATCTTTCTCTCTTGCCAATCAAAATTGTTGAGGGACCCATGCTGAAACTAAACAAACAAATGAACAAGAACAAGAAAAATGGAAGTAATTTCATCATTGCTGAATACACATGATAACCAGTCATTACAACTCTTATTTTTTTTTTCCCTGAATCATCAAAAAGGTTGATAAGGAAAGAAAAATCCCCAAAGATTAATCATTTTGAAAAGATTATAAATTTTATGTAATATAATAAAGATTAAAATTATATTTCCAGACACATTAATTATATTAAAAAAAAAAAATTTATATTATCTTTTTGTAATAACTTGGAACACACACATAGATACATAAAAATACATAACATATTTATTTAGCATCATGCTCCTCTATATATCGTTTTACAAATTATAATGTAAATATATAGATTAAAAAATCCATAAAATATACTATACAAAGTACCACAGCAGATGTTATGCAAATATATGTCACACTGTGACAGGATGTAATTGTGGCTGAAATATTCTGTTCTTGGGTCATATATTTCTAGGTCAGACGTACCCGTTTTATATGAACTAACACAAATCATACATAAGAACGTTTTTTCCCCCCTCATTAAAACCAACTAAGTCTGTTCCAAAAAAGCATTCAGAGGCTTCTCTTATTGATTATCATCAGAAATTAAAATCAGCAACACATCTCCCTACAACATGCTTCATTAAAGGGAATATGAACCAGCTGTTATCATGCATTTATGTTTAATAGCTATAGCTTTCAGGGCTAGCAGTCAAAATTTAACTTCTCATCTTTAAATCACCAATCTGAATTCCAACCCTGCATTTAAAACAGTATGTACGCACTTCTCACAGCATAAAATGCAGCCAAAAGCCTTTTTTGAGCTCTGTGGAATCATAAGATAACTCTCGACATGTTACTCCCTCTGGGCTGACATTAATTTTGCTCACATGACATATTTCTAAAAAATGTGCTGGGAAATGAAGCGTGAATGGTACAAAGACCGAATGCGGAGTTGTCTGCAGCAATCTTATAGCCCACGTATGCTGGGAAGATTATGTGTAAACACAAATCATTCAATCTGAAAGCTCTTGGAGGCATTTTTCCAACACAGGACAATAAGACGCCGTCTGCATATTATGAGCCTAACATTTATTATTGCACTGCATTGCAAAGTGTTACAAATTTATCATTGCATGTTGCAGATATATGCTTGTTGTTGTGTCTTCCTGTGCACAATAGCAAACAAAGATATGCACACATATCACAAGCAGTCAAGTTAAGACGTAACTGCACTAAATGACTTGAAAATACATAAACACCTGACAATCAGCATTCCCCCAAATGTTGTCCCAACTAGTCAAACACAGCTGTCTGAATAAATAATTTTAAACTGAACAATACTGCTGAAATATTAAAGGTTTATGAGTTCCCAGCATGCACTGCAGCATGAATAAATTATATAGATACTGTTGTAAGATTAAACTTTTGTTGTTGTTTTGTCATTATTGTTAAATATTTTTTGTGTTGTGATGTTGTTTTTGCCAGTATATCTCAAGTAGCTCCTCAGAGCCCTCAGAGACTCTGAGTCAACATCAACATGTATGAATACCTAAAGAACCCTATGGTAAATGTGTTAGAAAAAGGCAGTTTGACGCTAAACACGGTTCATGGTCCTGCTGCAAATTTATCGCCTGTCTGCATTGTCAGGACAGCTTAAAGGGACAAATGATTCACGAAATACATGTAGCCGTTTCCCTCAATTTTCCAACATCTGTAGAATATCTGTGTGTTTTTAGTCTATACACCCACTCACAAACTCATATGAATGTCTGTGACCTCCTTTTAGTATATACCCAGAATCCCCTGCAGCTGAGATCTGCCTCCCCTGAGAGGCGAAACAAGCAAACACATACAAGTAAATACACACCAGCCAGTGGACACATGCACCAGTTGGTGCTCAGATAAGAGAAACTCGCACACACATTCAAGCATAGCCCGAAGCAAACAGAATAAGAGAGCGCAGAGAACCTGGGTATATTTCAGACGGAGTCAATGACCTCGTCGCAGCTGAGCAACACAAGTCTGGCCTGTTTATTTACATGTACACACATCACTTTATCTTTCAGTTTCCCTACTTGTAGTGCCGACAGCATGTATGGAAGCTTTATACATCGAACCAAATGAAACAGATAACACAGGAGTAACACAAGTTTAGAATCCACAGGAGGAGATACTGAAATTAGGAAGTTAAGCAAGTACTTATTAATTCCTGTATAGAAACTGCATATAAAGAGCAGGTGTTAAACAAAACAGGATGATACTATAATAAATATATAACATTTCTATATGTATTTAAATGTAATACATCAATTCTAAATTAAATTTAATCCTTTTAAAAGAGATTTCTGAGAGCTTAAATACATTTTAACCTCGTCTAAAAATCATTTCTGAAACTTTACATTTATTAAAATGTTATATTATTGTAAATATATTAAAAAAAAATATATATTTAAATAATCTTTGTTTACATCAGCGTGTATAACTGGGTTTTTACACAAAACAGTATACTATTACACTATATAATATCACAATAATGAAACAATATGTAATACAATGAACAGATATCCCGTATTTCTATATATATATATAATTCTTTAGTATTATGTAATAATCCATTTTAAAATAAATGTAAAGAATCATTTGTAGAGAGCCTAAAAATCTTGAGATATTATAGAAATATTTTAACTTAAATACATTTTAAAATATATTGAATATATTAAATTACATTTATAGTTATTTAAAAAAAATAATAATAACAACGACTTCCTTGTACTTTGTTTCACCAGTCGCCCGGTTCTACCAGCTTATTGAGCTCTCAAAAAATGCTGCATCCAGACTAGTCGTAAAAAGTAATGGAAGTGGTAATTACACCAAAATAAATGGGCTCTATCAATCCTTAATGAGTGTCACAAAATAGCTGTACATGACCCACGCTGTCTTACCGAGCCCCCAGCAACTAAAGTTACTATCAATACTAACACTACCATGAAATATCCACAGCCTGCTGGGACTTCTGCAACAGGCCTTATTAAGAAAACTGCAGAAACTGAGAAAAAAAAAAAAAAGATGCCTCGCACATCTAAAGAGAGAGGTGTGCACCAAGCCTCATATTTACACCGGTGTGTTGTGAGGTTACACTGAGGTCAACGGCTGACGGTGCATTATGGGATGCCTGTTACTCTAAATAGAACTGCAACATTAACAGATCTTTTTTTTTAGACATTTGGGAAATTGAATTTGGGCTGGGATTCTGCTGTAAAGAACTGCCAAGAACTCAAAACTGAACCACAAGATGAGGAATGGTGCCACGTAAATGGCGTTCAGCACTAAACTAAGAGCATGCTGATAATGCCAATAATTATTTTACACCATTTCTTTAGTGAATCAACTACTAAAACAATGCAGACAGCGCATGCAAAAAAAACAATGTTGTCAATAATTACGAATTCCCCTCCAGACAAGTTGGACCACATGATGAGAATAACTGCTCAATGTGAAAAGAAAAACAATTACAGCAGAATGAATGAATTTTATGTATGCATGTCAAAATTTGCAGTCTTCTGATCCAAAATATGGCCTACCTCTCTTCTCATTCAAACAGTTAAAGGTGCCTTTTTGACCCTGCATTAACAAAGCAAAAGGCAAATGTCTGATCTGAATGTCTATTCATAGCTCTGCTAGGAGTGTCAGTGGTTAAGAGAGAGATAGAACGTGCTTGTAAAGAGATGAACACTGACAGTGCTAAATAAGTGCAGAAATCAGAAAAGTGGTGCAAATTCTTCTTGCATTTAACTTACAAAAGCAAATGTGCAACTGAGTTACTATACATGCTTGCCTTGAATACACAAAAGCATGAAGTTACTAAATAAGTCATATCAGACATGCTTACGAATTGAGCACAATCAAGACTGAACTTTCTGTAATAGTCAATCAATGTACTATAAACCATCTTAATTGTTTGAATAACGTTATACACATTATTTTGAATCCTTTTATGCTGTGAAATTGTTGACATTTGAGTTTTGACATCCACTGCAAACTTAATATCCAGCTCAATTTATGGTTTACTCATAGTTGTCTCGCTATGTTAAGTTGGGATATGAGAAAGTAATGTAACATCGAACAAAATTATAGCTACACATTAACTGTAAATGTCAAACAAAAAGAGTCCAAATTGACAAAAACCCAAAACCCATTAAATAATAGAACAACACTCTTAAAAATAAATGTTCTTTACTGGCATCAGTGGCTCCATAAAGAACCTTTAACATCAATGGAAACAGTGTTTCTGCCTCTAACACTTTCTAATAGCAGTTTCTATCTGCTATGCATTTTTTTCACAGTCTTCTCCTGCTTTAGCCTTGTGCTGTTCATGTTCCTGTCACTGAGCTTCTGGCATCTCACAAACTGTTCATTTATTAATAGGCATAATGCTTCAGTTGCCACTTATCTGCTCTGAATTATGCATGCATGCTAAAATCATTGTATGTGTCTAGAGAGGGAAATAGATAGACAGATACAGAGAGTGAGAAAGAGAGAGAGAGAAAGAGAGAGAGAGACGCAGTGCTTGGTAAAAAATCCTTTTCTCTATTACAATGGCACATTGGGGTCATGCATGAGTTTGCATAACAGGCCCCCATTTTCCAGCGGAGTCCATAAGCTCCAATTTATTCTGCCAGTTGTTTTTGCATGTTGCTTGTTTTTGAAGCCTTTTCGAAGCATTTTTAACAGGACTGGCTTCACTCCAAAGGCGACATGTTGTTAAGTCTCTCCAGTCATCTTCTGAGTGCCCACCAGGCATCAGTGCTAGTGTCATTACACAGCTATGCATGATAGCACTCTTTTGTCATGCTTTGTGTGTAATTGCTTGTGACATTTGTACTTGTGTTTTATGGTGGGGGAGTGGGGGGATGTTGCCAAGCATGGGTTTTTCATATTAATAAAACCGTGCTCACATGGCTCTCTTAAGCTTTTCCTTATTTGCCATGAAATCGTGCATCCATCACTTTGGATCAATCAACGATTGGAGTATGAAAATATACAATCTGTTTGTGAAGAGAGTTAAAGCTTTTTTTTTTGTCAACAAAGTGATAGTTCATCTACAAATTAAAATGTCATAATTTATGAGCCATTCACACAGAATGTGCTTTTGTGTTTAAAAATACAAGATGCCATAGTGTAATGGGAAAAATGAGGTCTAGAGACACACTTTTTTGATTTTAAAGTTGAACTTCTATTAACTTTAGTAGCATGTCATGAGTGAGATTAACAAGATTTGAGACGTCAATGCAATGATCAGTCTAACGAAAGTTTAAAACTGTAAAAAAACTGACTTACTTGAGGTATTTTTTTTTTTTTACGTTGCAGCTGTTTTTGCCCATACAATCAAAGTCAATGGGGCCCAAAACAACATTCGGACCCCATTGGGTTTTACTATATGGACAATATATTTATAAAGTGAGTGAGCGAAGTGACATGTGGCCAAGTATGGTGACCCATACTCAGAATTAGTTCTCTGCATTTATCCCATCCAAAGTGCACACATACAGCAGTGACCACACACACACACCGTGAACACACACCCGGAGCAGTGGACAGCCATTTTTTGCTGCGGTACCCAGGGAGCAGTTGGGGATTCGGTGCCTTGCTCAAGGGCACCTCAGCAGTGGTATTGAAGGTGGGAGAGAGCGCTGTACATTCACTCCCCCACCTACAATCCCTGCTGGTACGAGACTCGAACCCGCAACTTTTTGGGTTACAAGTCCGACTCTCTAACCATTAGGCCACGACTTCCCCTTATATAAACATAAGCAGACAATACTGTTAGTTTAAGGCATCTGTGGCACAAACATTACATTGTGTAGTGGTCTAATAAATTTGTTAAGCACTGTATGTGTGTGTGTGTGTATTTTCATACAAATATAAATAAAACAGTTACAAAAATAATTTTTCTTTGTCTTCACTTGTGTACAAACAAATAAAATAAATAAATAAATACATATTTATTTGAAAATGTCAAACCATTTTGTGTTCAACAGAAGAACCTGAAAAAGTCCCTTTATAGTCTAAGAGATTATGAAGAGTTAACAGAACGTAGACACTCAGTAACAGGAGCTCTATATTTGTGATCATGTGGATGGACGAAAACCTGAAATACTGAATCTCTCTGACTGTAATTTAGTTTAGAACACAGCAACTAAATGACACCTAACAAGCAGACAAGAAGAAAACATAGTGTACAATAAATTAACTGAGGGGCAAAAGGCACAGTGGCCAAAAGCAATCTATTCTATGTCAGTGAGCTCTGAAATTACATTTTTTGAAAGTGTAATAGTCATGACCCAAAAAAAGAAACAGAAACAGTGAAGCCAGACAGATTTATCCACAGATGAGCTTCCCCATCAACCAAAAAAGATCCTTATTCACTCATAGCAGCACTATATAAACCTGACTCAGTAAACAATGATTTATCGGTCACTGTCTTTGTTAAAAAAAAAATCAATTGCTAAGCTTTAAAAGGAAATGGGAGGATTTAGTGTGGTTAACAGCTGCAGACAAATGTTAAGAAAAGTGTGCTAAAAATAATGACATCGAACAAACAATTGACTACAAGAAACTACAAGAAATTATTTATGTACAACTTATCAAACTGCATAAATGGCAATATCCTCTGATAATGATGATTAGAGACTCACAAAAAGATGTGCAAGTCAGATTATATTAATAAAATATTCATTGTCATATTTCGATTTTTCGTTATATAATCAAACATGTAAAAGACCTTGGAGGTCATTTTGGTTCCAAAACATGAAGATGGGAAGAAAGGAACTTAATTAGGTAATGCAGAACTATTAATGAGGTAGACTGAAACCATGTGCGTGTCTGTTAAAACGAACTTTTACCAGACGATCTCTAGGGAACGATGTGACTTCTGATTAGAAAATTATCCATCGCATATCAAAGAATAATTGTTGCATGGCTATGACAATACTGTTTGTATAAACTAAACATTTTTGGTGTAATTACAAGCAAGTAAAAATGTAATCTGTGAAAGATTCTTTTTCTGTAACATGATTTGTCTATTTGTTTAAATAAGCATGTTGTCTCTACAGAGTAAGAAAGAACAGAGGGGAAAAAATTACAGATAAAGTTTGTTTTCTGCTCACTGCCGACAACCGTGCTGACAAATAACCGATTCCCACAGTCAACCTGAGGCGTTTCATTTTCGGCCATTTTAATGGCAATACAGCCGCCTCGGCAGAGATTAAATGTGGACGCTGCTTTTCTAATCTGCCTGGGCAACACGCCTTTAAATTTGATTTGTGCTATCAATGTGGACTGTGAAATCATGTGGCTACACATCAAAGTGTGACCGGAATTGGCCAGCATGTTAATGTTAAGCAGGTGTATGTCCTTTGTCTTGAGAAAGGTGACTGCATAAAGTTGCCTGTCTGTGTTACACTGAGATTAATACAAATGAGAAGTCACAATCCACATTACAGCGACATTACTACGTTCCCTGCACCGATAATGTATTTCATCTGTGACAGTTGTTCATAAACTAAATCTACCATCACTTTATCTAAAACAACACTGGTTAGATATTGCTTTATTTATTACAAATGCATGCTGACTGAAAATCTTTCTGCACCACCTTCAATGGAATAGACTGTTCTGTACTGCTGTTATTGATGTTCCAGGTCTATGAAACTAAATCTGCTTTCATATAAGGTACACTTTTAGATAAAAATGGGACTCTCCATAAGCGTAATGGTTTTTATACTGTACAAACTGTATTTTCTATCGCCCTAACACACCCCTACCCCTAAACCTACCCCTCCCAGAAAACTTTCTGCATTTTTAGATTAAAAAAAAACTTTATTCTGTATGATTTATAAGCTTGTTAACCCATGGGGACATCAATTTAGGTCCCCACGGTGACACAAGATCCCATGAGTTGGTGTGTATTCAGGTTTAAGTCCACACCAGAATAGAAAAACAGGTACACACATCACACACACACACACACACACACACACACACACACACACACACACACACACACACACACACACACACACACACAGGTTTGTTTTTATGGGTTATGGGGACTCTCCATAGGCGTAATGTTTTTTATACTGTACATTTTCTATGCCTAAACCAACCTACCCCTAAACCTACCCCTTACAGGAAACTTTCTGCTTTTTTAGATTTTCAAAAAAACTCATTCTGAATTATTTAAAAGCCTTTTGAATTACGGGGACACTGAAAATGTCCCCATAAATCACCTTCTCGTTATAATACCTATGTCATACCCATGTTATTATACAAATTTGTGTCCTCAAACCACATAAACACACACACACACACACACACACACACACACACACACACACACACCACAAACTCACAGGCTAAACGTTTGACTGGCTCTGTATATTTATGTCTTTAGATCTAGTAACTGTAGCTGCAGTACTGTGTCTAATAGTATATAACAGTACCTAAGCTAACAGAAAATAAAATATATTTGTCGTCTGGTTCCTCCATGTAAAATGACAATGGCTTTATTCTGGAAAGACCAGAAGCATATTGTTTCTTTGTGTCGGCACAAAGAGCTGCTCGCTTCTGGCAGGTTTGGGATGGTCTCTGCCTCAGCGGGTCCTCATTTGGCTGTTCTCTATGTGGTCGCTCTCTTTTTTCTCTCTTTTTGTAGGTAGGTCAAAAGAGAGATCCTTTCTGTCAGCTCATTGCTCACATTGATGAAGTCGCTTGTTAGTGGGACTCTGTTCTCTCTCTCATTAGAGTGAGAACAGCCGGAGAGAGCGGGGCAGGGGATGAGTGACCAGCCTGAACCCTGTCATGTCAAAGTGGGCCGGATCATTCTAGAGATGGGCTCTCATTACTCAAGGTCAGGGTCCACAGAAACCCTTAGCACTGGTCTGAGGACAGAAGCAAAGAGCCTACCAACGCTGCCTCTGAACTGGCAAACATCTAAGGTCACGAGTGCTTGGCATGCTGGGTAAAAACAAGTCATAAAATAAAATGTAGTGTGTTTTAAATGTTCTAACATTTATCTGTTAAAGCTGATTAAAAGTGTAAAATCAAAACATTACTTGATTATTTATGAATCCAGACCAGACCAGCACGGCAACAATGCCATAACCAATAGTTGAGTTTGGGGCGGGGCTATCGGTTTATTTAATCAATGGCAGATGGAGAACGCATTTGGGAAAACCTGTTTGAGAAATGTAATTTTTCAAATCTGTTTGTTGAAGGATACATGGTGTGGAAATGTTAATTTATGCATTTAATTATGTTTATACAATTAATTTATGTTTTAAAATGCAATCAAAACTGCAAATGTTCAAAAGCAATTCAATTTAATAAAAGGATGCATTGTTATAAACACACACACACACACACACACAGGTTTACATTTGTGAAAAGTGGGGACATCCCATAGGCGTAATGGTTTTTATACTGTACAGATCGTATATTCTATTGCCCTACACCAACCCTACCCCTAAACCTACCCCTCACAGGAAACTTTGTGCTATTTCAGATTTTCAATACACTCCATTCTGTGTGATTTATAAGCGTTTTGAAAAGTGGGGACATGGGGTAATGTCCTGAAAAGTCACCTTCTCCTTGTAATACCTATGTCATACCTTTGTCATTATACAAATTTATGTCTTCATTTGTCACAAAAACACACACACACAGACACACAGACACACCCACACACACACACACCCACAGCACACACCACCACACACACACACACACACACACACAACAGAGTGCTCATTGGATGCTTATAATTTTTCTGATACATATCCACATATCTGTCTAATCACTTTTTATTAAATACGTCAAAGAAATAATATAATACATCACATCCAGGTGCATCTCAATAAATTAGAATGTCGTGGAAAAGTTCATTTATTTCAGTAATTCAACTCAAATTGTGAAACTCGTGTATTAAATAAATTCAATGCACACAGACTGAAGTAGTTTAAGTCTTTGGTTCTTTTAGTTTTAGTTGTGATGATTTTGGCTCACATTTTACAAAAACCCACCAATTCACTATCTAGAATATTAGAATACTTCATAAGACAATAAAAAAAAAACATTTTTAGTGAATTGTTGTCCTTCTGGAAAGTATGTTCTTTTACTTTACATGTACTCAATACTTGTTAGGGGCTCATTTTGCTTTAATTACTTCCTCAATTCGGCGTGGCATGGATGTGATCATTTTGTGGCACTGCTGAGGTGGTATGGAAGCCCAGGTTTCTTTGACAGTGGCCTTCAGCTCATCTGCATTTGTTGGTCTCTTGTTTCTCATTTTCCTCTTGACAATACCCCAGAGATTCTCTATGGGGTTCAGGTCTGGTGAGTTGCTGGCCAGTCAAGCACACCAACACCATGGTCATTTAACCAGCTTTTTGTGCTTTTGGCAGTGTGGGCAGTTGCCAAGTCCTGCTGGAAAATGAAATTAGCATCTCCATGAAGCTTGTCAGCAGAAGGAAAGCATGAAGTGCTCCAAAATTTCTTGGTAAACGGGTGCATTGACTTTGGTTTTCAAAAAACACAATAGACCAACACCAGCAAATGACACTGCACCCCAAATCATCACAGACTGTGGAAACATAAAACGGACTTCAATCCACTATGAGCTTCTTCACCCTTCCTCCAGACTCTAGGACCTTATGAAATACAAAACTTGCTCTCATCTTAAAAGAGGACTTTGGACCACTGGGCAACAGTCCAGTTCTTCTTCTCCTTAGCCCAGGTAAGACGCCTCTGACGTTGTCTGTGGTTCAGGAGTGTCTGAATATGACAACTGTAGCCAAATTCCTTGACACTTCTGTGTGTGGTGGTTCTTGATTCCTTGACCCCAGCCTCAGTCCATTCCTTGTAAGTTCACGCCATTCCTTGAATCGATTTTGCTTGACAATCCTCATAAGGTTGTGGTTCTCTCGGTTGGTTGTGCATATTTTTCTTCTACACTTTTTCCTTCCACTCAATTTTCTATGAATATGCTTGGATACAGCATTCTGTGAACAGTCAGCTTCTTTGGCAATTAATGTTTGTGGCTTACCCTCCTTGTGAAGGGTGTCAATGATTGTCTTCTGGACAACTGTCAGATCAGCGGTTTTCCCCATGATTGTTTAGCCTAGTGAACCAAACTGAGAGACCATTTTGAAGGCTCAGGAAATCATTGCAGGTGTTTTGAGTTGATTAGCATGTCACCATATTCTAATTTGTTGAGATTGGTGGGTTTTTGTTAAATGTGAGCCAAAATCATCACAATTAAGAGAACCAAAGACTTAAACTACTTCAGTCTGTGTGCATTGAATTTATTTAATACACAAGTTTCACAATTTGAGTTGAATTACTGAAATAAATTAACTTTTCCACGACATTCTAATTTATTGAGATGCACCTGTAAATGCTATATAATATTAGTGAATTTGTCTGCTTCACAAATGCATTAAAAGCAATCAAGTGAAATGAAGCAAATGTTATGATTCACTTCATATCAGACCAAGTGAAAAGATAATTGTCTTTTCTCCAGCATCGCTAGAGATGTTCAGAATCATATGATTTATCTCATTATGGAGTAATTTGGGCATTAATATTTTCATCATTACATTGATTTGTCAACATCTATACAAACAAATTAGCAGAAACTATAATAATGTTATTAACTTGCCAGCTGCTAGGGACATATAATTTCATTTAGACTTGCACTCTCAAAACGGGTGGATATGAGACAGATGGCATTGTGGGTAGTTTAAATGCTTGACACTGTGAAATGAGCATTTTTCCTGTCTGCATTCACCACAGTTTTTTCATTTGCTGAAAGCATTAGAAGTTCAGAAAAAATAAGAGTAATGCGTCTAGAGACAAGTCAATTTCTCCTGTTTTTAAATGTTGCTAATCGAACTAGCGAACGACCTCATATCACTCACATTCAGACTGCTGTTGTTGTCACTGTTGTCCTTGCTTGTGCGAGTCTTTTTCAGCCCAAATGTCGAGCCTTTCAGAAATTTAATTAATCAACCTCCTGTCTTTTCTCTCAAAACGCAGCACGTTCTCGCTGGGTGTCCCCGCCTTCGCTTTTTTTCCCCCACTTCCTTTGTTGTGCACTTTTCAGTGTCTCTCCATCCACAGCTGTTGATGCTCTGGGGGAGGCTGTCGTACGGAAAATAATGTTTAGGGAGTGAGTGTACGGTTATCACCCTGCAGTGACCCCATCAACACAAGTCACCATCATTGGCTTGGTCAGTACTTACTCAAGTATACAGTTGCTAAAACGCTCCAATGTGCGCACACAAACAAGAATCTGGCTCTTGTTTACCTTAAGGATGTGTAACACTATAATTCCCACATTAACAATGCCATAGAGACTACGGAAACAAAATTAGAGATCTGACAGAGTCACGGAGCCCTAAACAGGTTGACAGTGCAGTGATTCTGTCATCAGCAACTTCGCAACTTTCAAGCTGAAATTATACTATACTGAAGCAGCAGGGTATCTGAAACTACAGTGAAATGAAACAGCAGCGTATCTGACACTACACTACACTGATGCCGCAGGGTGCCTGAAACTATACTACACTGAAAAACAGTGTCTTAAGAGAGTCAAATATATATAGGAACAGAACAGACAGATAGATATACAGAAAGACAGAGTCGTTTCTTTTCTCAATTTCTCAAAGTCTTGTTTTTGAGTTCCAGTCAATACTTCAGGTCAAATTGTCATCTTTTCACAATCATGTGAAAAAAAGTGATATCTGAAGTATCAAATATCACTGTAGTTTATACTGATTTACTGTAGCTGGTAGATATTTAGACTGACAGACAACAGATCGATAGAACAACTGATAAAATGATAGAACGACAGACAGACAGACATTAATGAGGATGCAGAAATTGGAAAACTTTAATTAAACTGCAGCTGCAAGTCATGAAGAGACCATTAGGGATTTTCTTAATTAAGTTACATTAAAGATGATCATTCTTCTTATTTCTATCCATACAGCTATTGCATATGCACTGCTTTGATTTCATGTCTACATTATTACTAGTGATTAAGGCAACGCTACTGCTAGTATTTCAGCCAAGTCACATAACGAGTAATAATTTATATTGAGATGGTGAAATCTTATGAAATCATATGACCTAACTTTAAACCTAACCATGATTGTAATAGGGGAAACAAAACAAAACTAAAACTCATATTCATACCATTTTTCTGAGCTAAGTTGCACCAATATAATTTCATTGTAGCAGCAAGCTTTGTGTACACACTGACCATTTGTATTTGCTTCAGAAAATGTAAAAATCTAGATTTACTTTGTGGTTGCAACGCCTGTACTCCTGTAAACCTCCTACAAAACTATTCATGATTTTAATAGGAAAAAAAAACATAGTTGTACCTTTTTTATATGAGCCAAGTTATAACGACATAATTAAATTTCACCACCCTGAAGAGTCTAGAAACCCCATGATAAGCACTCAGAAATGTCCAGGCAACCCAATGACAACCACCTAGCAACCACCCAGAATAAGCTAATAACCAGCAACAAAACACCTAGCAATAAGCCAGCATCCTTGTAACTGCATAGCACCCATCTAGAACACCGTAGCAATCACCTAGAACACCTAGCAACTGCAACACCCTAGAACCACAACCAAAACAACCACCCGAGCACTTTAGCAACTACATTGCAACATGTTAAAAACCATAACACAGCACTTTATTTGCTTTAGAAAATGCACAAAATCTTGTTTATCTTGCTGGTTGCGACTCTTGCAGTCAGTGATTGTGTAGAAAGTCTACTCTTGATCAGATTATTGACTGGTTAAAACACTTGAATAGAAAGAACATCTGATGGTTTTGAAGCGATGCATTTTAATAAGTATACTAAAAGACTTGCAAGAACAGTATGTATCTAGTCAGAGGTTTTAGGCACACTGTGGCCTGTTTGCGCTGCCATAATTCATTTGGGCTGTACAGAATACAGGCATATGTATGTTCTCATTAAGATCTCTGTGTTCTCAGCCACAGGGCATTAGCTCCAAGCTAATACATTTGGCAGCTAATGAGCTGCAACGAGTCTTAGGCTAGAGCGAATCGAGGGACTGGGCCAAGTGTCGCCTCTCCCTTACACTCTGCTCTTTACTAAGACTAGAGAAAAGCAGCATAATGTCCATGCTAATGAATCAATCATGGCTCGCATATAAATCACAACTAACATAACGCTCTGGCTTACTGTCATTATGATGAATCCCTTTATTTGGAGGTATAGGCTCAGACCAAGAGCACTCTGTCTCCTGCACATGCAAAAAGTAATGATCATGGACAGAATGTGATACGGTGAGGTGAAACAGAAGTGAAGTACACTGCACGCTCCACTGACTCATTTTTAAATTGCTGTGGCATGGCAGAACGAATGCATTTCAGCGGGGCTTGAAGATATCGAGGCTTAGAAGGCAATGATGAAGTTGTGCGATACATTCAGAACATTAGACGAGACCATGCAGAATATTAGACGAGCTAAGAGATGTTTTAAGGGTCTTCATTACTTCTACATTATTCCACATCTCACTGAATTTTACTTTGCATTGCTCATCTAGATTATTAAAAATACTTTAAGATAGTGGTGGGTTGCGACTCAAAAATGAGTCTGACAAAAGGAAGAAATATGTCATATGTTTTGTTTTTGATGTCAATTTTGCAAATTCATCTGCAGAATTAAATAGATGCCAGTATGGACAGGTTGTGTGTCATGCCCTCATCCTCTAAAACCATGAACAAAACTACAAATAAATGCAAATATATACAGACAATATAAAATGCATGTTGACTTGCAATGAGGATAAATATGATTTGTCCATTTGATAACTGGCTTAGAGTGTCAAATTCATTGTTTTACATGAACATTTCACAACAAGGTTCAATTTGTGAACATTAGTCAATACATCAAGTTTAAAGTGCACCTATTATGCAATTTTGAATATTGCCTTTCATGCAGTGTGTAATGTAGCTGTATGTGAATGTAAACAATCTGCAAAGTTGTAAAGCCAAAAGTGCACGATAAATAAAGTTATTCTCTCAAAAGAAAGAATCGACTCTGAACAGCCTAAAGGAGTCATCAGTAATTCGAATCCCACTTCCGTTACGGCTACACGTTTATTTATTTATTTTTTTAAAGTTGTTCATTGTTAATTCATGTTTGTTCATAACACATTAAATGTACATTTCTAACTTGAAATGTTAATATGTATTAGTATAAGTAGAAATGAACATGAATCAAGATTAATAAACAATGTAGAAGTATTTTTCATTCATGTTAGTTATTGCAACTACTGTTGAACTATATAATGAATTGAACCATTTTGCAAAGTTTTGAAACCATCAAAATTCAAGAGACTTTTAAAAACCTACAGTAATTGTAGTTATTCAGCCCATCATTTAAATACTATTGCATATCGTTGAGCCAATGAAATTCATGTTTTTACTTCTTTGTACATTAGATAATTTCATTGTAGCGAATCAGCTAAAAGGGGAAATATGATTAATTAATTATAACTAGTTATAATTAATTATAAATATTTAGATCCGCTGTAAGTATTTATTTGACCTCTCAGTGTCAACTGTCTGTCAATTCTAAGAACGTTACTTTCCTGGTTAAGAAAATAACTTTCTTACTGTACAAAACTACTCAGAGAATGTAGCAAAAATCTGCATTATTAGGGACTCCAGTTATGAGCAAAAAATGAACAACCTCAAGTGTGGTACAAGTAAGACTTTATTAACTACATAAACACTTAAACTAGTCTAACATACTACATAAACACAGACAATACCTACCATAAGTTGGTATAGGGAAAAAGGGTTAAGATTTAAGCAAGTGCAGTAAAGAGAAGAAAATAAAAAAACTGAACGCTATGGTACCATTGGTATTCAGCAGATCTACAGCTGAAGGAAACATAATTTCTTAGTTCAACAACCTTGGTAAAAGGTGCAATGATACTGAATGTATCACTTAATAAGACTGCATGTCTCGCCTGTTTGAAAGAGAGTCCTGATGCTCTTTGGGGCTCCAGTAGGTTGGCTGAAGTTAGGTGATGAGAAAGAACCATTTTGAGTAAGAGGATCTTGATGAATGGAAAGACTAGGCACGAGGCCTGGCACGAACTTAGTGTGTCCTTGGGAGCGTTCTAGCTCACATCCTCATCTTCTCAGAATCTAACTGAACCGCAGACTGACTGGCTATGTGTCGGAGCCCACCGGGCATGCCCGCACCAGCTCAGGCTCCAGCACGCTTCTTAGCAGAAGAAGAACAACAAGAACGAACAAGAAACCCCACTGGGCGGAACTGTGCGTGAGCCTTTTAAGGTCTGAGAAGATTCACGCCTCTCAGGATGGGCTTGTCCAATGAGAAAGGCTGAAATTCCAAGCGGGAGGTTGGAAATACTGGAGTGTTTTATGACCCGTTGTGTGAGAGCATGGTAATTTGCATATGGAACTCGAATCAAAATTACTAAAGATTCTTAATAACAACACTAATATATCTTATGTTAAACATTAACAAAAACGCGCATTCCATAATCAGGAAGGACAGATTCAAAGAGACAACATGGTACGGTGGGGCTATATTAAATAGTGGTCTATCATAACATGCATAAAACAGAATACACTACAACAGACAATATACAAGAACAGTAATGGTATACACAATGTCCTGAGGAGATGTGTGTTCATTCACAGAAAGGTTTTCCTATGAATTAATTAGAGAAGAGTCCATTTTTATGGTCATTGTGTGTCTTTCCTAAGGGTAAATTAATTGTGAGTTTCTCTGCCCGCATTCCTTTAGTCCATAAAACCAATGATATCAGCATTGGTTGCCATGGAACCAGAGGCCTGTTCTGCCTTTCTGAGGTGTTAGATGCATTTCGGGGGAAGGGTCCATAGACCCTTGTAGTTGGTTTGTTGACTGAGGGGTGTTACAGAGTATTTGTTAAATATAACTAAAACAATTGTGTGTCTGGTTGGTCCAGATGCTACATCATACTTTTAGGCTGCCACTTAATATCTAATGTAAAATCTGGAGTTTAACCACTTTAATCACTGCTTTAAGATACCCTTGAAATAAACCTTTAATTATTTTATCTTTAAGGTTTTTTACATTTTCATTTAATTTGAAAAATCTCTGTTTAATTTGTTAATACATGGTTTCATATTTCCACCAGGAAGTTGTGTCAGAATGTGAACTGATTCCAAGCTCTAGCCTTGCTGAAAGGCTGTTCATCCGAAATGTTTTTCTAAATTAGTTCAATAATTCATGAGAGTAAAGACTGGTCACATGAGGGGCGCAACTGCTCGCTTGCAGCTGGACTGCCTTGTTAAGTAAACTTGCCCATATTCAAAACTGCAAGTTGTTCACACTTAGATGAAAATGCTAGTTATTATACAGTACAGTATACTAAATGTACACCAACAGGTTTGCCATTTCTCCTCCATTGCTGCCATTGCTATCCATCACTTCATTGTTATTATAGTGAGCCAGTTTAAACCATTAGAAAATGCAATTATTTTTATGTTTGAACTAAGCTCATTACACTTACATGGCATAGTATATGCACTTAGTTGAGAAACATTTATATAGGCCACTGTAAGTTGATTATTCTGTTTAAAATGTTTTAATAGTAAAGCAAATTACATGCTCACAATTTAATTCCACATGCAAGATGTTTACTAGTTAGCCTGTCTATGTTTTACTGAACAATATATTTGTTGTGGCTTCCTGTGGAAGAATTCCAATAAATTACTTATTTGACTCATTGTGGCTAAACAGTTTAGCATCTGCATCAAATCCAATCTCGGCCAGAAAGTGTCAAGCACATTAAACTGTCTCTCCCTCTCCTCCCTGCTTTCTCCACCATGTACTCCCATTAAGACAAGAGTAATAACTCCCTTAATTATTTTTTGCATGAAGAACAAAGTTCATAAATGAGCGTTTAAACGAGTCATGGTGGAGCCTGCCACCCTCTCCTTATGACTTTATCTGATAATTAATAAAAAAAAATTAGATACTCTTTTGACTTAACTGCTGCTGAAACATGACCAGGATATTGGAGGCATCCTTTAACGACCTGGGATAGGGTGATAATTAAAAAGCTGTCAGGGCGCATTACATTATCAGGTCTACTTGCGTATGGATGTGTGTGTTTATGTGTGTCTTCCCACAGATGTATCTCTTGACCCCAGCCTAAGTTGATATGCAGGGTTGGCTACAGCAGGGGTCAAAGGTCACAGATTAATCACGGCCCCGAACATTCTTAATTTTCAATTATGATGCCGCGGGGGAGCCCATCTCGAGGAAGGACACGTGGAGGACGGCTTTGCTGAGAGGCTCCTACCGCCTCGCTCTCATATTTCAAACACATTGTCACCTGCTTCATAGGCAGAGTGATAATTAAAGCTGTGCTAAACACACCGTCTTTTTAAGAGCAATCAGCTTGGAAAGGTCACAACCTGTGCATTCCAGAAAGAAATGGCATGATAAATGGGATAAAACAAAGTAGAGTAGGCCCTTAATGGTCCATAAAGAATGTCCACTGCTGGTCAGCAAACTAATAGTCATCATGGCCACCCACTGATGTCCACTACTGACTGACTGGTTAATGATGGACTTAGAGTGAAATGACAACCATTAACCTGCAGCGCTTTAATGGCTAACTTGATAGGAAACTCGCACCTACAGATTATCAACCTGCTGGCGCCACGCAAACAAAGAGTTTTTAGAACAAAACAAGATATTATTAGCTTGTTTACTAACTTTGGCAAATCCACAGATTAGTTCTTCCATCATTGATACAGTATTACAGTTTTTATTAACATTTTGAATCAGATTTTATTTGTATATTTTCTGTTTTCACTTTTAGTTAAAGTTTTAGTGATTTTTTTGGGTCATTTTTATAATTTTTTAAGCCTAAATAGTGTTTATTAATTTGTATATATTCGTTTTAGTTTAGTTAATTTGAGTTATTTTATTACTTTGTTAAACTAAATGAAAATGAGAAACGGTGCCTCAGCAACTAGCTGAAATAATTTTTTTTTTAACCTAATGTTTATTTTATTTAAATTAACAAAAAATAAGTGGTTTTAATTTGATTAAATTTACTTTTTATTACTTATAATAACCTTGCCTTGAAAACACTTGTTGAGGCATCCTGGTATCTTCTTAACACAACTTTGACAAAAGCATGTGCAGCCATCCTAGGTTATAAAAACATTGCGAAAACATTGTTTTGAAATGTTTCTAAAATGTTAAAATGTCCAGTTTTCTTGTTGTGGTTATACTGTTATTTAAATGTTACAAAAATGTTTATTTCATCATTCTACTACCTTTATTTTCACCCATAATATAAGATTATTTGAACATTTATTTTTAAGAACATTAAAATGTCCAGCTATCTTGCCGTGATCAGAACTGTTAGAATGTGTTAGAGCTATTTAAAGGTTACAAAAAACATTTAATGGAACGTTCATCAAGTAAAAATAACATCATGAGAATGTCTCAAGAATATTGTTATAAGAATGTTTTCCCTCAATGTTATGATAACGTATATCAAATATTAGTAAAGTTAGTAAACATTATTAATAAATATTACTTCATAAATGTTTTGTCTTAACATTTATATAACTTTTAAAACATATTAGTGAAAGTTGTGAGAATGTTCCCTGTTAGCTGGGATCCACAAGCCTTGCTAAAATGAGCATTGCTAATAGTAGCACTGGTAGAGCATGAACAATTTTACACAAACGTTACATTTAAATAGACAGCACAGGTGTATCCAAACTGTTTTAGAACAAAGTCAAGAGCATTTCATAAGCGCCAAACCCGAAATATCTTGGATGTGACATGCTTATCATATCAAGACTTAGTACACCAGGAAGCAGCGCTGTTGACCTTCATCGAAACAGAAAGTGATGAGTTCACCTTGTGCATATGTAAAGAAATTATGTAAATAGTGCATTCTTGTCCACATAAATCTTCACAGTGGGATGCTGAGGGCCTGTTGGGCAGTTTTCCCTCAGACAGTTTGGAGCTGCTGAGTCCAAGCAGCAGGACGGTCTTTCACTCCCTCTGGGGCATGAAATGGGCTGACCACCATCCTTTAGATTTATCTTACTCACTTTCATTCACTCTAGCACACACTCTAAAACCTTCCAGGCTGAAGCCAGTACAGAAAGCTACATTCACCCCCAGCCATTTCCTCCTCTCTTTGGGATATGTGGATTCAAATAGGCGATTTTTCAATTTAAACCTCGTCACATCTGTCAGAAGCATATATATAGAACAATAGTGATATTTCTCTTAGCCTAGTTCAGTCAAAAGTTAACCCACTAAGGCTAAGGCCAGAAACATACTTTATTGAATGTATGCAAATGCCAATGCAGCTGCAAGCAGCCGGTTCCATAGAACTTAATGTCTGCATTTAAAGGAATAGTTCACCCAAAAATGTGAAAATTCTGTCATCATGTTGTCCCAAACCTGTATGAGTCTGTTTATTCCGTTGAGAACAATAGAAGATATTTTAAAGAATGTGGGCAACCAAATAATTGACTTCCATAGCATGGAAAAAATGGCTACTGTCAACTGTTTGGTTGCCCATATTCAAATGCAAATTCATACAGTTTTGGAACATCATGAGGGTGAGTAAATGATGACAGAATTTTCATTTTTGGGTGAACTATCCATTTAAGGGAGCTTTAGAGCAACACTCAAAGGTTTGCGCTATTGTCAAATATAACTTTTTTTCTTCAAACTGTTGTTCCATGTTAGCAGTTGACCTCGAAGAAGATAGTTTACCGTAATGTCTACAACAGACTACTTGTTTTGTGTTATGAATTACAGTCTGACACATTTTGGAAAGCAATGACGCATGAAATGAGACAGTGTCATTGAAAAAGTGGGAGAGAGAGTGGAAGAACAGAGGTAGAGAAATGCTATTTTGCACTGCAGACTCTCATTTTCTTTACACTGAAATCTGTATTTATAGACGACTTGCCTCATTTATCAACATAAACACCTGCCAGAGGGGGAGAGAAAGACAATAGAGAGCTTTCGGCATAAAGTTTGGTCCACATTGCACCACGCAGAATTCAGAACTTTTTCCACATCTTCACATCTCACAATTGTGAGTTTACATTTTGCAATTCTGTTTTTAAGTATATACTTTTAAACGTATAATTTAAAAGTAATTTAGAAATTTTAGCTCACAATTCTGACTTTTTTTCTCAGAATTGCAAGTTTATATCTTACAGTTCAGACTTCTCAGAATCTCTCAATTCAGAGTTTATTTACTAACTGCTTGTTTTCTTTATATATATATATATATAGATATATATACCGTTGTGTGACCCATGGACCTCAACATTGTATTTATTTAATAAATAATACTGAATAAATAAGCTTTCCGTTGATGTAGGGTTTGTTAGGATAGGACAATATTTGGCTGAGATACAACTATTTGAAAATCTGGAATCTGAGGGTGCAAAAAAATCAAAATAAACTTGAGAAAATAAAGCCCTTTATCAAAGTTGTTCAAATTAAGTTCTTAGCAATGCATATTACTAATCAAAAATTAAGTTTTGATATATTTACAGTACAAAATATCTTCATGGAACATGATCTTTACTTAATATCCTAATGATTTTTGGCATAAAAGAAAAATCTATAATTTTGACCGATACAATGTTTTTTTGGCTATTGCTACACATATACCCCAGCGACTTAAGACTGGTTTTGTGCTCCAGGGTCACATATATACAGTATATGCATTTCTTTGAAAAAAAAATCAGAATGATGAGATATAAAGATGCAATAATCTTATTATATTATTATTCCGTGGCATAAACAAGCTTTCATAGATAGTGTGAATCGTATAACAATAATAATTCATCTAAATAATGCAGTGGTAGCTTCTATGAGTGGTTGCTCAGAAAACGTGGAAAAACTGTTAAAAATGTATACAGTATCTGTGATAAGAATTTGTAGACTGAAGAAAAAAAAAGAAGAATATACAGATTTGCTCAAAGATACCAACTCAAGCCAGTCAATCAAATTCAAGCTTGCCATGAACATACTTTCCAGTTTTTTGTGCAATATAGAGTAGACGGTCAGCAAACGGACTATCAATCCCATCACCCTCTCTCTCTTTCTCAGCCTGTCACTGGTGTGGATGTTATGACACTGATCAGCCCCACAATGGCACTTCAGTGTGTTTCACTTCAGCGCCGCTCGTCATGCCAATCCAGCCGAACAACCCACAAAGTCAGGGAGGCAGTGGAGCAATCGCACAGTGGGATGAACCCAATAAATATGCACATTTTCATTATCCCTACAGGGGAAATTAATGAATTTAAAGTCTACACGATACTCACAGAAATTTAAAGCACTGTCACAAAGCAAAAAATAGTCTTAACACCTATTCATCATGTTCTACAAAGCATAAATTAGGTCAAAACTGTTCCTGTTATATATTAATTCTGAAAATGTAGGTGCTTATCAGTCTTGTGATCAGATTTCACAGCATCAGTCTCTAAAAATGTGATTTGCTGCTGTAATACACAGTATGGACCACATGAAGGCTGTTACAAATGCCTTTTATTGAGACTTTTATGCTGTAAATATTAAACAAAAAAATAGAGTACAAACAAATTGGACCTGTTCCCTAAGGCAAGTGACCGCTGCTTTGTTATTATTCATTTCTTTCCATCTGTCTCTTAGCGTCATTGTTTTGGGAGCTGTTTCAAGGGGCTTAACAACAAGAGTTTGCAGTTATTATTTCCAAGCAGCACTGAGAATATTAATCCATTCCTAGATATTGCATCAATACTTTAAATAAACCTTTCTTTGTCTGTGTCCCTCCCAGCACAAAAACAGAAAAGAAATCACTCATGGTGAAGAACAGCAGAAGATATGTGGCAGTTGCTGTAAATATTTCAGAGTCCTCATGGCTGGCACAGACACTGAAACGTTCTGTTTTACCCTTCCTTACAGAGGAATGGGCGTCTAAATGTCTTCGAATACATCAGGAAGATGGACACTTACAACCATTGTAATATCCAGTCACACTCATACAAACCTAAAGTACATGTACAGCCCAGTTACAGTTTAAGTACTCTTGTTATTCAAATATAACCAAGCAAGGACTATTTTGTATCACTATTTTTGTATTATTATTATTATTATTACAGGGTACATAGTGTAATGTTATTGACTACAAAAATGTACCATTAACCAGCATATCATAGGTTTTTCTGACAAATTTTAAGAAGTCCATAAAACACAAAAGTATTAATAAAACAGCAAAAATGTAAATGCTAACATAAATATGAATATATTTTTCTCTTGGCCAATACATTTTGTCACCTCTAGCCCCAATAAAAATGAAAAATGTTATAAAAAATATTGGTAATAACTCTGCGTCCAGTTTTTAAAACACACACAGATGTAGAAGTTCTTAAATTAGACTTTTCCTTTGGAATCAAACCAGAAGTGAGGAACCAAGACTGTGTAAAGTCTCATTTGTCATTCAACACTACTTACATTCAGAAACTTTCTTCTGCAACAAAATTAAATAGAGAAAATAAACACAAAACTGCATTAAAAGAGATAGATCACGCAAAAATGAAAATTCTGTCATCATTGTTCGAAACCTGTATGCTTTTTTTCCTCTGCAGAACATAAAAGTATATATTTGAAATATGTGGTTAAACAAACAGTTGCTGATCACCACTGATGTCCATAGTATGGGGAAAAATACTATGGACGTCAATGGGGACCAGCAACTCTTTGATTACCAACATTCTTCAAAATATCTTCTTTTGTGTTCAGCAGAAAAAAAGAAATTCATACAGATTTGTCACAACTTGAGGGTGAGTACATTTGCATTTTAGGGTGAATCTAAAGTTCTGTCATGAAACTCTAGATGGCGCAGGCTGACGGGTTGTTAACGTAACTGATTATATCCAGAGAGTTAAACGACTTGGCACAAGCTGATTGGTTCATGCTGAATATGTAGCCAATGAGCTTACTGCCTGTGAGTGAGTGAGTGAGTGAGTGAGTGAGTGATGAGGTGTGGAAATCCAAGTTGGATTTTTTTGTTTCTTCTCTTAAAAACTGTCTTTTTTTCCGACAGTTTATCAGTAATCACTCTTGTAGGGCTACATGAAGTGATTTACCATCATTTTTTGAACACTGACCAGTTGCACATGTGATATTATTACAATTCAATAATAAGAAGTTATATTGTGGTATATTATTATGACACAATATTGTCTGATTTTGCTAAATTGTGTATGTGAAAATATTACCTATAAAGTCACAGAAGAACTGTTGTACGTCTCCTAATAAAACACAATAGGTGTTTGACTGAAGCAGCACTGCACAGACTGTTCTGTGTGTGACATCAAAGTACTGCAAGAGCAATTAGAGAGCATTTTTAAAATGTTTGTTTTGATATAAGTCTGTTGCTGTTTTGCTTTTTTGTTAAAGCTGTGTTGCTGTTGTAAAGTTATACAGTTGTGTTGCTGGGTTTTAAAGCAGGTTTGATTTTTTTTCTCTTCCTTATCAGTCTGTATTTACAGAATTTCACTGTCCACTCTGTTCAAATTTGGATGAAAGGCTACACATAGATGTGTGCACACACACTCTCAGAGCTGTGTGAGATCACTACAATCCTGCTTTTGTGGGGGTGGGTATGGGTGTTAAATATTTTTTTGTTTTGTTTTTTCCCCATAGGTTTTTAACATTCTAAAAGCTTTTTATTCCAAAGATACTACAAGCTAGTGCAGTTTATGTCATTATGTATTATATTTCAGAGGTATTGCAATTCAGGTACATACACATATAAAACAGTGCATTGACATAAAAAATGAATTTTACTTTTAAAAGCAAGTACTTCTGTACTTTTTTCTTAAGTAAAAATCTGTCTTTACAACTTTCACTTGTATTGGAGTAATATTTGACCATCAGTATCTGTACTTTCACTCAGCGGGTATAGAGGTTTCAATTAATAGAGTTGTGTACTCTGTCCGCCTCTGTCCACCTGTATAGGTCTGCTACGGTTTATTTTATATGCTATTTGTGCAGCAGCAGTATGTCTTAAATACTCACAGCACCGTATTGCCATATGCACTGGCAGTAGCAAATTCCTGTGCTTGCTTGCAGTAGCAGCAATAATCTACAACTACAGCAATAACCAACAGCAGCAGCAATTCAGCAGCAGCTTAGCAGATCTATTCCGCCAAGACAAAATACATTAACATTGTCATATCCATCACCATGCTAAAATCCTCAAGAATGTCATGATTGCACTATCATTAATTTTATTTAATACGTGTAATTTAGTTTATTTCATGATTTTAGTTGGCCATTTATTTCATGTATTTATTAATGTATTAAAATATGTACATTTATATAAACAAATGTAGACTTTTTTTTTGTTTCTCAGTTAACCGTGACGGCGGTATTAGCAGCTCAATTTAAAGTAAATATCTGAGGGGTCTCACAGAAATCATCCATTAGCCTTCCTTTTCAGGGATAGTTTGATAGACTCTACTCTGTACTTTCAAAGTCTTGCGCTCTTTGGGTTTTCAGACCTACAACCACAAGTCAATAGAAAAGCCTCTTTCTTTGCTTACAGGTCAGTAAATACAGAAAGAGAGAGAGAGAAAGCGAGAGAGAGCGAGAGAGAGAGAAGAGAGAGAGAGAGAGAGAATGAGTGCCTCCATATCTCAAACTAACTCCCAGTAATATAGTCTGGTCACAGCAACCCAAAACAGAGGTGTTCTCTAAGAATGCATAGCGTGTGCTGCTCTCTCCACCATACAGACTCCTCCATATGCGCTTCCTGATGAGCACCAAAAATCGCTTTTTCAAGGGTATCTCACGTTTGGCTTCTCCTGTGTCATGATTGATGCAAGATGCTCCTAGCCAAGTACTCATTGTTTTTAAGACCACATACCTGTGTTATGAATGTTGCATAAGTTAGATAATAAGGAGAGAGAATTTGCCTGCGGATAGAATAGAGGCTGGACACATGTGCATTCAATATTAGTCCTCTATTTGTGGGGAAACTCCAAGAGATGAGTGCCAGAGAGAAGAAAAGACATTGGTGAAAGGACTTATTAAAAGAGCAGATGTGCATCTCTGATACTTTTTCTTTCTTTCACCTCTTGCACCACAACCATCCTTGCCCAAACCTTCCTTGGGAAAAGCATCAACAAAAAGGACAAACCAAACAAATCTACCGTATTGTGGTGTACACGGGGAATATCTGCTACGACGGTCCCTCTTGCCCCTGTTTATTGGGAGGAGAGATTTATCAATATAACATGTGCTGTGCTGTTAGCTGACAAGCTGTGAAACTCCCACAGCCCTGAACCCAGTGAGCAGGGAGAATTCTGGGAGAATGTGAGGCTCTTGGAGGTGTTCATACCTTCACTGAACTGTGACCAGGAGAGAAAAAAAGAAGGAACAGTGAAAGACATATTGATAGGAAGAGGAAAGGAAAAGTGTGATGAATCCTCAGGAATCATGGAACTTAAATGCAATCAAGAGAATCTGAGGATGTTAATGACAAGTGGAAAAAGTCATTATCAAAGTTGCGGCTCTCTTTCTCACTTATTCTCTTCTCACATAGAATAAAAAAGATTTTCTAAAAATATAGTATATAATATCTAGATATACACAGTACACACATTTGTATGTAATATACATATATAAATAATATAAAATAATTATATTTTCTCAAAATAGTAAAAAATAATAATAAATTAAAATATATTATAAATAATAATAAATAATAATAAAACTACCTCCTTCCTGCCTCGACCTAATCTGCAAAAATGGCTTGTCTGTACACATCTTCAATAAAGAGAGAGAAAAACAAATCAGACAGTACTGCATTTAATTTTAAGAGTCTTAAAGGCACACCAGGGCAAAACAAACAAACAATAAAACAACATATAAAGTCTGTTCAATTCTAAGGTTCTAAGAGAATCTACTTTTGGTGAGAAACACTTCTAACATTATAGTTACACAAGTGAACACCAGGGTAATAAAATATGCTATGACCCATTTAAGATGACATGACAGAGCATGTCAGGATGTCATTCAGCACCTCAGCTGAGTAAGATACAGTAGGCGTCATAAGCGGTGGAAAACTAAACTTTACTGTCTGCTTAATGAACCTGAAAAGGAGTCATGAGGGACACTCTCAGTCCCTTATATTGCCAGACTGCAGTTACACTACTGTTTGCTAGCATCAGTGCCAGTGGAATCTATGCACAAAGTGTCTCATTCAGAGTAATTCAGATGAGACGACTCTAAAGCAATGAGAGTGCATAAGCAGATAGCAGTTTCCACATGCATACTAATAACTTTCTCACTGAAAGCCATTTTCTTAAGAAGCATTTTTTTTTCTAGTAAAAAAAATCCTTACTTAATATTTTAAAATCTTGAATTAAGTTTATTTTATAATTGTGCTTAAAACTAAATTTCTTGAAATTTAAAAAAAATTATATGAATTTATTATATAATAGGCAGATTTTTCATTTGTTTACACTTAAAGGGATAGTTCACCTAAAAATGAAAATTACCCCATGATTTACTCACTTTCAAGCCATCCTAGGTGTATATGATTTCTTATTTCAAATGAATACAATCAGATTTATATTTAAAAAAAAAAAAGTCCGGCTTTTCCAAGCATTACAATGGCAGTGAATGGGAGTCGAGATTTTGAAGCCCAAAAAAGTGCAACCATCCATCATAAAAAGTGCTCCACACGGCTCCGGGGGGAGGTTAATAAAGGCCTTTTGAAGCGAATCGATGCATTTGTGTAAGAAAAAGATCCATATTTAAAACTTTATAAACTGTAATCTCTAGCTTCCGCTAACTGTCATATGCATGTTCACTAGAGAGTGGTGCTCCAGCGGATGACGTAGGATGTAGGTGTAGCATAAACTCCGGTAAGCTTAAGCTCTGGGGGTAATTAACATTTTTGGGTGAACTATCCCTTTAAAATCAGTGAAAATACACTGCGGATAGTGCATGTCTGATCACATGGTAATGTATTCATACTACAATCAGGCTAAAGGGGAATTAAGGCCACTAAGACATGATTCTTGATCTAGTGAATCTTATTAAAACAAACAACCTCATGCAAATTGCATCAGGCCTGTTTTAGTGCATTACCAGAGTCTGTATAATGCATGAACTCATGGATAATACACCTATTTCTCAGCTAGTAAAAGACAGATTCAATTAATTCAGAAATCAGGGGACAGAAAAACAGTTACCACTAAAAATATTTATATATTTAGTCATTTTTAGTCACATTTAGTCTGTTTGACAAGTGCATCTTTTTTATGTGTAAAAAGGAAGTGGCATCAGAGCAGTGGTGCGGACAACACTTGTCATAATGCAAATTAAAGAAAAGTAATGTGAGAATGTACAATGTAAATAAGCTGCCATAAAAATAAAAGTCTAAGCTTTGCTGAGGATGCTGAGGACAGTGTGTTGATCAAACAAGCAGAAAAAAATAATAAGATTACATTTCCACAACAGAAAAAAAAGTTTGCAGTGGCTGGTTAGTGCACATGTTGAGCTCAGGTGACTATGTGGCTGACAAAGGTTTGTTTCCTGCTTTTTATGGAAACATTACCTAACAAAATTCTACCTAATAATCTCCATCCAATATCTTGACTCTATTTGATGAAGTGGAAAAAGTACTGATAAGATTAAGCATCAAGAACAGAAGCTAACGCTTTTCTACTTATCAGAAAGGATTAAGCACACTTGCATGCTAAACAAAGGCAGTTACATCAACCTACATCCTTCTTCCATTTCCTGTTTTCAAGCATTTCATCAGAAATGAGGGCATCTGCTTGATTTTCTCAGGGACAGGACATATATGTGTAACCTTGAGACAAGTCTCTCAGTAACGTGTTACTGCACCTTAAAATAGAGCTTATTATACAGCATACAAATTGTGACAAATTTTTCTTTTAGTCTACCATTCGGTGTTTTAACTTCAAAATAATGCTGATCAATAAGGAAGTAAATAAATAAACAAAACAATAATAATAATAAAAAAATCTGTCAAATCAGGTTGTGCTCATTATTTGCAGTAGACAAAATATTAGAATGTGGGTGAAATTAAAAGTCATTCACTTTGTCATAACAATTGGCATATTTAATATATTGTATTATATAGAATACAAATATATAGAAATAACTATTATAACATTTTTTGTCAGATTTGTTTTATGCCGTTTTAATGCATTCTAAATTCTAATAAGGTCTACATTTTATTTAAATACACACATAAAATACAGTAATTGCACCTTCTGCAGTAAAAAGTTGGTAAAAGCACTTTTCTTCTGTAGCCTGTATGTAATTTCATGCAAACTACAGTATATAAGGTAATAAAGTAAAAAAAAAAAAACACTTTTAATGGAATTCAATGGCTACCGCAAACTGTTTGGTTACCAACATTCTTCAAAATATCATGTTCAACAGAAGAACGAAATTCAACGAAGAACGAAAGTCTACACAACTGACTTGGACAAAGTCAACAGAAGTGACATGAACCAAAAACCTCAATGTCTTCGACAGACCTCATGAGCTGACCATCATGGCCTGGGGCAGCAGGGGAAGTCAGTCATATTATGGTTTGGTGACTCTCAGACTGCCCTCTTAAAAAAAAGAGAGTTTGACTAGATAGTTGTGGCATGGAGCCACTGCTCGCTGGCGGACGAGAAGCAATTTTTCAGTGGTTCTGAGCACTCAGTCTCTCTGTCCGCTGTCGGGGTCTCGAAAGGTCACCAATATCCAGAAAGCATGGATATTGCGCTTTGGAGCAGCCGCTGTGAATTTACTTTGATTCAGTTGGCTTCAAAGAAACAAATGGTGTCCAACTCTAATGTATTTCTCATTGTTCAAATACACAGAGCAAAGATTCAACCCCTTTCTTCTTTGGTGTGCTATAAAAATAAACATTGCTCTCTTCCAGCATTATCAATATGACGGGCCCGTTAAGACATGTGTGTTTATATGTGCACATAGTCCATTGAGATTTCACAGCAGAAAACATTCTGCATGGGCCTCCATTAAGAATTGATGCTCAGAGCTATATTCAAAGTCATTTTGTATTTCATTATAAAGTATCTGTTTTTCTTTGCCTTTAATAAAGTCTCGCATGCACCCTGAGGATGCTTGAAAAATAAAAGTTAAAATAATATGTCACTCTAAAACAACAAATTAATCAATTTCCTCTCTCTTCTTGGCTCTCCATGTTGCTAACAATTTTCATTAATTACAGGAATACAGGCAGGTAATAATAGTGGCACAAACTATAAAGAAAAGGATCAAATGTGATAAAATGATTTCTAATAAATATTATTACATATTTAGCATATATATGATATACATGACAATTATGGTTTATGATAAATAGTTTTTAATACAAAAAAACATTCTTGTCACAGAAAAGGTGTATTCAAGCCACTGTTTGTATCAGTTGCATTTTTAGATATATTTTAATAAATTAATTAAAATATATCTACAGTAATGTGCTTGTCATTCATTAAATGGCTCAAAATAGGAACCAACAGGAACAACAGAGGTGTAGTTATCTGTTCCCTCTCCCCCAAAAAAATCTGAATTACCAAGTGGCATGTTTTGGTTTGGTAAAACATGTGATAGTGGTCCTAGTGAGAGAAGAAGCCAAAAGCACAATGAAACATTAGATGAGCACTCCTCAGGCCAGGGGTATCTTCAGTTCCTCTCTGGGGAGGTAATTTAGAGGTAAAAGTTAAGCTTGTGCTGTAGGACTAGACAAGCGCACAGATGACTGACTGACATGGTACAGCGCTTCCTGCTAGAATACAGCCAGTGGAAAGTAACAGTTAACACATAACAAAATGCAACTAAAAATGCATCTGAAATCTTCACATCTGATAGTAAACCCTGAAGCCCTGACCTCCCTCCTTTCACGACCCTCCCAGATGTGTGAATGCACACGCAAAGGCACTGCATGTAAACTGTCAAAGTAAAAACACCAGCCACGTCCTGAGGGGCGATCCATACTGCACAGGCCATATTAACTCAGCTGTCTGGCTTCTGGTCCTGTGTGTTTCTCAAAGCCCTGGAAACCCTCCTCTAGCCCTATGTGTGCAGCAACGACAAACACAACCTTCTGTAATCAGATACATTTGCGAGTGGAACAATGAGAAATATGCAGCGCAGGACTTGTAGTTATTAATATAGATCTGAATGGATCACGAAAAGTGAAAAAGTGAAAAGTGAAAAGCCAGATCAAATCAGGGCTCCAAACAAAAAAATAGAGTAAGGAGCCATTGGCTCCTATAAGAAAAAAACTTAGGCGCAAATTATTTTTTTAGGTGCCACAGAATAAATTTGTTTTATTTATTTTATAATTATACTTATTATTATTTTTTTAAACGTTCCATTTCAATCATACTGTCATGTTTATGTCTCATCTTTTCTTGACTTTATCAGCATTTTAATCCATCTTGTAGATGACCTGGGAATTAAGGTTCACTTAAAATGGGAACTAAATGTCTTTTCCAACTTGAAATATACAGTCACGCATTGTTTATTACACAGAATCTGTACCAATATTATGGACCATAAGCATCACTTGGCCACTGAGTGTAGTTTGGGCTCCTCCTCAATGCATCCTGTAAATGTTGTCATACACTCTTAAAAATAAAGGTGCTTCACGATGCCATAGAAGAACCTTTTTTGTCTAAATGGTTTCATAAAGAACCTTTAACATCTGAAGAATCTTTCTGTTTCACAAATGGTTCTTTGAAAGAAGGTTCTTCAGATTATAAAAGTTGAGAAAGAGATTTAAATAACCTTTTACTGAATGGTTCTTTGTGGAACCAAAAATGGTTCTGTGAAGAACCTTTTAAGCACCTTTATTTTTAAGGAGTGTTTGTCTTTCACACTTTCAGTCTGTTTTTCTTAATAAGTAAAATGCTATTTTAAAGGAGGAGTTGAATCATGTAGACAACAGGTTAAGTAAAAATATTAATATGCAATAGCGCATAAATATAGCAAAATGCTCCTCTTTATAGTTATTTTTCTAGCTGACTGATCTTATGGACACCGAATGGTTATTCTGAGGTAAATGTACCTACAGTGGGTACGGAAAGTATTCAGACCCCCTTAATTTTTCACTCTTTATTATATTGCAGCCATTTGCTAAATCCTTTAATTTATTTTTTTTTTCCTCATTAATGTACACAACGCACCCCATATTGACAGAAAACACAGAATTGTTGACATTTTTGCAGAATTTATTAAAAAAGAAAAACTGAAATATCACATGGTCCTAAGTATTCAGACCCTTTGCTGTGACACTCATATATTTAACTCAGGTGCTGTCCATTTCTTCTGATCATCCTTGAGATGGTTCTACACCTTCATTTGAGTCCAGCTGTGTTTGATTATACTGATTTGACTTGATTAGGAAAGCCACACACCTTTCTATATAAGACCTTACAGCTCACAGTGATGTCAGAGCAAATGAGAATCATTAGTTCAAAGGAACTGCCTGAAGAGCTCAGAGATCTAGAATTGTGGCAAGGCACAGATCTGGCCAAGGTTACAAAAAATTTCTGCTGCACTTAAGTTTCCTAAGAGCACAGTGGCCTCCATAATCCTTAAATGGAAGACATTTGGGACGACCAGAACCCTTCCTAGAGCTGGCCGTCCGGCCAAACTGAGCTATCGGGGGAGAAGAGCCTTGGTGAGAGAGGTAAAGAAGAACCCAAAGATCACTGTAGCTGAGCTTCAGAGATGCAGTCGGGAGATGGGGAAAGTTGTAGAAAGTCAACCATCACTGCAGCCCTCCACCAGTCGGGGCTTTATGGCAGATTGGCCCGACGGAAGCCTCTCCTCAGTTTAAGACACATGAAAGCCCGCATGGAGGTTTCTAAAAAACACCTGAAGGATCCAAGATGGTGAGAATAAGATTCTCTGGTCTGATGAGACCAAGATAGAACTTTTTGGCCTTAATTCTAAGCGGTATGTGTGGAGAAAACCAGGCACTGCTCATCACCTGTCCAATACAGTCCCAACAGTGAAGCATGGTGGTGGCAGCATCATGCTGTGGGGGTGTTTTTCTGCTGCAGGGACAGGACGACTGGTTGCAATCGAGGGAAAGTTGAATGCGGCCAAGTACAGGGATATCTAGTACCAAGTACTTTCTCCAGAGTGCTCAGGACCTCATACTGGGCCGAAGGTTTACCTTCCAACAAGATAATGACCCTAAGCACACAGCTAAAATAACGAAGGAGTGGCTTCACAACAACTCTGTGACTGTTCTTGAATGACCCAGCCAGAGCCCTGACTTAAACCCAATTGAGCATCTCTGGAGAGACCTAAAAATGGCTGTCCACCAACGTTTACCATCCAACCTGACAGAACTGGAGAGGATCTGCAAGGAGGAATGGCAGAGGATCCCCAAATCCAGGTGTGAAAAACTTTTTTCCAAAAAGACTCATGGCTGTATTAGATCAAAAGGGTGCTTCTACTAATACTGAGCAAGGGGCTGAATACTTAGGACCATGTGATATTTCAGTTTTTCTTTTTTAATAAATCTGCAAAAATGTCAACAATTCTGTGTTTTTCTGTCAATATGGGGTGCTGTGTGTACATTAAAATTAACTTAAATGATTTTAGCAAATGGCTGCAATATAACAAAGAGTGAAAAATTAGGTCTGAATACTTCCGTATCCACTGTGTATTACCTTGCAATTTTTACAAGCTTACACGTTTTTTCCTCTCCCGCAGTTTGAAACACTGAATGAGCTTTTACATGAGATATTTCAGTAAGTTGATCACACAGCTGACAGCTTTACCTGTTGTAGTTTGCGCTGCTTTTCTGCACTTTCACTTCGCACGTCTCCGTCATTTCGATCTCTCTCGCGCAGCACAACTGAGCTGCGTTAATCAAGTGTGTGTCAGCAGCGCTGCAGAGATGAGGACTTTTTGAAACTCTTTTTTTCCACTAAAACTTGGATGCGCATCGTCTCAGTTTAATACGCGAACATAACAAAAGATGTGATCGCAAAACAATCAGGAAAAAAGGCATGACATTCAAATGTTTAAGTTATAACACGTAAATACATAGGCCTAGGCGCCAGTGGCGACATCAGCAAAAACTTCACTCGCAATTTAATATTTTTGGTAAAATAGCTAAAATACCATTACCAGGTTGGGAAGATTTTTTCATGTTTAAATAAGGCTATTATGCTCACCAAGACATTTATTTGAATAGAAATCTTTAGTACCTTAAATGTTTTTACTGTCCAAAAACATTTATTAAAAACTTTTGTGTATTTGGCTAATATATTACCCAATAAAATTGCTCTTGGCCTAAGTGATGTCAGAAAAAAAAGGGAACTCATTTTAGATGAATAATTCTAATAATTGATGTTAACAACCCATGTTACAAAATGGAACCATTTTGACTGCTAAACCACTGCTAGAAGAATTATTTGGCTAACGTTAATTGCATGTGTGGCTAAGCAGAAAAGTCCTTTCAGAGGAGAAGCAAGCTATTAGATTTGAATTAGATTATGAAATAACAATGCACTAATGAATAGTTCTCAATAAGACCAGGAAATTAAAAGGATCAGTACTGATTTCATGTTCATTTTAAAAGCTGAAACCGTAATTCCTCAGTACTAGCTATCCAATGTACAGCTCCTTAGACACCTTTAATTAGATTAAATAACATCAACAATATTTAATTACATCAGTAGCACCTCAGAAGACTCCATTAGGTCAATTTTGTGATTCAGTTATTAGCCTCCAAACACCCAGGCTAATTTATCACACAGCTACTCACACTGTCCAGGCTGACATAAGGCTCAAAACAATATATTTAACAACATCAGCTTGACATACTCTGATATACAGTTCTAATATTACGATGAAGTAATACTGTAGATTTAGATCTCAACAATAACAATGCTAATCTTGCAGTTATTTCGAATGTTATTCTGTACATTGCATAGGAAAGTGAATGCAGAATATGCCCATCTGCCAAATCAACAAAAAGGACTCCAAGTTTTTTTCTAATGTGTTTTTGGCATATATTTGAGCTCATGCTTGTCTTTCTATTCCAGTTTGGCATGCCAATATGGTCATAAAACACAAAGGGATAGGGCATTCTCAGAAATGAATGACACATCACCTTCCTAATATCTGACTGACTTCAATTCTTCTTATTGTGTTTAGCCAGAGAAACAAACTCATTTCCCCTCCAACCACAGACAGTCTCTGTTGACAATAGGGTCAAAAGACTCATTTAACACCCAAAGAAGAGGGAAAAATTGTACAAAGATGTACTGTGAGAGCAGAGAAAAGGAAAAACGAACCCTGCAAATGACTGCGGTAAATTTTGCTCTGTTGTTGATGTTTTTATTTTCAAGAGATGCTGTTCAGAGAAAGAGAGTAATTGATGGGTTTTGATGAAGGATCCCAAAAAGCTCAGTGAAGCTTTTATGAGTCGACGACCCTTTTAGAATTGCATGGACAAATCTGTAAGCAACTTTAGATCTTATTCTTCACATTCTCTCTTTATCACATGGACAAACACACTCTCTGTTCACACTTTACAGATGCATTAATTGTGCTGTCATTTTTTCTCCTTCTCAGCCACTTATAGACTTTCATAATTAACAGTAACGAGTATCGTGAGATATTTCATGATCAGGCAGTGGGGTTTCTACACTCGACAGTATATATATATATATGCTGAATATATGAACTGTACTAGGTTTATACAGAATATCAAATAAACCATTATATATGTGTGTATATACATACATATACACACACAAAATTATTTTTTAGAACAGTTATTTATTTATATATAAACTCTACTCTACTACTCACATACTGAGCATATATTGGGACAACAGCCTTGGGACACCAAGGTCTCAGGGTTCAAGGTCATGGTGCACACAAGGGCTAGAATTTAGGATAAAACTTCAGGTTTTGGTTTATAAATAAAACCCCAAACCTCGAGAGGTGTACATGCAGTGATAGCCCAGCTGTTCTGCTCTGCTGTGTCCATCCCGGGAACTTTTTTTCTAAGCTCATTTGCTCCACGCTTCTCTTGACGGTCTGCATTTATATGCGCAAGCACCCTCGGAACTGCTGCACCTGCCTTTCTAATTGGCGAACAGCTTTCCTTGGGGTACATCTAGTCTTAGGAGCTGGCAGGAGAGTGAGCGGCTGAAGCGAGAAGACGCCACTGTGACTACCTTTTATCCACACCCTAAAGATTCTGCTCGGAAAAGCATTTTAGTGTCAATGTGCCCGTAAAAGGGCTGGAAAGGCTCCAAAATGCACACAAAAAAATCTTTTGGACCATTGAAAGCTGCTGGGAAATTCAGATTAAGATTGTTGCTTTGTTTTGGATCATGGTAGCTGGTTTCTAGCTATAGTCCAAGCTGGAAGGCCGCCTCGAACTGGTTACAAATCAGCTACCACCTAGTCCTACTTAACTTAAGCTGGTTTTGGAATAAGATGGATAGACGACAACTTTATGACCAGCTTGGACAATCATAGATAAACTAATGTCTGTCTTAGATGAGCTAATGAACATTATTACTGACCATCTTAGACCACCTTACACTAGTAAATAACCATTTGAGACCAAGCTAAAGACTATCTTAGACTAGTTAATGACCGGCTTAGACCAGCTAATGTCCATCTAGATCAGCTAATGACCAACTTAGACTAGCTAATAACAACAAAGATCATCTACTGACCATCTTTGACTACCTTACACTAGTTAATAACCATCTTGGACCCTCTTAGACTAGCTAATAACCATCTAAGAGAATCTATTGACCATTTTATACCTCCTTATACTAGTTAATTACCATCTTAGACTGTGCCTATCCCAGCTTAGACTGTCTAATGACCATCTTAGTCCAGTTACCATCCAGCTTCCAACCAATATCACCTTTGATCAGTTATTAATATCTTAGACTAGCTAATAACCATCTTAAACCATCTATTGACCATTTTAGACTCCCTTACACTATAATAACATCTAAGACCAGCATAGATAGACTAATGACCATCTTAGACCAGCTAATAGTCATCTTATATCAGTAACCATCTAGCTACCAGCTAATGTACATCTTAGGCCCTCTTAGACTAGCTAATAACAATCTAAGAGCATTTTAGACCACCATACACTAGTTAACCATCTGTGACCAGCTTGGACCTGTTAATGACCAACTTAGACCAGCTAATGACCATCTTAGACATGTCACCATCAAAT
This sequence comes from Sinocyclocheilus anophthalmus, assembly GCA_018155175.1. NCBI lineage: Eukaryota > Metazoa > Chordata > Actinopteri > Cypriniformes > Cyprinidae > Sinocyclocheilus > Sinocyclocheilus anophthalmus. The sequence goes on from JADLZN010005611.1 coordinate 229,023, forward strand.
AATCATCTTAGAACAGGTTGAAATGATCGGTAGCTACCATCTGTCTAATTGTACTTTGAACTGGTTGAGTATGAATGTGTCTAGATAAATGTTACGCAAACCTCTCGTTCAGTTTCATTAAGGAAACATACAGTGTTGCTCAAGGGTTAATCATCCTGTGATGCCTGAAGTGAGTAACAGCAAAAGCTTTTCCTCTCTCCCTGCATTTGGAGCTTGTTGAAGCCAGTCATTGGACATTACACAAGCAGGCGGCACAGGTCTGGCAGGCGGCCAGTGAGCAGACATCTGATCAATCATGCTGTCTCATTACCCAGCATCCTCTGCTCTGGTGCAGCCTGTCGAGAGCAAGTGCAGCCAGTTTGCAAGGAAAATGAGACCAGGAATCCGCCTCCAGGTCACCTTGAATGAAATGCACATTATAAAAGCACACCTCACCATTTCTCAATGTATCTGTTGCAAGGCTTATGATTGGCTAGTATGATTTTCTGTCTCATCTGTGGAAGCTGGCATGTCGAATTTACATGGAAAGTGACTTATGAGGCTCGGGTTGCCCAGAAAACACAGATGGGGTCCCATGCACACATTTACTACTGGGTAATCACAATGACTGTTGGAACTACTGGGCCAGAGGTAGATGACCACTAATCCACCTCTGATCTCGGGCCTACAATCTGTCACAACATGTATAGGGAATGCCAACATATGTCAACATAGTATACTGGTGCATGGGGCAATCAATCACTCAATCAATCAATCAATCAATCAATCAATCAATCAATCAATCAATCAATCAATCAAATAAAAGACAAGAAACCTAAACCCAAAACCAACATTACATCCTGGCAGGAGAAGAGAGAGTTTAGATTAGAGTCTTAAAAGTACAATGGCAAAAATGACTCACATAATTGCACGTCACAAAGAGGTGCAAAAGTGGTCATGTGAAACTAAATTATTTTCACACAAAGCCCCTTGAATATTATAAGGGGCCTCTGGAAAAAAAAAAAATACGATACGAACTCTTTAAGATAATTACGCCTGAAATTAGACAAATAAATAAGTGGAGCATTTATCAACATTATCTTTTGATTGAGTGTGATAGTGCCATTAATCAAACATTCAAGCAAAAAAATGCAGCATCTCAAAATATGTCATGGAAATGTTAATGTCAGAACAGTTGTAATATTTGGCAGACTTAACCCTTGTTTGAAGGAATAATTTTCTAATTTTATGGCTATTAAAATGCATAATATTGGTTTTCACGAAACATTGATGTCATGGCCTTATTTTCAATCAACATCTACTACACAATGATAAAGTATGCATATTTATAATGAAAATCTGAAATAACATTTTACATAATAAAAAAAATATTATTATTATTTTAATAGTACACTGGACCAGTAATTAGCCATTACCACATAATAGCTCAGCAAGTTGAGATAATGTGCCCAGTGCTCAAAATATCTGACTAAGCAAAAGCTTAAAAGACCAAAAAGAAAAATGTCAAAGTGCCAATCTATCCTGCACAGGCAGTTATTTTTATGTTAAACAGACTGGCGGTAGCTTGGGGGAAAAAAACAACCTCTTTTAAACCTTTTTCTTCTGACCATGTCTAAATATATTCGTATGTCTTTGCCATGAACCGTTATTCTATCTTTAGTGTCTCTCTTAATGTTGTCTCTGATGTCTCTGGCGCTTCATAAACAACAGACATTTTCATGGTCTTTTAGGTCAGTTGTTCTGATATCTGATGGGAATTTTCCTAGAATAATTGCTATTAAAGTTGTTTGTCAGATGCTAATAGGCCAAACAAAACATAGGGCATAATATGCTTTTCCATTTCTAGCTTTAGAAGCTACACACACACACACACACACACACACACACACACACACACACACACACACACACACACAACGCAAACAAGGAAACGCAGAGTCAAACCGGGACAATTTGTAATTGCTTGTTGCTTACACTCTTAAAAATAAAGATTCCAAAAGGGAGTTTCTGCAGAAATAATAAAAATGTTAATTTTTTCAGAACACTGACCTCTGCATTCATATTCCAAGTCAATGGTAGAAGCAGAAAAAGGTGGCACAATACGAGCTGGACTGTTCCAGAAATATGAGCAGACCTGTTCTGACCATTACTATAAAAATACATGTTAGGTCTGGTTAAAGAAATCTCAAAAGTGTAAGGAGGTGTAAGGAAGGTAAGATATCCTTACAAGGAAATCCTTGGCCTGTCGATCAAACCGTCCTTGCGCACATGTGCTATGAGTGAACAGGAATCTAAATAAATGTATGAATTCAGTATGTTGGGGAGTGGAAACAATATGTGTGTGTGTGGGGGGGATTCCTGCCTGCCCTAGTGTCCATCTCTCCCTATGGGTGTTTGCTACTGACCTCTTCCTGATCCACTGCATGCTACTGTAGCTGGTCCATTAAATCAGTGGCTGCTCCAACTCCATGTGGCTTGTTAAAAGCTGAACATTCTCTATAGGGAGACAAAGGTGGAGCTGAGTGCACACTGTACCCGTTCTCCATCAGCACCTTGAGATCCAGTCCATGTCGATATCTCAGTTATTAATAAACCCATTAATGGTGCATATCCTGTGTCTTTTCAACCCACATCAACAATGAAGTGCAGCTCTATCAAACGGCTGGAAGGAAACCATCCGTAAACCTGGGTCCGCCGTACGTTAGCCCTGTCGTTTGTTGTGGGGTCATGGCCGTTTGAGGGGACGTTTTTCTGCTCTGTTGAAATATTCATCCTTCTGTATCTTGACAGGCAAGCGCAGTTTTTGTGTGTACGCATGGATATGTTTAGATGCACATACACAGAGCGTCTAACAAACCTCCGGCTTCTTCTAATGATTTCAATAACCTTTTATTAAGGACAGCAATGAATCATTGAAAGCCATCCCTTTGAAGTAGTTTGCAATTAAGCTACCTCTAAAATGATACTCTGACACCTGCGGTGTGAAAAGTGTGGGAAATTAGCTCATTCGATTTAGTGTCTACACGAAGCCAGACCATATATGTCACGGTGCGTGCGGGGAGATGAAGCGAGGACTCAATCGCTGGAGAAATGGTGTTTTATTTTAGTCATAAAAAATGAAACAAAAACAAACTCAAACCACCCAGAGGGGGAAAAACAGACAGGCAGGCCTAAAGCGGCACACATGCAGACAAGAAACACACACAATGAGAAATGACGGATCAGCACAGAACGGCAGACACAAGGAGAATAAATAGGAACCAAACGAGGAGGCTAACGAGGGAGACACAGGTGGAGCAACTAAAACAATAATGAGGTAACAAGATGGGAGGGGCCAGACAATAGACAGGAGAGAGCACATGGCAACAGACAAACACAACACAAGTCATGTGCTCCCAGAACACAGTCATCTGGTGGCCCTCCTGGGCACACCCGCTGAAGACTGTGACAGAACCCCCCCTTAAGGAGTGGATTCCAGACGCTCCAAGAGCAATCCCGGAGGGAGGCGGAATGGAGGTGGATCCGGGGGAGGGATGGTGGGCCAGGCCCGTATAGCAGAAAAGGGCCCGGAGACAGAGGCAGACAAGGGTGCCAGGGCGGGGCCGGCAGAGCAGGAGGCCAGGGCAGGGCCGGCAGAACAGGAGGCCAGGGCTAGGCCGGCAGAGCAGGAGGCCAGGGCGGGGCCGGCAGAGCAGGAGGCCAGGGCGGGGCCGGCAGGGCAGGAGGCCAGGGGGGGGCCGGCAGGGCAGGAGGCCAGGGGGGGGCCGGCAGGGCAGGAGGCCAGGGCGGGAGGCGGGTTAGGAGGCAGGGGGCCAGGGCGGGGCCGGCAGGGCAGGCAGCAAGAGCGGAGCCCGCCTCAAGAAGGGAGCTGGCAAGGCAAGCAGCTGGGGTGCAGCTGACAGAGAGCGAAGCTTGAGCTTAGGCGGAGCCGGCAGGGCGAGGAGCATGGGCGGAGCCGGCAGGGCGAGGAGCATGGGCGGAGCCGGCAGGGCGAGGAGCATGGGCGGAGCCGGCAGGGCGAGGAGCATGGGCGGAGCCGGCAGGGCGAGGAGCATGGGCGGAGCCGGCAGGGCGAGGAGCTTGGGCGGCGCCGGCAGGGCGAGGAGCATGGGCGGCGCCGGCAGGGCGAGGCGCTTGGGCGGCGCCGGCAGAGCAAGGAGCTTGGGCGGTGCCGGCAGGGCGAGGAGCTTGGGCGGCGCCGGCAGGGCACCAGGCTCTAGGAAGGCCTCCCAGCCTTGAAGGATGGAAGAAGCCTTCTTCCTCCTCCTCCTCCATTTCCGAGAGGGTAGCACTGCAGCTTCGTCTGCCGCCTCCGGGGATGCTGCAACTTCTTCGGCCACCACCGGGAGTGCGGAGTCATCCGGCCGCTTCTGGGGGACGCGTTCGCTGCAACATCTTCGGCCACCACGGGAGCGCTGCAGCTTCATCAGCCGCCTCTGGGGGCGCTGCACCCTCTTCGGCCACCACCGGGAGCGCTACAGCTTCATCAGCCACCTCTGGGAGCGCTGCAGCTTCATCAGTCGTCTCTGGGGGAGCTGCCCCCTCTTCGGCCACCTCTAGGGGTGGTTCGCGGCCCCTTCTTCCTCTTCCTCCTCCTCCGTTTCTGAGAGGGTGGCACTGCAGCTTCGTCTTCCGCCTCTGGGGGCGCTGCAACCCCTTTGGCCACCACCGGGAGTGCTGCAGCTTCATCGGCTGTCTCTGGGGGAGCTGCCCCCTCTTCGGCCACCACTAGGGGCACGGCAGCTTCCTCGGTCACCTTCGGGGGCACTGCAGCCTTGTCAGCCATCACGGGAGGCGCTGCAGCCCCCTTAGCTAAAGAGCGTGCCAGGAACTCCACAAACCCCTCAAAAGATACATGACTGCATCCTAGCATGCTCCAGGGGCTAATGAGCTCATCAAGGGCATAATTTAATAAGTCCTTCAGCACAGAGTCATTATAGCCCAGCCCCTCTGCCACATTCCTGAACTCCATGGCAAACTCCCTCAGCTCGGTCCCTCGTTGGCGGAGGGAGCTCAGGGTCTCCAGCTGGAGCATGCGCTGGTAGAGGGGGCTGGAGAGAGTAGAGACCGGTAGGCGGTGTGAGCCCATTCTCCGCTGAGTCCCCATTTGGCTGATCCGTTCTGTCACGGTGCGTGCGGGGAGATGAAGCGAGGACTCAATCGCTGGAGAAATGGTGTTTTATTTTAGTCATAAAAAATGAAACAAAAACAAACTCAAACCACCCCGAGGGGGAAAAACAGACAGGCAGAGCTAAAGCTGCACACATGCAGACACGAAACACACACAATGAGAAATGACGGATCAGCACAGGACGGCAGACACAAGGAGAATAAATAGGAACCAAACGAGGAGGCTAACGAGGGAGACACAGGTGGAGCAACTAAAACAATAACGAGGTAACAAGATGGGAGGGGCCAGACAATAGACAGGAGAGAGCACATGGCAAAAGACAAACACAACACAAGCCATGTGCTCCCAGAACACAGTCATCTGGTGGCCCTCCTGGGCACACCGGCTGAAGACTGTGACAATATATGACAAAGTATTAAATTCTGCATACAGTGCTTAAGGACATCCATTGGAGTAAATAATCAAGATACACAGGTAGGAAAGCAACCATATTGCGTCATGAGGATCGCAGAGTACTAGAGCAATACATGTTTGGGTATTCAATTAAATCAGTTATTTGTTGAATTTGCACAGATGGCTAAATAATAAATAAATAATTTCTTAGTCGGTTGCTACAAAATATTTATCTTACTTAAACATTAGATACATTTCAAAATTTCATTAAGATATTAAAGCTTGTTTCAGAAAACATGGAAATATTGATTTGCAGTGCTGCAACAAAAGAAGAAAAGAAAAGGAAAATCCTCTGTAAGGTCGCAGAACATTTTATATATATATATAAAAAAAGAATGTATACACATATACACACACACACACACACACACACACACATATATTTTCCAAACTTGAATCTATATGTAGTCTGTACAGTATGGTGGCCTATTTCCATATCTGCATTAAAAAATTGACTTTCTCATAAATAATTCATATCTCACAACTTTATATCTTACAGCTGCGACTTTGTTTCTCATAAACATGACTTTGCATTTCAAAATGTGAAATCGTATTAAAATGCATTTCAGTCTGAATGGTCAAATCAGATTTTTTTTTCTGTTATGATGGTGAATGAGTACATGAGTGAATGGTTTCAGACAGTATATGACAGTAAATAAAGTGATGCCTCTGATGCATTGCTGAACGGACATGATCTTGAGCAAAATTTCCAGTTTTTCATTCTCTCTTTTCACAGCAGTTGCGTCTCTCCCATGTCTCTTGGCATTGTGTTGATGCTCAAGTCATTACTATATCAACTGATGTAGCTTTACTAGATGTTGACGACAATGTCCGATTATATTACCTGCAAAATGACAGTGCATATGGTTTGGTTGTGGGCAACAACATCACAGAGTTCTCTATGATGCAATAACAGTCTTCTCATCTGAAGTTCACTTCCCCACGTGACGAGCAACAGCAGCATGAGATGCATTCCAACAGCCCGAGTGTTCTTGTATGACGGAATCAAACCCTTCAGATCATTTATAAATGAGCAGGCTGGCTGGGGTCTGCAGTGCGAGACATGATTTGGCGCCATAATCTCCTCTGCCTTGTCCAGATCTTGGCTTCACGCAGGGTGTTGTCTCCAAAACAAAAACGCTGCTGTAATCTTGGGTGGGGAAAAAAAATCCTCCATCAGCAACTGGCATTTGTGTTCTTTCCATAATGTATGCAGACAAGTTGATGGAATGGAGGGCACGGGCTTCTATGGCAATTGAACGTGTGTTATTTTAAAGGGCATGTCCATTAAGGTACAGCATAGGATTGGATCAATACTAAAATTTTGACTTTGGTATGATCTTGACCTCTTGATACTTTAGGCATCAGATAAACAGCCTTAGGCGACTGATGAACTGACACTAAAGTTGTCAATACATCCAATAATTCAATGTCAGTCATTCGTGTTCGCAGTTTTAAAAAAAAAATACTATTTACACAAGTGTTTTTTTTTATAACCCCCATTGTGCATTTCAATTAATTCTAACAATTTGTTCTATTGTAAATATTTAATAGTATACAAGTGTAATATCTATCCAGTGTTGTTATCAAAAAGTGCGATCAGTGAGGATATGACACTGTAACAAAGGTAAAAACTCAGGGAAGAAGAAGGCGGGAACCGGCGAACGTTTAAACACTTAATATAAAAATAAATAACAAAACGGAAAGTAAATGCGGCAGCCCCTCACGGACGACTGCCACTCTCAAATCAAATAAAACACAACATAAATCCAGGCCTGGTCCTAAAAATCCTAGAATCGCCCCTGACTTTAATTGACTGAAATGTACAATTTCTATAAATAAATGTCTGTTTAGGAGTTTAGTACATGTCCAAAAGTGCCAAAAAACTTTCTGGTGTCACCATATGTGTGTCTCTACATACTTTTGGCCATTTGGTGTATAAGACATTAGACATTCAGACACATATACAGCATAATGTCTGAATGACTCTCATAATGAGCATCAAGGTAGGAGCGTGAACTCCCAAACAACCATTTTTCAAGATGCGTCAATGATAAACACGCTTTCCAAGACCATAATCATAGTCATCATCCATGGTGGGCTATATGAACTGCATTTTATTACTTGTTTGGTCTCAAACCTCTAAATATGTGCTTCTGAAACTATCCTTGGAATCCTCATTACTTGTTAAACATCTCTGCATTATAAATGAGACACTTCTGCTGTGTGTACAGTCTGAACTAGATGCGGTTCAGGCCTGAAGTACCACACACTACAGTTTGACACTGGCCTACAGCCTGCCTGAGGCTGCCACGCATAATCTTCAGCTATATTCTCACTTTCATTATTTATCAATTTAGCTCTTCTGGCTAGACACTGATCCGGGACTTAGTTCTTTCACTCTGAACCTAATCTTAGCTGTCATGATGGAAATGACAGAACAGGTCTGGGATCAGAATTAACAGCACCGTTATGGGCAATGTCCTAAAATCCTTGGCTGGGCAGTAATCCAAAGTTCAATAATAAAGGACCCATATACATAACAACTCAGTATGAGAGAGCAACAGAGAGAGAGAGAGAGAGATCGTGGGGGGTAGGTTAACTGGGTTGTGAGAGAGAGAGAGAGAGAGAGAGAGAGAGAGAGAGAGAGAGAGCTTTGCATTTGACTTGGTATTGAAGGTGGTACTCTTGTTTCTCTCTTGGCAACTTATCTTGCCCTCTTTTGTCTGGCGAGTAAACATCTTTATTTATCCCTCTTTCTCTTTGCAGCACCATGTTTTGTCAGACTGAAAAGGAAGGATGTTTGTTGATTTTCTCCTCTCATATTTTTCATATGAAATCTAGTGACTATATAAACTCTTAAGCGATTAGAAAAAGAAAGCCAAGTGCAGGTGTTCTCTCAAACAGATATATTAATATTTTGGCAGCTCTTACCAAAAAAGCCCACTCTATTTGTACTCTAAAAAAAAAAGACACTGTTCATCTGTATATGTCATCTGGGAGAGCACTGTGATAATTCTCTGCATTCATACCTGGGCCTATGACATGCACTTAATTCATTTAAAAATACATTAAAATGAATTTAGACATTTAAAGAACTGAATATACATCTTCTATGATGAACATGTTTTTAATTTCTGAAATAAAATTCATATTTTTTGGTAGGATATGAATTAAGAAATGTACTCTAAAATGCTATGGTGATACAAGTATCCTGATATAATGAAGAGAAAAGACGGTCCCACTTTATATTAAGTGGCCTTAACTACTATGTACTTACATCAAAAAATAAGTACAATGTACTTATTGTGTTCATATTGTACTGCAAAACACTTTAGCTGCTATTGAGGTGGGATACGGGTAAGGTTAGGGACAGGTTTGGTGGTCTGAGTAGGTTTAAGGGTGGGTTAAGGTGTAAAGAATGGGTCAACAGTGTAATTATAAATGTAATTACAGATGTAATTACATGCAGGTATTTTTAGAGTGCCCCTATTATGGGTAATGAAAGGTTCAAATTTTAGTTTTGGGAGTTCCCAACAACAGGTTGACATGCATGCAAGGTCAAAAAACACTTTCATTGTCTTATAATATGCATTTATTTTACCTTATTTGCTCGACGACTCCCAAACGATTCGCTCAACGATTAATTTTTACAAACCCATCCTTTGCGTGACACTAATCTGCGGTGATTGGTCCGATTGGATCATGCATGCAATGCCTGCTAAAGCAGCGTTTGTGAGCGCAGTGCTGCTTTGTGTACAGCGTTACCGGGGGAACAGCTATTTTACCGCTCCAAAAGCAGCACCTAGTGGCAAAGAATGAATTTGCATTTTCATTCATCCCAATGCGAAAAGACCATCAAGTGGACGGGCAATATGCTAATGTTTCATGTTGACGTCAACATGTAACGGTTTGGGATTCGTTTTAAAAACAACTCGTTTCAATGATTCAGAGTCGACTCTTTCTGTTGAGAGACAATAACTTTATACACGGTGCACTTTCATATTTAAAACTTTGCAGGATGTTTTTATTCACTTAGAGCTGTGTGACACACTGCAAGAAAGGTAATCATGCATCAAAAATCCATAATAGGGGCACTTTAAAATACAAGTACTATGTAAAAACATGTACGTACACAATGTGCATTGTACCAAATTATTCATTTAAATGTAAGTACATAGTTGTTAAGGCCACTTAATATAAAGTGGGATCGAAAAGACTAATTTAAAGGAATGAAATTCTTGAAAGGAAATAAAATTTGCAGTTTGGAAACAGAAAATAAAGGAAAGAAAAAAAAACAGGAAATTATATTATAGAAAGGACACATGAAAATCTTGTCAGTGTCAGTGAGTCTTAATATATCTGATAATTTGACTTTCTTATGAAAAGACATGGTTGGTTCAGGTTGTAAAATGTCATGTGGTGTGACTCCCCAAAAAAACGTAACAATATTTTCTGATTAATAATAATAATATTAGGGGAAAAAACCCTAAACCCTTTTACCCTAAAAAATATATATTAAAACTAAACTAAACTACACAAAACAAAACAAAAAAGCACCCACATATTCAAGGTGCAAGGAAAATCTGTACACCATAATTTATTTAAAAAAAACATTTTTTTTATTGAACATTTATAAAATATTCCATATTTTGATTTTATTAAAAAAAACCTGAATCCATGAATCCTGAGTACAAACATTACCAACTTAGCACATTAATTTTAAATTAGATTTTTTTAGATTTGTCTTTATCTTGGACCTTCTTATATGTCATTGACCCACCTACTCTAGTATTCAGATTAAGAGTGCAGAATCCCTGTCAGTGCATCATCAGAGAGCAAAAATCGACTTATTAAAAGGCATGGCTGCACGTGCCTGGTCAGCAAGAGGAAGTTCTATTACTTTATAGGCCCTTTTCAACTATCCCTTATCTATCAATGCCTTTTTTCTTGGAGCTCAACAGCTCAACATGTCCAAGATCAGTGTGATTGCATTGTTGCAGAGCTCTATCTTATCTGTATCTCTCACATACTTCTGTGCATGACAAACAGAGTTGAGAGGAGAGGGGAATATACAACCGGAGACATTCAGAAGCTATGGTTTTAAAATCTAGGCTTTTATTTGAACAAGACAATCTGAGGGTAAAAGAACAAGTGACATCTTTGTATAATACATTTACTACATTTAATAATTCTGCAGATGCTTTTATCCAAAGCGACTTACAAATGAGGACAATAGAAACAATCAAAACAACAAAAGAGCAACAATATGTGTTGGGACAAGTCCAGCTTAGTCTAACTCAGTACACGTAAACAGTTTTATTTTATTTTTTAATATAGTAAATAAAAATAATAAAAAGTAGATAGAAAAGAGATAGAATAGATAGAGCTAATGTTTGGCCAAGCTAGGGTCACGTTATTATTATTTTTTCATAATAATGAAAAAGAAAACAAGTACATAGAATAGAAAAAGAATAGAGAACACCAGTTAGAGGGTTATTTTTTCTTTGTTTATTAATAAATAAAAAGAAAATAAGTAGATAGAATAGAAAGAGAATAGAAGGTTCTAGTGTTAGAGGGTCAAGTGTAGATAGAAAAGATGTGTTTTAGTCGTTTCTTGAAGATGGCTAAGGACTTAGCTGCTCAGATTGAGTTGGGCAGGTAATTCCATCAGGAGGGAACATTTAATTTAAAAAGTCTGTGAAAGTGATTTTGTGTCTCTTTGGGATGGCACCATAATGCGCCATTCACTTGCAGAATGCAAGCTTCTGGCGGGCACATAAGTCTGAAGTAGTGAATTTAGGTAAAGGGGTGCAGAGCCAGTGGTTGTTTTGTGGGCAAACATCAATGCCTTGAATTTTAATTGAGCAGCTATTGGTAGCAAGTGCAAATTGATGAACAGAGGTGTGACATGCACTCTTTTAGGCTCGTTAAAGACTACTCTTGCTGTCACATTCTGGATTAGTTGCAGAGGTTTGACAGAACTGGCTGGAAGACCTGCCAAAAGAATATTGCAATAGTCAAGCCTAGACAGAACAAGAGCTTGAACAAGGAGTTGTGTAGCATGTTCTTATAGAAAGGGCCTGATCTTCCTAATGTTGTATAAGGCAAATCTGCAGGACCGGGCAGTTTTAGCAATGTGGTCTGTGAAATTCAGCTGATCATCAATCACATCTCCAAGGTTCCTGGCTGTTCTTGAAGGAGTTATGGTTGATGCACCTAGCTGGATGGAGAAGTTGTGATGAAGTGTTGGGTTTGCTGAAACCACAAGCAGTTCTGTCTTGGTGAGGTTGAGTTGAAGGCGATGGTCCTTCATCCAGCAAGAAATGCCTGTTAGACATGCTGAGATTTGAGCAGCTTTCGTCAGATCAGGATGGAATGAGAGGTAGAGTTTAGTGTAATCAGCATAGTAGTGATATGAAAAGCCATGTTTCAGAATGACAGAACCTAAGTGATGCCATGTAGATAGAGAAGAGAAGTGGTCCAAGAACTGAGCCCTGAGGTATCCCATTAGCTAAATGTTGCGACTTGGACACATCGCCCCTCCAAGATACCTTGAAGGACCAATCTGAAAGGTAAGACTCGAACCACTGGAGTGCAGTTCCTGAGATGCCCTTTGCCATGAGGGTTGACAGGAGTATCTGGTGGTTAACCGTGTCAAAAGCAGACAGATCCAACTAGATACATATGGAATATTTGATAATAACGACTGAATGTGAATTCTGCATTTTTAAAAGGGCATCAGTAACTGAAAATGCACTTGTCACTCCTTCAAATAACTAAACTATGTGTAAAGCAAACAGGATTTAGCACTCTGAACACTGACAACTGTCAAAAACAAACAATGTGAAACAATGTCCAAATGCATACACAAACTATGTTTGCATTCATTAGTCTGAACATGCACAGTATTCCTGAGGCCAAGTGTGTTTAATGTCATTCTGGAATCTAATCACCTCTTCGAAGCACAAGGATGCAATTACTCTCCTGTTGACAAGCTCATCCTCTGTAGCTCAAACTAATGACATTAAAATTGACCGAATGTGGTTCACTGGCAAGTGGTATTACTGTAAGATTAGCACTGGCCAAGTTGATACAGTGTCATCTCCTCGATCTCCCTCCAATGCAAATATGAGATTAGAGAAAATGAGAGAAATACACTCCCTCTCCCTCTCTCTAATACAGCATCTGTTTTTCCAGCTGGGTGAGCGGGAATGTACTCATGAAGTGCCATCAAACCGCCTGCAATTATTTTGCTCATTTAAAGGTCACGTTATTAGATTACAAATCTGTGCTGAACCTCCCACACTGTTTTTAAGGTTGATTTCACATTCGTTCGATTGCTTGGTTCGAACCCGAATTCAATTCCACCCCTCAGCCCCCGCAGGTCTATTTTCACATTGTACTTTTGGGACTGAACCGCGGTACAAGTACCAGTGACAGCTGCTGACACACTTATTTTTTTGATTGATATTTTGTTAATGTTTTTGGAAAGCAGTTGAGAATTTTCTACAGTGAATGTTAATCAGTCTTTTTTTTCTTTCTTTTAAAAAAAAAAAAAAAACAAGAATAAGAGTCTTTGTTAATGCCGCTTAATGCCAACTGTTATATTATACTTAGACTTTAAACTTTTTTCATTTTTAGGCTTTTACATAAAAAAGCTTTTGTAAAATACTATACAAATATGTTCTTCTAAAAACTACATTGTAACTTATAGTGTTACACTTCGTATAATTTGACATATCTGTATGTGTTTCAATTATATTAATAAATTCCACTGAAAGAGAATATCACTGCTTTACTACTAACTTGGTGCAAAGATCCATGAATATAGATCATACAGTGCATACTATTATATTCTTCTTAATTTAAAAATAAAATAAAATAAATAGATTAAGCATTCTAAGTATTGTTCAGCTGGATGAAAGTCGCTTTAGATAAAAGCGTCCACTAAATGCATAAATGTAAATGTAAACTAAACAGCACTTCAAGCAGCAATGAGAAACGTACTCTACTAAGTGTAACTGTTAGTATGCAAATATGTAAGTTATGTGTCATCCACAGCAGTTCACTCTTTAGGAGTTTAAAACAGCTTGAGTGGACATACGTGATGGCATTTCTACAGATGGCCAGGACGTCATTAAAATAGCTTATAAATGAGCCCGTTGTGAACTGTATTCATATATAAGCTGTTTATAAGAGTCCACTGGGCAATATTCCACATATGAGATTCAATTTTGAATTTTGATGTCTGGATGATGCTTGACTTGATGAGACTTTGCATGTACATTACGATGACATGCATCACAGTTTGAGCTAAGGTTAAGCTCTCTCTCTATCTTTTTTCTCAGGGTCTGTCTCAGTAACTGTGAAAAGCAGTGTCACCAAGTATAGAGTGTGAGGAAGTGTTGGTGTTAAATGCACTGACGGTTCCCCACGAGTGCGGAAAGCTATATAGGAGTTGTGATTATAGTGTGTGTGCATGTGTGAACTAAGTGTTCAGATCACGGCCCTACATGTGTGCAATTTTAGACTGTTTGTCAGGTCGTAGCTGTTCCAAAGGGGGAAAAAATGTGTGCTAGAAGTTTGCCAAAAGACACACTTTTGCATTAATCCCAGTAACCTCATCCAGCACAACATTTAATGTGACTCTTATCCACACGGGTGGCTTAATTATTTGGGCTTCAGTGGATCACAGCCCAGATAATGGAAACCGAAATACTGGCGCCTTGCAAACTCAATAGACGGTGAAATTCCTCTCTAATGTTACGGAGATATGTTTAAAAGAAATACAATTTCACAGTTTAGTGACATAAATAATGCATCGGAGTGCAACTGTAGAGTTTTGTTTTTTGTCTGTTGCTCTTTCTAGAGTTGAGTTTCCCTTTCTGCATTGCAAAAACTTGTTTTACCTTAAGAGCAGGTCATATGGGTTTATAAACTTTTGCACTTTATAACGTAGCTATCCTTAAATGAAAACACTCTGCAAAGTTGTTAATCAAAAAACTGCATGATAAAAAAAGATATTGTCTCTCAAAAGAGAGAGTCGATTCTGAATCGCCTAAACCGAGTCGTCATATTTTCGAATCTTTTGCTTGTTATCGGTATACGTAACTGGGTAATACATTTGCATAATCCCCGCCCTGCACGTGAAATACGAACAGTGTCTGACCTACCCACAAACACTTCCGCTAGAACTAGTTGTGGTGAGCATCATTGTCTGAGGAAGATGCTGTGTTCAAGATACCACGGAAATACAATTCATACGCTTGTTGTGGTGCAAGGTCATGTTGTACCAAGGAAGCTTCTCTAATTTATCTCGCTGGTTTAATCTCTTTAATTTGGGTAACAGCTCTGACGAACTCAACCTTTTAAGAAACGAATGAAGTTAAGGTGGTGTTGTACAGCTTCGTTGAGTGCTTAAAATATCAAGTTTTTGTTCTAATGTGAGATGTATACCTAGTGTAGCTTTAGGTTTCCAGGTAAAGCACGATATTACTGTCTTACTGAAGTAGCTCAGATAATTCACTGTGAACCCACTATTTCCTAAGAATGTGTCGATTAATGTAGACTGACGTTGTTCTAATAATTACTTTGTTTAATAATAAAGAATGTAGTGTAGTGCACAGACTTTATAATCATTGTGAAATTGCTGTTTATTTTGCTGCACCGGCAGTTATAGAGTTAATGCGGGAGAGACGAGTGCATTAGTTAGGCTGGTGCGCCTGTGATACAGCTGTTCTGCGTTCTGATTAAAAGTTAAAACAGAGAGTCTTTTGTCTGTCGTTCTTCAAACATTACAGTAGACATATTTTGGTTTACAAACTGTATTGTTTCCTCAGTTAGTCACGTTAGCACTCGGCTAACATATCCACCATTATTGTTGTAAGTGTTCACAGTTTAGCAGCTAAACTTTAGCTGTGGGCACGATTCGCTTGCATAAGTGTTTTTGTATTTTATGTCATTATAAGAACGGATTGGAGCACTATATTATTGTTTTATGTAAAGGTGCTTTGTCAATGGTAGCGCTCGCTAACTTGGTCAATGACTCCTCTCTGTGCCAATCACAGCAGGCTTGGCCAGCTGACCAATCAGAGTAGAGTAGGCTTATAGAAGGGCGGAGTTTACTCCGAACTTGCTTGGAGCAAATCGTTTAGAAATCATTGGCAAATGACTATTAAATGGATATTCTGAGAAAATTACAATATTTTCTGACCTTAGATGCATTTAAACCTGTTGTAGGGGACTCCAACACAATATTAGGACACTTTAAAATACCATATGACCTGCTCTTTAAGCATTTAAATGTTTAAATATTAAAATATGTTGACAAAGGACATTTTTTTTAGAAAATGCTATATATCAATCAGCACACAGAAAGCTTGTCACACAACAAAACAAAACAAAACAAAAACAAAAAACAGCAAAGCAGAGCAGAGCAAAGAAGAAAAAAACACAAAAAATTCACCGTTGAATGTATTATGGAAGTGCATTTTATAAACCGTGATGATTGCTGCGACCTGTCAATCAAACACACTGTAGGCCTATGCTATTTAATTCAAGAGTGCTTAGGCAATAGGTTGAGACTGAGAGATCAAAAATATATGTCTGACTTTGGTAGACAGACTGCACATCTGAATTTGTTATTCAGGTTTTATGCTTTTAAGTTCAGGTTTCGGTGTGGAGGCTTCAAGGTCTCAAAGCAGATGAATATGAAGCTGATGTATATACTATAAACCTTCATCTCTATGTCTGAGCCATTATAAAACGTATGTATAAAGACTTGTGGGTAATGCTTACAGTCACAATTTCTGTTTTCCCACTGTCTTATTTACAGAATCGGTTTCCTAGCTATGTATTACGTTTTAACTTGATTTGATCTTCAAACAAACTTCATTTGTTTGATGATCCTATACTCAAAGAAGTTGTTTCTCTCCTAGCAGCAAGTGTTATAAACCTCCTGTCCTTTATATTTATTTCATTCATTCAGAAGTCAGTCCTTTCCATTAATAGATACAAAACAGGGTCAGACGTAATTTTTTTTAAGGTGCTTAACCTTCAGAAATAAATTGCTAACTTTTTTGGAAGGTCAAAACAAGGTTGCACTGTTTCACATTCAATTAATTTAACATTTTTGTGACCTTGTTACCAACATTTGGGACATGTCTAAATGCAATTTAAAATTATAATTAGTTTCACATTAAATAAACATAAAAATCTAATAAAATACATAAAATATTAAATACAAATAAAAGAATAACATGTAGAATAAAATCATCAAAAACTAAGCCAGACATTGTTGCAACTTCCATAGTTAATTCAAATGACTGAAAATCATATATTTTCCTTAAAACAGACAGATGCTTCTAAAGTAAGTAAGTACCCTATTCACAGAAAAAGTAACCAGCGTCTTTATTCACAGCAGCTGTCCAACTTGTCATCTAATGTGATTTGTGCACTGTATTCTAACATTTCTGAAATGTCTCTGTATATCTTATAGTGTCCATATATCCAAACGTCAACATAAGCATCTTCATTGAGTGAGTGAACCACCAAGTATGACAGCACATTAACACGCTGACAGAGCCGGTACTTTTGACGTGTTTCTGACACTTCTATAAATAATCTTGATACTGTGCTTGTCAAGCCACAAACAAGAAGATGTGCTAACAAATATCTTCCTAACAGGAATGTATGTGCATCTGTGAGCTATAGTCATGAATTCATACTGTTTGATCAATTATGCAAGGTCATACTATGGTGTCAAACTAATATATAAAGTTCATATATATTCTAAAACAAGAAGATACAATATCAAGGAATCATGTTATAACTTTCCCTCTTGTTAATGAGGCACTGGGCACAAAACAGCCTTAATGTCCTGTCATTTCCTCTGTCTATACTGTCGCTTGGTATAAACACTCCTAAATTTAAACTCCAATTCCTCCTGAGAAATGCGAAATGTGTCTTCAGTGTTACATGATCCTTCAGAAATCATTCTAATATGCTGATTTGCTGCTCAAGAAACATTTCTTATTATTATCAATGCTGAAAACAGTTGTGGTGCTTGCTATTTTAGTCAAAACAAATTTTTATATTCTTTCATGAATAGAAAGTTCAAAAGAACAGCATTTTTTAAAACTTTCACTTTAATTGATTCAATTTAATTCATCTTTGATGATAGAAAAAAAAATTTAAATAAAAACTGACCCCCAAACTTTTGGGCAGTGTATATAAAGAGTTAATATATATTTAAAATAATAAAAATGTCCAATTAGCATCAAGCTAATAACACTTCCTAAGATGGATTGATCAACTAGTCATTCAAGTAACCCGCTGACTAGTTTTGTACATCCTTATTAACACCAACCATCCGTATCACAACCACCAACTCTTTACGCGTCAGAGGACAGCAACTCTTACAACAGAGACAGAAGCAAAGAGAATTATGGGTAAAAGACAAGAAGCTGACAGGGCAGGGCCAGTGAGCAAGGTAAGAGGTTTCAGTGCTCTTGTGGCCCAAAACTGACAGTAATGAGAAGTTTGAGGCACCGTGCAATTCCATCTTTGGTAATCCATGCTGCATATTCTGCCTTAGAGGATTATGGTTCCTGGTGTCATCTTGACATTTTTGTCCCAAACAGATACTTAGACAGCAGCTATTATCTTGCACAGAACAGAAAATCACCCTTTTCAGTCTTCAAAGGACTACAAAATGGAAATACCCTAACTGTAACAGTTTGCATAGCCTAGATATGTCAAGGTGACTTTATAAGTAACAGCTAATGTGCATTATTTAGAGCATGCGTCCACCTCTTAAACACAAGGACTCATTCATCTACATTTATTTTTAATTTATTTACTTCATTGTTAGAAAGACAGACCACTGAAGGCAACTCCATTTCTGTGAGTGACACAGGTATTGATTTACCTACTAGAGATCTTGTTTATCCTTCCTTTACTTCTCAGTAAGTTAAAGGACCCCTGACAGGCTACTAACGGCCACCTGGCAGAGCGGGAACAACACACATGCTCTTAATAAATGACAACATGGGGGGACATCTATTAAAAGCTTACAGCTCAGTGCAGATGGCTGAAAGAAAACACATTCAGAAAGAAAGATGTAATGAAGAGAAAGAGAGTAAAAGGGCACAGAAGAAGAGTCTGTCCTTGTTCATTGTGGAAACAGCAAGTTGAGGGAGGAGCCTAAGGACAGAATTCAAACAATAAAAAAGACCGGGGCTAGTTGTCACAAGGGTTTGGACTCAAAAAGTCAATTTACTACTAAAAGTCCCACTGTGATTATACAAATGTTGAGATTATATATATATATTTACTATGATATAAAAATGATAGGATGTTCCATGTTTATTGGTGATTTTTTTTTATTTTAGTTAACTTGAGTTAATTTGAGTAACTTGAGTAAATTGTATGAATATACAATTTATTACTAACTTGTTATTTAAAAATCAACAAATAAATAAATGATTATGGGGTTAGAAATAAATAAATTCTAAATAAATAAAGGAGTTTTGTTGTACGTTTGAGTTTTTCTGTTCGAGAGTAATTGCTTCACAATTATTTTTTTCTTTTTAGATTTTGCCTTAAAATACAAACATTTTAGATGGTTTAAATGCTAAACTACACAATGTATCACTTATTAAACTTAATAAACACATTAAAATAAATTAATAAAACCACTGAAATAAATATAAGCCATTTATTTGGCAAATTAATTTAGTTTTAGCATGTTGTCTTTGACATTATTTTGTTTCATTTGTTGTTCGACAATTGTTTTTGTTTAAATTGAGCTAAATACACACATTTATGGTTTTTAAAATGCTACAATGTATACAATTTATTGTATTTTTATATTTTCAGTATATTGTATATAAGATATAAAATGTAATTCAATAAAAATAGATAAAAATGAATAAATATACATTTAAACAAATATATATTTAAACACGGCACTGTTTTTGAGGGTTCATTTGTGACACACAAAAACAAACAAAAAAATAATGTTCTTCGGCTGGTTCTTCCCTGTATACGTTGATTGACAGATGTCTCGTCCAGTCAGCGGTGAGTAATCCCAAACCAATGGCGCTGTCTCAAACTATACTTACCTCTTCCGGTTTGTCTGATTTGTTTTCTGACTTGTTATTTTGTTTTCGAATTTGTCCTTGTGTTTTCTGACTTGTAAATTTGTTTTCAGATTTGTCGTTGTGTTTTCTGAATTGTTATTTAGATTTTTAGACTTGCATTTGCGTTTGTAATTTGTTATTTTGTTTTCAGAATTGTGATTTTTGCACTTCTCGGTCACCGTACATTCATATGTGCATAAGTACTAATAATGTAGTGCATAAGTACTAATAAAAGCCAATATGCTAGTAAAATGCATGCTAATAAGCAACTAGTAATATAGCAGACTAAGGTCTTAAAATAAAGTGTTACCAACAGCACAGATCTTGCTCCCCCGTCCCTATGTATTCGCAGAACATTGTCATGAAGTACCCCTCGGTCCTTCTCCCCGGCACCGAAAGCTGAGAATTTTAAGATACAATCAACACAGCAGGCACAATCAGTGTCTTTGTCAGACCGCCAACAAGGCTTCATGCTGTGATCCTAGGGCTGGACGATATGGCCAAAATTTATATCACAATATATTTCTTAATTTCGGTCGATACGATGTAATTCCGATATCGATATGAACACTATTGATCTGAAATAGAAATCTTTTGTAACAAAAACAGTATTTACTCTCACGTTTGATCAATTGAATGCATCCTTGCTAAATAAAAGTAGTAATTTCTATAATTTCTTTCCAAAAATGTATAAAAGGGTACATGAATGTATAGTGTATAAGGTACAAAAGATTTTTATTTTAAGTAAATGCTGTTCTTTTTTACTTTTTATCCATCAAAGAATCCTGAAAAAAAAAAATTTACTCAACTGTTTTAAATAATCAGCAAATCAGCATATTAAAACGATTTCAGAAGGATCATGTGACACTTAAGACTGGGGTAAAGATGCTGATGAAAATTCAGCTGCGCATCACAGAAATAAATTACATTAAAATTCTATCAAAATAGTTATTTTAAATAGTAAAATTATTTCAAAATTGTTACTGTTTTTGCTGTATTTTGGATAAAATAAATGCAGGCTTGGTGAGCAGAGGAGAATTCTTAAAAAAAAAAAAAAAAACATTAAAAATTTTACTGTTCAAAAACTTTTGACTGGTAGTGTAGGTTGATTATTCTTATAGATTGAAACAAATGCTTCAGCCAAGATAAAGAGTATGAAAGTGCTCTGAGTTGCTGCAGAAAAACAAAAAAAGCGAACAATAATCAAAAACTGGAAATGTTGCTGGAGACCAAGTTATTATAGTTTTGCATTTTAAAATTAGTTTTATTTTAATATCGTTTTCAAATTTGCAATAAAATGGTTTAGTTTTTTTTACATAGTGCTGCTTTAAAGGGGTCATTTGATGCGATTTAAATTTTTCCTTTCTTTTGGAGTGTTACAAGCTCTTCGTGAATAGATAAGATCACTAAAGTTGCAAAGACTAAAGTCACAAAACCAAAGAGATATTCTTTTATAAAAGTTAAGAGTTAACCACGCCTACCTAAAACGGCTTGTTCTAACACGCCCCCACATACCTACGTCACGATCTGGGAAGATTTGCATAACGCCGCCCAAATGTTCACGCAAAGAAAGGAAGCGTAACTTTTATTCTCGCTGTAGTTTGTTGACACTACAGCCAGTCATGAAGACAGCTGTAGTGCTGGTGTGGTGAAGCCGCAACTACTGTTTGTTTGCGTCTTCCAAAAGAGGAAGATATCTGCCTCGTCAGGCCTGGAGCTAATCGTGATGTCGCTGAGGGAGGCCATCAACTTCACCGTGGGACAACAGCGGAGTCCAGCCCGACCTACAGCTCACTTAATCCCAGCACTCCGCACACGCTAAGCCGGTGCTTCCCATCACGGTAGGCTGCTGTTTTTCGTTGACCACTGATGATCAACCACGAAGGTTTGGGCAGTACGTGTAGCACGTGTTGTAGTTGTCATTTCTCGATGCACCAAATGCAAAGACAGTTTTATGGTTAAGCGGCGCGGATTGCAATTGCAAACGCAACGCAAAACGAGTACAATAAGACTTCAGTATAGGTCATATCATCGAGTAATTGTGTCAGCACCTGGCAGCAGCAAATGCTACGTTTCTAATGGTTTTTAAGTTTCTCTTCGGTTTAAATGTTTTTGGTCTCACGATTTCGTCGGACCACGGCTCAACAGTATGTGAAGGAGCGTAACTTTCCGTCTCACGCTTGAGGCTATTCAGCCAATCACAACGCATTCGATAGCTGGCCAATCTACCGAACAGCAGCAGACCTCGAGAGCTTTGTCGACGAAGGGACATTGGTTGTAATAAATCGCATTCCCCCGCGTGTCTGTCAGTTATAATTCCAAAGGGTTTTTTAGGGGGCCCTCAAAGGCATCGAGGACGAAAGAAACAGTAACGTAACACTATGTGGAAACAACTAATGTGTTAGTTGAACCTTCCCTTAATACACGCATAAACACCACATTTATTACAATCACAATACAACAAACTAGTCTTTTGCAGCATTCTAATTTTGTTAGTTTTAGTTTAGGTTTTATTTTGTGAACGCGCTTTTATTTAGTTTTATATAGTTTAGTTTCAGTTTTCAAGTTTTGTTTTAGTAATTAAGTTTATTAGCTTACAGGATCACGCCAGGCGCAGCAGAGGCCAAGAAATGACTTAGGCTAATTTAAACCATAGTGATGCAAAGCTCTAGAGACACAAATTAAAGCATGCTGAGATTGATAGAGGTAAATGTATACAAATACCACACCCAAAAGTAAGCATCATGCTCTTTTTTAATCTACACAAGTTGAGCTTGGCATTATATGTAAAATGCACTAAGATATGAAAGATAAATGGTTGTGATATTTATTTGAAAATAAATGTCAGCTAATTTCTTATATTAAAGCCTAGTCTTTCATCTATTTAAACTCTAACAGGCTAACCCGTATGACCAGGTAGGCCAAAAGTTCGATTGTTGGGTTACAGGAAGGGGTCAGCCTTTCTCCTCATCTCTCCTGCCGCGTTTTTAGTTCAATTTCCTCTGTTGTGCTGTCTTCGCTCTATTCTATTCGAATCGCCTACAAAATCTTAAAAGGACCTATGTGGGTTTGATTGCTTGTGTTTCAGCATGAGAAAATTACAAGTATATCTGCTCCTATATGATTGCTAGGTACGTAGCCTATATGCGGGTGCGGTTAAGGTCCGGGCTTTATGTCAAACGGGTCGCGTGTACAGAACTTAAGTGGGCGGCTGCCTGTCGGATTAATGGGTTCGGTGTGTTTTGTTGTGATAAGTGCGGAGGCAGGTTTACTTAACAGGGACCCGTGTCTAGGTGCCTTGCAGGTTCTTTAAAACTGCTTTGCGCTCTCTCCAATAAGTTAATTTCCTGACGTGCATGAGCAGGCCGCTTTGTAGCCGGGTATTTCCCGGTATTTCCCTAAACCGACCAAGTACTGGTCACTGCAGAGCCAAATGACCTCCAGCTCCCCCTCTCTGGATGTCCAGCTCCACCTCTGTGAGAACTAATGGGTGGAGTTATGTTTAGCTATAGGGTAAGGGGTAGGGTTAGGGAGTGGTTGGGTGTCTAGCTCCACCCATTACATCCAGCGAGGGGGAGCTAGAGCTCCAGCTCCTCCCATCTGGCTCTGCAGCGAGCACCCTCTCAAACCGACACACATCAATTTATTTAAAAAATTTTTTTATTTTATTTCAGTTTACGAAAATGTTTTTGACCAATAGTTTTTGTCTTAGTTTTAGTTTTCGTTTACAAAAATAACCTTGTTGGAGACGGGCTTATTTAAAATGAAAACCCATTCTCTGCCAGCAGGAGGCGCTGGGATACATTGTTGCAAGTCACTTTTTAGCGTGGACAAAACTATCGGTTTCCCCGAGAGTAATGGAGTGAATCAAAAGAAAGACATACATGCTCTATCTTTAGCTGAATGTACTTGATCAGATTAAAATGAAAAGCACCATTGAAAACTTTCTGAAGACAGACGGTTCCCTCAGAGATACATTATATATAAAAAACCCGCGCCGTGTTATGATTTTGAAACGTGCAGTGCTCATTTATTCAACGAAGTCAAACGCCACAAAAAAATCAATGTATGGGAAACACTGGTAACGTATATCGAAATATCGGAAAGTGTTTAAAAATCATATCACCGTTATTGAAAAAAATTATATCGCGATGCATATTGATATTGAATTATTGTCCAGCCCTATGTGATCCCATTGTGTTTTCCAGCTAATAGCTCCCAGTTATAGTCATCTGCATGTATGTGTTTACAAACAACAACAACAAAAAAGTTCATTAACAGAAAAAACGTCTCTAGGTTACGTATGTAAACATGGTCCCCCGAGGGAACGAGACGCTGCGTCAAAACACTTTGGGAACGCCCTTGCGTGACCGCGTTCTGAAGCACGTGTCAAATCCGGCCAATGGACCAGCGAGACGTCACGAGCACGGTGACGTAAGCACCAGAAAGCATAAAACCACATCCGGCCGGGCGCAAACCAGCTCCGATGAAGTAGCGCCTGCAGGGATGCAGGGAGTATGGCAAAGAGACGCAGCGTCACGTTCCCTCGGGGAACCATGGTTACAAACGTAACCTAGAGACGTTCCCCTTCAAGAACTCGGATGAGTCGAGTCCGCTTGGGAAACGACGGCAAGAAGCATTGGTTTACCTTCACTGCGCCATATGTACCAGTCCAGCCTGAGTGTGTTGTCATATGAGCACATCACGAAGGAGAGAACTTGGGGAACCTGGAGGTAGAAGCAGGTCTAGGTGTAAAAGCGGGACAAAAGGGTGTGTGGGAGGACAAGCCAGCCAACAAGCACAAATTGTCCGCAAGGCCGAAACCCAATTGAAAGCCTTGGGGATCCTTAGGCCAGCCATACTCCTTGTCGAGTGTCGCTCATGACCATAGGTGATGGTGCGAGGCCAGAGGACTCGTAGGCAAGGCACGAACTGGCCTCGAACACACCCAACCTACACCGTAGTCGCCTTGCGTGCGGACTTAATTACCGTGTCTGTTGGCCGCTGGATCCAAGAACACATAAACAAAAAGCTGATCTGTCTTACGCGACGGGGCAACTCTGTGTGCGTAAGCGGCCAGTGCTCGAACTGGACAGAGCAGAATAAGCCTTTCTTGGCCTACTGACCTGAGTACGGAGTGAGGGACAGATGGGCTTAAAGTTACTTATGGGCCATGCTGTTGCAAAGAAGTGTATGCGCACCCTTAGAGGGACATACCCGGCACTCGGTAAGGAAATTAGCATTAACCCATGGCCTGGACCTAGCAGAAACCTTTCCCAGGCATTGATGAAACAGCAAGAGTTGCTATGAGAAGATTCGCCGGATCTTTTTAAGTGAGGATATAGTGAGAGGTAGGAGAAAGATGGTGTTGAGGCAAATCAAACTGATGCAACTTGAAAAAAAAAACCGAAACTCTATCTTATGGGGGTTCAAAGCCCTCAACAGAACCAAAGACCGCGAATGGTCCCATAGGGACCTTGGTGCGCTGTTTGTACCGGCCTCGGCCCTCAGGGTGCCACGGAGGGGAAACGAGAGTGGCAAAGTGGGCTGTCTTCCCACTGAGGACCAACAGAAAGGGCGGTGGGTAAGCAGCTAAGGGCCGACACATATACCTTAAGAGTGGGAGGGAGAATAACCCTCGCGGAGAAAATTCGCTCCTGCACAAGAAACTCCAAGAACTGTACCAATGGCAGTTTTGGTGATCTGTGTCTGCAGTGCTGTCCGCACCATGAATGCGAAATAGTTTTCCACTCGCAAAGGCATACATGTTCATGTGGCATGAGGAGCTCTGGACGGGAGTATAGTAACAAAAACCTCATTGATGAGACCAGATGCTAGGGAGCTGTGCCACCCTCAGGGCCATTGCCCAAAAGCTTTCCTAAATCTTTGATTGATTAGGAAGACCGTATTGTAGTTGTACTGGTGCCGGATCAAAACACATATGCCCGCATTAGGTTTGGGAGAAAGTGTTTCAGTGCTCGAAACACTGCCAGCTTCTCCAGGCAGTTGATGTGCCATGTGAGATGATGGTCTTCCCACAGACCCTGGGTAGAGCGGCCACTCTTGACCGCTCCCCAGCCCGTGAGAGTGGCATCCGTCGTTAGCATTACGTGACGATAAGGAGCCCCTAACGTCGGGCCTTGAAACAGGAACCAACGTTTCTTCCACATGTAAGGCACGTAATCATCGCCGCGTGACCTTGATCATGCAAAACAGATTCCCCTCGGGGAAAATCCTTTGGTTCTAAGCCACCACTGCAAGGGTCTCATGTACAGCAGGCCAAAAAGGTATCACGTTGGACGCCGCTACCATCAGGCCCAACAGCCTCAGAAACTGTTTGACAGTGAGTGACTGGCTTTCTTACCCTCGTGACTGTTGTGAGGATTGACTCGATTCGAGCAGGAAACAGACGTGCCTGCATCGAGGTTGAGTCCTACACCACGCCTAAAATACAGTGGGGCAAAAAAGTATTTAGCCACCAATTGTGCAAGTTCTCCCAGTTAAAAAGATGAGAGAGGCCTGTAATTTACAACATAGGTATACCTCAACTATGAGAAAAAAAATGAGAAAAAAAATCCAGAAAATCAATTGTAGGATTTTTAAAGAATTAATTAAATTCCTCTGGTTGTAAATAATGTATTTGTGGTCATCTCCACAAACAAGCAAGATTCGGCTCAGGCCACCAAGAACCTGTAACTTCTTCTTGTAAGAGGCTCCTCTTGTACCCAATTTCGTTACCGTATAATGGCAATGTTTGAACTCGTTAGAGGATAAAAAGACACCCGTCCCACAACCTCAAACGTCACACTCCAAACCCACTATGCAAGACCAAAGAGCTGTAAAAGGACCCAGAAGAAACAAAAATTGAGACTGACACCAGGTGGAAAGACTGCCATCTTGCAATAGGTAAGCAGGTTGGTGGAAGCAACTCAACTGGGGAGCATTATTAGAAAAATGGAAAGAAAGACAAAAGACATACAAGACCACGGATAATCTCCCTCGATCTGGGGCTCCAACGCAAGATCTCACCCCGTGGGGTCAAAAATGATCACAAGAACTGTGAGCAAAAATCCCAGAACCACACGGGGGAACCTAGTGAATGACCTGGAGAGAGCTGGGACCAAAGTAACACATAAGGCTATGTTTTGACCTCAAAACAATGCATCAGTGAACCATCAGTACTAGCGCCGCCAGGGACTCAAACTGAGCGCCTGCAGATGTGTCCCCCTGCTTAAGCCAGTACATGTCAAGGCCCGTCTTAAGTTTGCTAGAGAGCATTTGGATGAAGAGGATTGGGAGAATGTCATATGGTCAGAGGAAACCAAAATAGAACTTTTTGGTAAAAAACTCAACTTGTCGCTTTTGGAGGAGAAAGAATGCTGAGTTGAATCCAAAGAACACCATACCTACTGTGCAGCATGGGGGTGGAAACATTATGCTTTGGGGCTGTTTTTCTGCAAAGGGACCAGGAAGACTGATCCGTGTAAACGAAAGAATGAATGGGGCCATTTATCGTGAGATTTTGAGTGAAAACCTCCTTCCATCAGCAAGGGCATTGAAGAAACGTGGCTGGGTCTTTCAGCATGACATGATCCCAAACACACCGCCCGGGCAACGAAGGAGTTGCTTCGTAAGAAGCATTTCAAGGTCCAGGAGTGGCCTAGCCAGTCTCCAGATCTCAAACCCATAGAAAATCTTTGGAGGGAGCTGAAAACCCGTGTTGCCCAGCGACAGCCCCAAAAAAATTACTGCTCTAGAGGAGATCTGCATATAGGAATGGGCCAAAATACCAGCAACAATATGTGAAAACCTTGTGAAGACTTACAGAAAACGTTTTTTTGACATCTGTCACTTGCACAACAAAGGGTAGATAACAAGTATGAGGATTAAATTTTGTTAGTGACCAAATACTTATTTTCCACCATAATATGCAAATAAATTCTTTAAAAATCCTACACTGATTTTCTGGATTTTTTTTCCTCATTTTGTCTCTCATAGTTGAGGGTATACCTATGATGAAAATTACAGGACTATCTCATCTTTTTAAGTGGGAGAACTTGACAATTGGTGGCTGACTAAATACTTTTTTTCCCCACTGTAAGTGGTTCTCTGTAGTGGAGAAAGAACTCTCTTCTTGGCGTTTAGTCTTAACCCAGCTCTCNCAGCAATTTTTAGAAAAGCTTGCCAGACAGTGAAAAATCTGTCATTCAGGGTCAGATGCATAGTCATGTGTCACAATTGTTTAGCTTAGAAACAGCATGTCTGTGTGTATTTTTAATTTCTTGGCATTAATCCTCATCTTTAAATAGCATGACAGTTGTTAAATAGCCTTTTGTGTATCTTTACAGGTTTCTGGGGGAGTGTCGGGTCGCTCTTCGAGATGTGCTCAACTCTCCCAACCTGGCTGCTACTTTCACTGTGTCCCTGGTAGACACCAAAAGAAACAGCACAGGGGTGCGTTTGATCTGTTTCTCACCGTCTATCAAATTTACTTTCACACTCACTGATTGAACAACATACAGCCTGGACCTTTACTGTTGGTGGCAACATCCCACCTGCATGTCTACTACAGTCTGTACTTCCCCAGTATCCATAGTGAAAAGAATATTTTCCATCAAATATTCACGTCATCCTTGTCTTACATGTAATTTAAGAAAGACATTTTGAAGAAATACTACAAGGCTATGTCTTACACGACAACAGAGTGCCACTTCCTGGCATTGTGTGTGGGTATGTATGCGTGTAGGTTGACGTTGGGTGATGGAGAGGGAAAGGTGGAGTTGGTTTACTTAGCTCCTTTTTTATCCGTCTGCTCTTGAAATATAGCTGATTTCCGGAAATAATTTCCGGAAAGTACGTTATAAGGTATCACCCTGACGCCGGTCTAATCTCAAAAACAACTCCAGCATGCAACTTTTCTGTCCCACCCTTCCCAAAAAAGCTCTTCACTCTGAACTTTGATGGTAATTTCAAAATAAATCAAGGCCTGTGGGGCTGTAATACGGATGAGTACCTTTCGCCACGATCTTGGCACTCAGCATGAGATCGGGAAAAAACGAAGGCCCCCATCGTAAGGCTGTGATCTGATTTCAGATGCTCGTCTAATTATTTTTAGGACGAGCGTCCTGTTTTTAGGCTGGCCAAATGATATTTTATTTTGGCTACTGCCCGAGTCACACCTCATACGCGAAGGACTGTGGTGGCGAGTCCACAGTCTCCTCTGGCTCGACACTCGTCACATCCACCTCCTCTGAGGAAGATAGATGACGCATCTGGCTCTTTCTCTCTCGCGGGGGGGGGGCGCGCGAGAGAGAGAGCCGTGGATCTAGCGGGTGAGGACTGAGAAAAGGATGAGCCCGTCTCGGATCCTTCCGCTAAATCCACCCGCGATCCCCACTACAACAGTCTGCGCTGTGCCTCGGCAGCAGCGGGACCGCTGCCAGCGGGATCGCGAGCCTTGGCGCTGTCATCAAACGCAGCCAGGCGAGGGCGGAGCGTGCGCAGCGAAAGCTCGCAGTGATGACAATCAGCTCCCTCAAAAGCTGACCGTGCATGCTCCGCTCCCAAACAAAAGACACACAAATTGTGTGTATCCCCCGCCACCAGATATCGTGGGCAGGGAGAAACACAGCATTTGTAATGCCGTTCACTCGCCATAGACTTTATCATTGTTTTATATATATGAGTGCTTGTGCGGACAGACAACAGTAAATAGACAGACACATACACAGAGCGCTACTGAAGAGCAGAAGCTGGTTTGCGCCCGGCCGGAAGTGCCTTTA
This sequence comes from Sinocyclocheilus anophthalmus, assembly GCA_018155175.1. Taxonomy (NCBI): domain Eukaryota; kingdom Metazoa; phylum Chordata; class Actinopteri; order Cypriniformes; family Cyprinidae; genus Sinocyclocheilus; species Sinocyclocheilus anophthalmus. Next base: position 258,533 of record JADLZN010005611.1, read on the forward strand.
TGCTTTCTGGTGCTTACGTCACCCTGCTCGTGACGTCCTCGCTGCTCATTGGAAACCCCCCCCCCCCCCCCCGGATTTGCCACTGCTCAACGCGGTCACGCAAGGGCGTTCCCAAAGCGACTCGACGCAGCTCGAGTTCCTGAAGGGGAAACTCAGAGTGTCACCTTTCAAAAGAGACCAAAACCATGCATATACTCCAAATGGTTCAAGAACAGCATGCAATTTACTTTGGGTATGCCTTTTTTATGCATTTTAGGCAAATTTTACAGGAATGGTAAGGGGTTAATTGTTCCACAATTGTTTTTTTGTTTAGGTTTAGCTGAAACACCTACAATAATGGCCAGTTCCAACTTCCAACTTACCACATTAAGTGGAACAAAATGTATCTTATTTTTTCCTGGAAAATAACAGTGGAAATACTTTAAAACAATTTGTGGTCAAGACTTTAATGCGAATGTCTGTACACAAAGTGATTTTCAAAACTGTGTGTATCCGAGGAAACATTCGCACATAACTCAAGCGCAGCATCAAGTCTGTTTTGAAAGTTGACGGGAGGCTCTTTACTTCTTTAACTAATAATTTACGTTTTCACTTTCATTCTGCCTTTTAGTGAGGCGTCCATTAGGGGCAGGAGATGAGGCTCTTCTAAAAGGAAGCGCTCAATAATTCAGAAGCCATTGTTTCCTGTGATGCGCTTTGCACACTCATTGACCTTTGATCTACGTTGTTTATCTGTGCTTGATGGATCTGCTCAGGGCAAATGCGGCGTTCGCTGCAGAGGAATAAATCACAACTCTATCTGTTTATGAGCGAAAGGTGAAGATGTGACACACCGTGACAGCCACTGAGATAACACTTTCATTAGCAGAGCCATCACAACTTTATCTCCCAGGCAACACTTGTTTGTTTTCATGCCCGTCTTTGGGAAGTGTCTTCGAGATGAGCATCTCGTTTCAACCCGCACATGCTGCGAACACACAAAGGTTTGATCTTATCGGAACACCTATCTACTAATTGACTGACTTTGTCCGACAGTAAGAGGCTTATTAGACTTGCTGCGTGTGGTGAAATCCACAAACCGCCGGCTTAGAGACAACAAAAAGTCACCGAGAGGGAGAGTGGAGGAGACAGAGCTGAGTATTAATATGCACAGTGTTGAGATGCACACCAGGGATGGTTTAGCGCTGATGTGTCTGCTTGTGCAATAACATACACCTTTAACTTCATTATCTGCTGCCACAACATTGCAAACAGCTTTACGCACATTTGAACACACGCACTTAGACCCAATTATGAAGGCTGGAGACATCATCCAGAACTAATTAATAGAGTCCGATTATCACTCATTAACCTCTGTGCTGCTCGGCTCATCCATTGAAACTGGGCAACACGTGTGTGTGTGTGTATGTGTTTTGTGTTGTGTCTTGAGACTTTCAACACTGGCACTGAATCAACTTATCTCAAAAATAAAATATTTATTGGCTGCTAACAAGATCTTGTTTTAAAGCACTACATTTTTTGAAAAAACAGAACTTAAGTTTAGACAAATCGAGGGCATATGGAAGTAAATGGGAGTTTTTCTTTGCACTGAGGTCAGTAGGATCAACATCCACACACTCTGTACTTCAAACCAGTCTCTCTGGAGGATAAAAGCTGGCCTAAGTGTTCCATGAACTTAGTATAAAGAATAGAATTTGAAATAGTTACATAACATTAAGTTTTTTCCCAACACTGATAATAAGAAAGGCTGCAAATCAGCATATTAGAATGATATCCGAAAAATCATATGACGACAGGAGTAATGGCTGCTGAAAATTCAGCTTTTCCATCAAAGAAATAAAAAACCTTTTAAAATATATAAAAAAAAATGTAAATGTATTATTATTTCACAATATTACTGTTTTTACTGCATTTTTCATCAAATAAATGCAGCCTCTGTGAACATCAGAGACTTCTTTCAAAAAGGAAGATTTTTTTTGTTGTAACTTCAAAACTTTTACAGACCCCAGACTTTTGAAAAGCAGTGTATTTCTCCTTTTCTGCGCTGATATATTTTCCATATGTTATAGAAAGTGTACATTTGGGGGTCAGTGCTACCCACCACCCAAATTGCCCACACAACTAGGGGGAGAGAAAATAAAATAATAATCATAATAACATAAATAAATAAAGGCGGAATTGCTCAACAAGATTTTAACCACTCAAACATTTTGACATGACAAACAATGAGAAGGAAGTGATTCTGTGATTCTATAAATGTTCCTTCACATCACAGAAAAGCAGTCTGACTGTTCTCCACTCTTCAGCTTCACGTCAATCAACACTTCACATATTTGGTCTGCTGCATGCGTATCAATAACCAACAGAGTGGCCCCTCAGTATCCCAAAGGGATGTGCTCAGCACACATACTGGAAAATATACCAAATAACATACCTGCAACAAAAGAACAACTTAGACCTAAACTACGGTTATATTAGGCCTACAGTCATTTATAAAATCACTGTAATCCATCACGTTGCACATTGCAAAAGACCCCGACTGAGTGTTTAGGCTGTGAATATTTATAATGCAAAGCAGGCTGTGGTGAGTGTTGCTCCCAGAGCTCTCTGTATTAGCCCGCACATGGCCTGAGAAATTTAGCGTCCCCCCCCCCCCCCCCCCCCCCCGCCTCTGTAAGAGTACCACTTGCCTCATTTCTGCATAGATTTACAGGAAATGGATCAACCAGAGAGGAAGTAGGCTACTTCTGCATGGCCCTACCCTGGTGTACTGCACATAGATCTGAGGTAAACAGATGTAGAAGTGCAGTTTGGGAGAGCTATTGTATTACAGTATGTTGTTCCACACGCAGATCTGAGCAAAATCCTTCTGCTTCTTTACAGCTTTTAACTCTACAACCCCAGACAGCAGTGTATTAAAAAAAAACATCCACTGGAAAAGCACAAAGTTAGCTGTAAAACCTAAGTTGCATTTGGGATATATAATACTCTTTGGAAAATATCAGGGATAATCCATGCCCCCGATAAAGTAAAGCAATCGTGGACAAGATGAAAGAATTTCACTTATTTCCTGACTGGGAGAGCATAATTGAAGTCGAAGGAAATTCTGGACCCCATAGATAATGTTGTGGTAAGTTTCCGCCTCTGTCTGTCCATGGAAAATTGGATTAGCTTAAGAAATGGTGTGCTAGCAAAGGCTCCTCTCATCCTATCGTCACTGTATGAAAGTCTTGACTGGAATCATGCTGCTGCCGCCGAATCAGAAAGAATATAATACACATATTTTTGTGTACATCCTCAGGGGTCACTGACGGCAAACATCAAATAAATGTAAAGCCAACATGGTTTATTTTGGATGCAATAACTGTCTCTTGTGACGCTGAATTAAAGTTAATCTTTTGGGTGGTTGGGAGGATAACTGTGAATTTCACTCTGACTGACTTGTTTTTCTCTTTTTCTCAAATGAACCAAAAACTATTTTAAGACATGGACTAAGGACATACGTAGACAACCCATATATAAATAAATAAATCAACAATCAATTAATATCAGTCAATTTAGTCCCATCTATTAATTTAATTTTCACATTAAAATTCTTAATTTTTTTTTATGTCAGGGAGGTACTGTCCTTATATCATACTAAAGAAAAAAAGCCTAATTAATAGAATAAAATGTATTGAAAGTATTAAGTAGTTTGGAATGATTTGTTATTACACTTTCTTAGATAATAATAATAGTAATATAATACATATTTTTAAACAGCTTCACGTCAATAATATTTGAAAAACTTCACGCATGAAGAATAACAAACCTATTAAATAAATTATAATATATTATTATAATATATATATAATATAGAGATAATATATTTATATATATTAATGTATGTTTATGAATGTTATGTTATTTTATGTATTATAACCCCTGTGAGTTCTGGTTGTAAAATGATATTTCTACGTTAACAACTTTTTGCTATATATAAAAGAAGATGATATTTGTAAAATCAATCTATCATTCAATCAATGCATACATACAACTACTTATTCATTATAATAATATTCATTAAGATGTTTACACTCACGTGTGTTCAAGGTAGGGGTCGACCGATTATCGGCCTGGCCGATTATCGGCGCCGATATTAAGCAGTTTTATGATTATCGGTATTGGTCATTTTCAAAACCGATTTGCCGATAAAATAACTTAATTTTGAAACGCGCTATTTGGCTCTGATGCAGCCTGTCAGAACTCACCACTCTGTGGCCTAAAGCAGTCTCCGCCCACCACCCATCTGATTTGTTGGGAGTCATGAGTCTGACCAATCAATGCAGAATTCACTCTCACTCCAAAAGCGCTTGCTCTCAAAGGTAAGACAGCAGCAGACGTTGCTTAAGTTGCAATAAATCGCAATCCACTAACGTTACACTGAAGTTGCAAAACACCTCATTATTATCTATGATTTCCGATGCAGAAAATGTGACTGGAATCGTGGAATCCAGTCATATTAATGGAATTTACTGTATGACGCAGAATGTCACGGAATTTGTCAAAGTTTGGATGAATTAATCAAAAGTAGGTCAGTACACTTAAATAGAGTCGCAAAATGGACTAGCATCTGTAAATATTAAGCCACAAAAATACTATTTAAATATGAATCCAGCATGTTCTGCGTGTCTCTGTGTATGTAAATGGCAGACGAGCGGTTTTGTTTTCTACACAAAGTGTGCGACGCTAGCGGTGATTTCAGCTTCTGTCGTCTCACTACATGAGGACATAAATACATGAACAACATCTCCAGAACTGCTCTGACTCCCTCTAAGAGTCACTTCATGAGCATGAGCATTTGACAGTTTCATTGGAGTAAAACTATCTTCATATCATTTACATAGACCTACAGAACCAAGTTCCTCATGGCAACCCGTCAAAATATAAATTCGGGTTAGCTTAATGAAATTATCAGAATATATTACGGTGGTTCAGATGTACATTAATACTACTCAGATGCAAGTTTCTGTCGCACGACTGATTTCCTTCCCCCCCCCAATTTTTGGAAAAAAGGGAAAAGAAACAGCACATTGTTGTGTTTTCTGCCGGTGTTCTGACGATTTACAGTGTTGGTAGCATAATCTGATAGGTATCATTATTTGTCAGACGCCAGCCCACCACAAATTATCCCCCGCCACGTCTGCAGGCTTCTCACTGACAACATAACGCCGTCTCCATCATCAACAGTCAGATTATTAGCAGAGAACACAGAGCAGGTCTTGAATTTCGGCGCAGGATTGCGGCTATTAATAATAATTCTACTTCCCGCAGGTTCCACGCTTATAACGCGATGACAGATGATGGAACTTATCATTTGCACGTGCTTTTGAGTCTTGAGAACTTTCATTTTCTGTGCGCCCACAGATCGTGATAAGGAGTGACAGATTTTAATAATTATTCATGGAGTTTGCAAATGTGATTTTGATTTAATACAACAGTTCAATAAACACGTGCTGTCTGATTTTGCTCTATTTCATCAACGAAAATAGTTCCAAATAAAGTAACAGCTCAGCCGCTGCGCATCTCTAAAAGCAAACACAGCGGTGTTTCATTCATGAATGAAAGTGCGTTTTTGAACAAATCTAGTGAGTCAGTGATTCATGATTACCCTCATAAAGACAGTCCACTTGCTTCATTCCGAATGAACAAGCCGTCAAACGATGCATTGAATGCAGATTCATTATAAAATCCGTATTTGCCGCCACTTTGGCGGTTTCAGTTTCATTTTTAGGTATAATTTCAGTTATTTAAATCGTTTAATATTTCTGTATTCAAAATTGTATTTAATCTCCACATGAATTTATGAATTTAATTGCACTCATGCCACCTCTGAGCCTCATTGAATGTCTGAAAATGTACCTACAAGCCACTTTGGTGTTCTTCTGTGCCACCGCTGTAGTACAAATACATTTTTCATTAATACTAATTTCATGATTGGTAACTTATTTGTCTTATTCTACTTCTTATTATATTGTTTTAAATATAAATTTAAAAGTTCGAGCATAATATTTGAATTTACAGCTGAATGAGCCATTGCAAGGTAAAGGAAAAAACCCCCTGTAAATCAACTTCACCTCCTATTAGGAAGGCTAATTTTTGATCAGAATTTTTGATTATTGATCAGAAGGTGCTCCTTAATTTTTTTAAATTAGGAGGACAAGCGCTCTTGATTACAAGAAGAAAAACGATGCTCTTAAACTAGGTGTGTGACAGGTATGGCTGAGGAATGGGGTTTGGCCGAGGAAAATTTTTCAGTCAAAATATATATTTTTTTGCTTTAACCCCTGACTACTACAACAATTATTACAACTTTTATTTAAAAAAATAAAATCACACAATACGCTATTTCTTCCATATTTTAATAAAAAAAAACTTTTGTTTGCCAAAAATAGAGTTTAACGCCTTTAAACTAAAGAGTTTACGGGGGAGTAAACAACACAACCACCCCAGGGAAGCAGTTTTGTCAGAGCCCTTGTTAGTCTTAATTTTGACATTAATTTTCATTTTTACACCAGACATATATATATCGGTTCAAAATATCGGTTATCGGTCTACTTGATCTGTAATAATTGGTATCGGCCTTGAAAAACACATATCGGTTGACCCCTAGTTCAAGGTGTGATAAAATACTACATATTTAATATATTTCACTTGATTGTTACACACTATATTTTTCATTAACTGAATTTAAACCTTTCTTAAAAATGGTATAACGTTTTTTTTTTTTAAGTCATTATCTACCATTCTGCTGTAGAAAGACAAAGAAAGACATGCAAAGCTACTTCACTTTACAATTAAACTGAATGAACCTTTCAGAAGTGAGATTTTGTGAAAACTACTGAGATTTTAAGATTAGGCACTAAAGCATGAGATGTACATCCTAAATACTCAAGTGTGTTAACGCTTTGTACGCTGCCCTTTCTGAACAAACATGGCTTCCTTTTTTAATCTTCATTGCCATTCATGCAAAACTAGAATTATGTTGAAAGTGTTTCTCAGATCTGAATGGCCTCCGCTGGGCTGAATTTCACTTGGATATGAACTTTAATTTTCATTCTGTTCCACACAATGCTCTTTCAAAGCCAATTCATTCACTCAGTATCAGCCGGGATCAAACTAAGGCCCTCTCCTACATGTCATCTCTGATACAAAAAGGCCACGTCTGTAATTGTCTGTTTTCTTCTACTCTAATCAGCATCTCTTATTGACATTAAGAGAAGAAAAGTCCAATTCATATAATACAGAGTTCTGGAAACAGCGTGAAAGCAATGGGGCCAGTTATAAATCCAGTGAATCGCAACATTTCACCTAATAAAGGATAATTGTTTGATCAGTGTGTTAAATTGGGCAGTGAAGGTGAATTTACAAGCAATTTCTGAAATGGAATCGTTCAAAATCACGCTGGCATTTCAATCAACACTTTAGCAGTCTTATGCATAGAAAATGGAATGGAATACTTCTATTTGAAACTTTATTGGAACTCAATTTAAACTCCATTTAGAAGCAATAAAAATAAAGACTGACTCAACCCTTCAGATCTGAAGAGTTGTCTCTTTTCAGTGTTCAGTACAAAGCAAATTGGTGTCTCATTGGGTACAGCAATAAATGCAGCAATGGCAACAGAAGATGTCCCAAACAATGTTGCTAGACCCTTTGTTACTGAGGCACCAAGCCCAAAAAAAAAAAAAAAATAAAACAAAAAAAAAAAAAAAAAAAAAAAAAAAAAACAAAAAAAAGAAAAGAAAGGAAAAAAAAAAACAAAACCAAAAAAAAAAAAAAAAAAAAAAAAAAAAAAAAAAAAAAAAAAAAAAAAAAAAAAAAAAAAAAAAAAAAAAAAAAAAAAAAAAAAAAAAAAAAAAAAAAAAAACACCAAGCAAATAATGTTCTTGTCAATGTCAATCAAGATTCACATACATCGACCTATGAATATTTTTTGTTTCTGATAATATTTCAGCAATAAAGATTTTTTTCTATCAGCTGTTTAGAATCAAAACTATAGTGATGTCAGATTTGTGAATGAATCACACTTTTGAACTAATCAGTCAAATGGGTTTGATCCGAAAAAGCAAAAAAATCTCAAATATTACATTTTAGACTACTTCGATGTAAGCCTTGAGAAAATTGTAGCGCTCCAAACAGGAAAAAATAGGCCCTTGTACTGCAGGTGCGTAGAGCCAGTGGGATACTTGAAAATGAACAAGAGGGTGGCTAACCACACACTGATCCACTCAAGACTGGAAACGTCTACAAAAACATCTTTTTTATTTTATGAATTGCATCGTGCAAAAAGTGCAAAGTGCATGTGAATTAAAAGCATATGGACACGAGCAAGCAAGCAGACGTTTCAGCACATTGCTATCTTCAGTGCTCGTGAGTTAGCCACCCTCTTGTTCATTTTCAGACTTACATTTATTAAACTAACTACAGCAAAAAACTAAAACTTCCCTTACTGTATGAAAGAACATAAGAAACCAATGAAACATTACATTTCCGAACACCTCCAAAATGAACTCTTTGCATTTTCCGAGGACCTGACATTGCAAAAACGTCGATAAAAAGCTCAATAATTTATTTTTGAATCAGTTATTTTTCTGGGTATAATTGGTGAAGGTAATTATATTATTATTTAAAAAAGGCTGACAGTCAGCAGTCTGCAGTGGAAGATCAGAACGGGAGCTCCTTTGTTCCATTCCTAATTAGCATCATTCTCCATTTGAGAGAGCGAGTGCTGAAAATGCATGAACTCTTGTAGACCCCTGAATGTGAACCTAACTAGACTGGGGGTCTGGAAACGAGGGAGAAAAATCTTCTAGGACAAAAAAACAATGGGGTGGGGTAAATATGCATATCTATAAGGGAGTTGCCAGGGTGCTATGTACTAACTGACAATGTAAATAACAACAAATCTGAAGTAGAAAATCTAACTTGTCTGTTCAAGTCAGAATAGCTAAATCTTTGACAAATTTTAAGAAATACTGCCGTTTTTTCCATTTTTCTTTCTCAAATTGAAACATTTCAAACAAAACAGAATATTTTTGCGAACATTGCTTTTATTTATAATCAATTTACATTTTTTTCTGTCTCCTCAAATTCTCTTTTCTATCCTGTCGTTATGTTGAAACATCCCTTTACCTTAAATAGGCAAGTTCTTAAACTTTTGGTAGGGAAACAACAGCACAAACATTAGCATTAGCAAAGCATGCTTTGTGGATTTACTTTGACTCTCTTTAAAACAATTCATCCTGTTTGATAAAATAAAATAAATTGATATAATATCAAAAATTCTAATCAAATAGCAAATAAATAAATAAATAAAAATTAAAATGAACTAGCTGACTCTCAGTCCCTTATAAAGCAATGGCTTGGTCTTTTTTAAGCCCATTATTTATTTATTTATTTATTTAATTATTCATTTATTCAATTTGTCATTTTACACATAATCAAGCTATAAGATACTTCCTTGAAATTCAACACAAGCATAGATACTTTTTTAATGTAGTAATGAGCCATGTGCCTTTGCATGTGCGTTAAGGTGATGCTTTTTTATTGAAAAAAAAAATATTACCAAGGAAGAGCAAACATGATCTTTTAAATAAATGATGATATGCCGTCAATATTGGCACACTAATTATTTCTGCAAGTACGAGTCCCAGTGTAATTTCTCATAATTTTTTCATTTCAGGCTGCAACTTTACCTTGTGGTTTCTTTATGAATGCTTTTATAGACTTGTAATAATAAATAAATAAATAAAAATTATTCTCTAACCTGTAGGCTGAAGGTCATCACCTTAACTACAATCACTTTCAATTAAAAATTGCATTGAGATATGCCCATTATGCATTATACCACACACCAAAATCTTTGATAAAAAGAAAATTGCCACTGGAGCTTAGAAATACAGATACCAAGCCCTTATGTAAAGCCCATATGACAAGACAAAAAGCTGCCAGCTATAGCAGAGCTTCATATTAGATTTCAGAGAATGGTTCATCTGTTTAATTCCAATATACTTTTAATGGCATGCAAACAGAAGGAAAAAAATCATGAACTTATGATATTTGCAGTGTCACAGTTGCTGCAAGTTTCCCACAGGTAATAAATAAGAAGCCTACAAGTTGAAAATCAGATAGATATGGTTTGTGTTTAGCTAGCATTCACTCTCTAGAAGTCTAAAACATGCTAAAAACTGAAAAGTCAATGTCAGTGGCAAGCAGGGCAGATTTACAGCAGTTATTAGTACCAGGTTTCATGTTCCTGCACCTCAAGCAAGTGATTTTTGACTAGACACAAACTAACTCAATTTTCTGTTCAGTGCTGATATCTCCCCGTATCTGAACCACTTAGATTGAGTTAGAGAGATAACTGTAATCAATCGGATACATTTATGTCGCCTTGATTTGTATCACAAAAAAGGCAGCTTTTGGCCAATGTGTTTAACTTTAGTTTGTAAAATGTGGTGAGCTAAACAGTGACTGGTGTGGAGAACAGTCACTGTTTAGTGGAGATGGGTAATGAGGCTGAGTGTGCCTGTGTTTGAATGTGTGTAAGTGAAGACAGGCAAGTGAGACAAGTGTGTATTGACTGTGAATGAGACGAGTGTGTTCTTAAATCACTGCAAGTGTGCAAACTCATTATCTTAAATGACAGCGACAGCACAGGTGCAGTTAGACTGTTGAATGCTAATGACTCTTTCGCTCTCACTTGAGCTGTTTTTAAAGCATTAAAACTGAACTAATGGCTATAGGTCTCTACATAAAAGTATACAGACTACCATTCAAAAGTTTGGGGTTATTCGTTAGATTTAATTTAGATGATACATTTTTTGTAGATTTTGTAAAATTGATTTTATTCAGCCACGACATATTAAATTGATCAAAAGTGACAGCAAAGAATTTAACATTGTTAAACAAAAATGTCTATTTAAAATAAATGCTGTTCATCAAAGAATCCTGAAAAACAAAAAAAATGATCACATTCACAGGAAGGACACTAATATATATATATATATCTTAATATATATGTATTATATATATATATATATATATATATATATACTATATGTATAAAACACAAATACATGCATAAATACAAACATACATAAAAATAAGCTTAAAATATGCTTGGACGATCAAGTCATATTATTCATGCCATTCATGAATATGCTAACAGTAATTCGCTGAAGCAAGTCGGTCCAAATATCTGCAGTGGCTCTGCGTAGGAGAGAACAAGATTAAAATGAAGACTCTGCCACTCGTTCATTCCTCGTGCCATCTCTCTTTTTCTCTCCCTCTCTGTACCGCTATGTCCCTCTCTGCATCTATCTATTTTCCCTCGTCTCAGTACAGAGCTCTCAGTCAGACAGGGAAAAAAAAAGACTCTAATGATGAAGTCCAAACCTCCTGCCAAATGGTATGATGGGTGACGTTATTCCGGGCAGGTGCCCGTGTGTTGAAGAAAAGAAACTCTGAAGTATGCAACAACTATTTATAGACTCCCTCTGTCTCTTAATCACACACACACACAGGGGCGGATTTAGTGAATTGGGGGCCCCAGGCAAAATATAGGAATGGGGCCCTATACATTTGCACACATTTTCCTAGATCAACCTTGAGGTTCCATTTTGTTGTATTCAGCGTAAGCCTGTGTGCAAAGGCTGTCTAATTCTAAACTTTAAAATACATTGATTTTGAGTTGTTTTAACTACAAATTTAAATAAAACTGAAAAAATAATTAAAAGGCAATTATACATTTACACACCTAAAATACATATATCAAGCGCATGCTCACAGATGAAAACAAAACAGCGTTGGATGAATTGGATTAAAGCCCTGCACAGGTCTCAAATATAGGCCCTAGCCCATCTTTTTTCACTTTTCCCAAAGAACGTTTTACTTACTGTTTCAAGCATTAAAATAGTTCGTTTGTTTTGTATGTAATGGAAAAGTGATTATATTTCGTTTAGTTTTTTTATAAAGTAAATTTAGAAAAACATTTGGAGTATTTTTTTGTTTGTTAAATGTAAGTTATTTAGTTTTTTAAGTAAAGGCCAGCGGCAGACATTGAATTGATCATAGCATAGCCTATGTTTGATCAATTTAGCATTCTCAAACCAACACGACTTGCCTAAAATAAAATCTATAAACAAAACAGTTTTAAGCATATCACAATGTTAGTTTAAATGTTTAACCTATATAAATGTGCATATCCAATCGTTTGCGGAAGAGTGGAAGCTGAAGCTCTGCAGCACACGGAGGCGCCACGATCACTTGCATATTTTTCTAACAGTGGAAACAACTTAAAATAAGCAGTCATTTTTGCTCATAAAGGTAAAATTAATCCATCATTCGGAACTGTAAAGGGTCTATTTTTATTTGTGTGCACTCACAATATCAACAGAACGTTGTGCTTTTATAAAATAAAGAACGCTTTCTGCCGTCTCTGGCTTGAACGGGAGCGCTTCACAATGATGAACCTAAACACAGACATGATCAAAAAAGTTTTAAATTACTACTTTAATGAAATATCATCGAAAAGAGACTCCTAATAAAAATAACACTTTCAGTATGTAATTCCGCATTTCTCTCTTAAAGCACATAAGATAAGAGATGGAGAGTACATTTTTTTCATCACATAATTAAGGGAAGGCCCGTAATGAATTGCGTTTATTTTATAATCGTCAGTTAAAAAATAAAAAACACTAATTTTACTGAGTTTTTTTATAACTAACTAGTATTGTATAGCTGCTTTTTCAAGATTTTATGTTATTACCTTAACATTTTTAGCATTAGATGCAACGCAATTTTGCATGATTTGTTAATTATTTATATTTTTTATCCATACAGCAAGCTTTAAAAAACAGCTTTAAAATTACTTTATTGCATTCCAGACGCTTTTTAAAGTACTTTGCACTATAAATTTACGGGTAGCTTGAATGTAAACATTGTCATGAATTCGTTGTATTCCCATTTGTAAAATAACCAACAAATTAATTGTTGCAGGCTAACCCGATCTCATGAAAGTGCGTATAGCACGATTTTCTGCTTCTATTTGGCGTAATATTCTATGCAGAAATTGACTTTGGCATACAAAAGACTGATAAATTCATAATTAACGGCATGGGTTAAGTCGACAGAAATACGGGACACACAGGCCTTTAATAACTGCTGAAATGTTTGCGGGGGCAAATCTCAGATCAGTCTGAGCACTCATAGTACTCACAGTGCGTACAGCCCTACACCTGCAGGCGCCACAGACTCGGACGGTTGTCGTGGTAATAAACGTTCGCGTGTCCACGTTTAATGCGCATTTTAGGGGGCCCTTGGCTTTTGGGGGACAGGTGGTCGCTACCTGTGCCTAATGGGTAAGTCCGCCCCTGCACACACACACACACACACACACAACCACACACTTAAAAAGATACTGCTCAAGTGGTTGTTGGCACTGACTACAAATAAGTTACACTTTGGTGTCTTGTTACTTTTGTAGTGGCAAAATGTTTTTTTCAACTATTATTTAATCTATCTGTATGTATGTCTGTCTGTCAGTCTGTCTGTCTACCGGAACTACATAACTGTATGTTGTCTGTCTGTCTGTCTGTCTGTCTGTCTGTCTAATCCTATCATCTATCTATCTATAATGAATACAGTTGTGAACTGTATTTAAATGTCCCAAGTTTTGGTAACAGGGGTTTTATCAACAAGCTTAATAAAAATGGCCAGAAATAGCTTGTGTAACCTAATATTTATTTTAAATACCAGAGATTGATGATCAACATTTTTGAACAACATTTAAAATAAAAGAAAAAATAAATAAAATAAAATAATGATTTAATAGTTTCAAGCCCTAGTTTGTACATTTGAGGGAAGTACCCATTTTCCTTGCTTGAGCATTAGGAGAAAAAAAAACAATTGTATTTATTTTTTAATATGCTGCTGTCATACTTATCCTGTTCACACCGATGTTTTGAACTAAACAAACCTGAAGCCCACTTTTTAAAAAAATATTGGACACATTCAACCATATCTTCCAGCGAAATGCAAATATTTTCCAGTTGGCAAAGTGTTGTTCACAGCAAGACATAAGCGTTGCCCCTGTCAGGGCTTCACGATGGCTCAGAGTGCTGAGAGACCCAGGCTTTCTCTGTTGGCGGCATGACTACTACATCTCCCCATCATCAGTGAGTTACTGCTCACCCAGCCGCCACTTAGCCCACCTCCAGCTAGTGCTAAAATAAAAGCAGACCCCTCTCTGAGCACACCTGTCTGCTATCTGCACTCCAGAAAAACTGTAATGCATGAATTGCAATTCCTGGTGCAACTGCAGCAAGAGTTTTGGCATACACCGATTATAGCTAATGGCAATGTGGATGCCCAGGTTGTGAAGTCGAGGTTACACAGGCTACTGAGGCGGAGAATGCAGAATTCTTCCTCACTATCCACACTTCTCCTCTTCCTCAACTGTCTAGAGAGTAGATGCAGCAAAGGGCAAGAAAAATATAGATTAAAAAATAACTAAAGAAAAAGAGCGAGATTTTAATACCTGTGCTTGCAAGGCAGAAAAAGAACAGTGTTAAAGTTATTATGTTTTAAGCTTTGGTTCTATTTAAATGAAATGCTACATCACTGCGCTTACTGTTGTCAGGACATGCAGCACACGTCTTGTTTTCAGATAGACACACACGCACACACACACACACACACACACACACTCAGGTTTGTTTTTGTGAAAAGTGGGGACATCCCATAGGCGTAATGGTTTTTATACTGTACAGACCGTATATTCTATTGCCCTACACCAACCCAACCCCTAAACCTACCCCTCACACAAAACTTTCTGCATTTTCAGATTTTCAAAACAAATCCATTCTGTGTGATTTATAAGCGTTTTGAAAAATGGGTACATGGGGTAATGTCTTCATAAGTCACCTTCTCCTTGTAATACGTATGTCATACCTTTGTCATTATACAAATTTATGTCCTCATTTGTCACAAAAACACGCACGCACGCACACACACACACGCGCGCACACGCACACACCACACACACACACACACACACACACACAACAAAGACAAGACCACCCACGATTCACTATGCAAATATTACAATGACACATCTGCCACAATTTGAATGTGAGCATGCTTCCACCAAATCAATAGATATTTTCAAATCAAAAGTTTGAATAAGTCATGTTAATGATAAGGTAAAGTTTCGTAATCATATAATTATAATATATCTATATTATACAGTGGGTACGGAAAGTATTCAAACACCCTTAAATTTTTCACTTTTTGTTATATTGCAACCATTTGCTAAAATAATTTAAGTTAAAAAAATTTCCTCATTAATGTACACACAGCACACCATATTGACAGAAAAAACACAGAATTGTTGACATTTTTAAAGATATATTAAAAAAGAAAACCTGAAATATCAAATGGTCCTAAGTATTCAGACACTTTGATCAGTATTTAGTAGAAGCACCCTTTTATCTAATACAGCCATGAGTCTTTTTGGGAAAGATGCAACAAGTTTTTCACACCCTGGATTTGGGGATCCTCTGCCATTCCTCCTTGAAGATCAAATCCAGTTCTGTCAGGTTGGATGGTAAATGTTGGTGGACAGCCATTTTTAGGTTTCTCCAGAGATGCTCAATTGGGTTTAATTTCAGGGCTCTGGCTGGGCCATTCAAGACAGTCACAGAGTTGTTGTGAAGCCAACTCCTTCGTTATTTTAGCTGTGTGCTTAGGGCCATTGTCTTGTTGGAAGGTAAACCTTCGGCTCAGTCTGAGGTCTTGAGCACTCTGGAGAAGGTTTTCGTCCCGGATATCCCTGTACTTGGCCGCATTCATCTTTCACTCGATTGCAACCAGTCGTCCTGTCCCTGCAGCTGAAAAACACACCCACAGCATGATGCTGCCCCCACCACGCTTCACTGTTGGGACTGTATCGGACAGGTGATGAGCAGTGCCTGGTTTTCTACACACATACCGCTTAGAATTAAGGCCAAAAAGTCTCATCAGACCAGAGAATCTTATTACTCACCATATTGGAGTCCTTCAGGTGTTTTTAGCAAACTCAATGCGGGCTTTCATGTATCTTGCACTGAGGAGAGGCTTCCGTCGGGCCACTTTGCCGTAAAGCCCCGACTGGTGGAGGGCTGCAGTGATGGTTGACTTTCTACAACTTCTCCCATCTCCCGACTGCATCTCTGGGGCTCAGCCACAGTGATCTTTGGGGTCTTCTTTACCTCTCTCACCAAGGCTCTTCTCCCCCGATAGCTCAGTTTGGCCGGACGGCCAGCTCTAGGAAGGGTTCTGGTCGTCCCAAACGTCTTCCATTTAAGGATTATGGAGGCCACTGTGCTCTTAGGAACCTTAAGTGCAGCAGAAATTTTTTTGTAACCTTGGCCAGATCTGTGCCTTGCCACAATTCCGTCTCTGAGCTCTTCAGGCAGTTCCTTGACCTCATGATTCTCATTTGCTCTAACATGCACTGTGAGCTGTAAGATCTTACATAGACAGGTGTGTGGCTTTCCCATTCAAGTCCAATCAGTATAATCAAACAAAGCTGGACTCAAATGAACGTGTAGAACCATCTCAAGGATGATCAGAAGAAATGGACAGCACCTGAGTTAAATATATGAGTGTCACAGCAAAGGGTCTGAATACTTAGGACCATGTGATATTTCAGTATTTTTTTCTTAATAAATCTGCAAAAATGTCAACAATTCTGTGTTTTTCTGTCAATATGGGGTGCTGTGTGTACATTAATGAGGAAAAAAAATTAACTTAAATGAGTTTAGCAAATGGCTACAATATAACAAATAGTGAAAAATTTAAAGGGGTCTGAATAATTTCCGTACCCACTGTACATATATATATATATATATATTATATATATATTATAAGAATACATATTGGAACCAGACGCATTTACTTGATGAAAACAGTAAAAACGGTAATATTGTAAAATATCACACAATTTTCGATTATTTCTGATGAATCAGAGGGGTAATGGCTTATGAAAATAAACTTTACCATCACAAGAATAAATTATAGTTATAATTTTAAATTAAAGCTGCAGTCACACTAGATTTTGAACATGCAATATTTCTTTGAACACTACAGCAATATAGGGCTTCTGTTTTTAATAACTGAGTGAATTATTTAACAAACAACAAACAATTAAAATTCAAACTCTGAAAATATATAATCTACTCCACTTTCCCACAAGACAGCAAGTCTGCAGCTTTGAAGTTCGTCTTCTTTGTATTGAGCAGCTACTCCAGGCATGCAAAAAACAATCTTCTATTTACATGAATGGGGAAATACTGAAATCTCATTAAGCAACACATTTTGACATGAACCGTCACAACAAAATGTTGTTTCTTATGCTCAAATGGCATTTAAAAAGCATATATTTCAGGTTGGCGCAATGGTCAGACTAGTATTGCAGTTAAAATGCAGTTTAGTTGTCTGCCCTTTTAAGTACTCCAGCTCTGTAAAGTCGGATGATTCGGCTATCAGTGATTTATCGTTCATTATCTGGGAAAAAAAAAAAATCCATCTGAAAGTGATTCCAACAATATAGTTCCTCTATGTCTTTATCATTATAAGGCCCTTTCGCACCGCTTTAGTTCCAGAACTAAACGTACGGTACTAAAGTACTGGGACGATTTTGCGCGAACTATTTTCCAGTACCATTTAAAGGGTTGCATTCGCACCGAGAGTATGTACTAAGAAGTGACGTAAGCCGGTCGACAGCGACGTCATTTGTGCGCAGTGTTCAATAACAGAAACAAAGAAGAACAACATTAACAACAGGAGGATGGAGGACGCTGTGATCGGAGCTGTGTTTTGTTGTGTCTCGCAGGTTTCACAGTGGACATGGAAAGTCGACGTATACGTAAAGCGATTGAAAGAACGGAATGGAGGACTAAGAATTTCCAACGACAACTGGCAGTGCTACATTTGCTATAAGTGCCTGCACGTCAGCGTCCGTCCATCTATCGCTGTTCTCCATACTTGCGAAATAAGTTGACATGTTTACAGTGTGTTTACACGGCGTTTTAAATCATGGTGGGTGAGGGGGTTTTCATACGCGTTTGGCCAATCAAATGTCTACTTATGTCACGATTAGTAACAGTTGTGCTGGTTAGACCCTGCTCCATAGTAGGCGCTAATTTGGTTCTCGAAAAAGGCAGACCGGTACTAAAATCGCACCCAGTTCCAACAGTGCGAACACGCCGAAAAGTGGGTAGTTCCACAATTAGTTCTGGTACTATGAAAAGGTTCCTGCGGTGCGAAAGGCCCTATAGTTGTGGTGTGGACTTCCTATTCTCATAGAACTAGAACCATTATTAAAACTAACATAATTATTGTTATTATTACAGTTATCGTTCATGGTGGAAACAAGCCTCAACTCCAAAAGTTTAATGGTCAGGGTTATGGATTTAGAACAATCCTTAACTAGATTGTTTGAGGAATATCAAATATAGCAAATCTTGGCAAGCACTGAGTATGAGTGTAAGGAATGTACAGAAAGCTCCCGCAGTTATCTACTTCCACTCAGAAGCTGCCAGGAGAAGTATGATAACCCCTGCATAGAGCACACCACAGTAAATTCCACCTCCAGCCATTGCAACCGCAAGGACCTGACCTAATCTGACATATGATTGTGGGATCAGCTTTGCTCAAGTTTTCTTTGTGCATTCTTGGAGCCTCCAAATCCGTGTGATGTAGTCAATTTTCATCAGCATCACGCCAATTTAGCCTCGTATACCATCAGGACGGTTTTTAATTACAGTGGTGATGTGTGTTACTGATTGTCTCTGCCAATTCCTTGCAATTCATATTTAAATAATTAACAATGAGACGTTGTCATTTGAAGTCAGACGGGTGCTGTCTGGTCAGGGAATTTCAACTGATATCTCATTAATCATCCTCACAATCTATTACGCAGGAAGTTGGAGCGATTGAGGAAGTTGATGGTAGGAAATTGAGAATGTGTGTGTATGTGTGTGTGCGGATCGATAAAGAATATTGCCTTTTACGGTAACCACTGACCCATTCCCTTGGCTCTCTTTGGCCCCTGACCCACATCCTGCCTTTCTTCCTCCTCCTCTCGGATGAGTTCGGTTCATCTAAGCCGTGTCACCATAACCCCATATTTCTCTGCTGTGGTCATATTTCCCCCATAGAGAACAGTGTCCCGTCTCAACATGCTTCAGTGATGTGGGCACTCTAAGCACTCTAAGCTCCAAGGTCCCTTGAGAAAAAAACAGATGTTGGATGTTTCTGAGGACATTAAGGACATTGCTATGTTTCAAGCAGGTAAAAATAGAAAATAATAAGCCAATAGGGATCAGTGTTCTTGAAAGTGGTGTTACATTTTTGCGGTTAAAATATTAACTGTTGTAGAGTCCCGTTCAAATGTTTGGGGACTTTTTAATGTTTTTGAAATAACTGCTTTCTCTTCTGCTCACCAAAGGCTGCATTTATTTGATCAAAAATAGAGTAAAAAAGTACAATTGTGAAATGTCTAACAATTTTAAATCACTGCTTTCTATTTATTATATTTGAAAATGCAATTTATTCCTATGATGGCAAAGCTGAATTTCCAGCAGTCATACTTCAGTAATCATTCTAATACCTGATTTAGTGCTCATGATACATTTATTATTATCAATGCTGAAAACATTTGTACTGCTTAATATTTTTGTGGAAACCGTGTTAGATTTTTTTCAGGATTCTCTGGAGGAGTGAAAGTTCCAAAATTAATGAAACCCAGTTTATATGCTGAGAACGCAATTACTGCACATCCTTGCTGCTTAAAAGTATTAATTTCTTAAAAATAAAAAAAAGAAATTACTGACCACAAACTTTTGAATGGTAGAGTACAACTGTTAAAAAGTTTAGTTAAAATTGTTGTTTTGCGGTATATGAGAAGAAAGAGATCTATTAAAGACATGAAATTAGCATGTGACACTATTTAAATAACAACATTGGCTTAGCAGTGAGTTTGAGGTGGGGATATCTGTGTGTTTTCCCAATGGAAGACTGGATGAGATAAAAATGAAAACAATATTTTTGCACTTCTGTTCGATGGCCCTAGAGGCATAGAAATTACAAAAAAAGTATTTTTCCCCCTCCAGTGTGGGTTTAAGTGCCAAAAACATCACTTGAATGATGAAATATCTGATCATAGGAGGCATGGTGTGCACGTCTAAACACAAAGGGATCTTCTGGAAGCAATCATTGGCATAATAGCTGTCAGGGAGAGCGAGAGAAGTTCAAATGATCAATTTTGCATGTTAAAATGAGATGACATTTCTCCAAGAAATGTAGTCGGCAGGTCTCTGGTGTGTGCTACACAGAGGTAGCTGGATGTGTGTGTGTGTGTGTGTGTGTGTGCGTGTGGCAAGTATCTGCCTTTAATCATAGACATTGCTGATCTTTGGAATGAGCAGATGACTTAATACCCCAACACGGTGCTCACAGAATTCCACATCAAGTCAACAAGGGAGAACAGATTGAGACGAAAGATCTCTCATTTTCTCTCTCTCTCAGTCTCGTCTTCTCTGTCCTGTTCACCAAAGCCATATCTTCCATATACAGTACATTAGCCCTGCTCTTCGCAGAGTAATCTGTTGACAGCGAGTTAAGACCTATATAAACTAGGCATTTTGTCCAGTTCATTATCCTTGAGACCTTGAAGAAAAATTAAAGGTGCTGTATGTAAGTTTTTGACTCTACAAAGCCTAAAAATACCATAATAGTTTGCAGAATAAGAAACAGCTAGTTAACAATACTTGTTTATCGAACAACATGCCACAGTCAGTTCCCTCAGGAACTCGAGCTGGTCGAGTCGCTTTGGAACGCCCTGTGTGACCCGGTTCGAAGCAAGTGTCAAATCAGTCCATGCAAAGCAGCGGAGACGTCAGAGCGGCGGTAACGTAAGCACCGAACGAACAGTATAAAGAGCATACAGCAGAGCGCCAAAACAGCTTCTGCTCTTCAGTATAACGCTATGTGTCTGTGTATGGGTATATTTTTAATGTTGTCTGTGAGGCCAAGGAGATATGAAAAAAACAAAACACTCATGAAAAGTCTATGGCGAGGGCCGAACGGCATATTACAAATGCTGTGTTTCCCCTGCCACGATATCTGGCGGCCGGAGATACACACGATTTGTGTTGTCGTTTGTTTAGGGAGCGGAGCATGCACGGTAGCTTCTCGAGCGAGCTGAGTGTAATCACTGCGGAGTTCACTCTCGCCTGCGTATGCTCCGCTCACGCACTGGCTGTGTTTGATGAGGCAGCGGCCAGGCTACGCGATTCCCAGGCAGCGGTCCGCTGTTGCCGAGGCACAGGCAGACTGTTGTCGTGGGATCTCGGTTGTGTTATTTGCGGGGGATACGAGAGGACGGGATCGTCCTTTTCTCGGTCCTACCCGCTAGATCCTGCGCCTCTTCTCTCAGTGTTCAAAAAGCCCCCGCAGCTGCAGGTTCCCCCCCACCCCCCCCGCGACGAGATCGGAGAGAGAGCCAGGCACTTCATCTTTCTTCCTCCGGGGAGGTGGATGTGATGAGTGTCGAGACAGAGACTGTGGACTCGCCACCACAGTCCCTCGCGTATGAGGTGTGATTCGTGATTATGGGGTGTGTTTCGTGCATTCTCCAAAATAAAATATCATTTGGCCAGCCTAATAATTAGACGAGCGTTTTCTGAATCCAGATCACAGCCTTCACGACGGGGGCCTTACGTTTTTCCCGATCTCCATGCTGAGTGCAAGCTCGTGGGAGAAACCGTACTCATCCCGCATTACAGCCCCACAGTCTCGAATTATTCAAAAGAACATCGTGGGGCTGAATGATAAGGGATATGGGGCGATGCCAGTGGTGGAGCAGACGCTTGCGAGCTATCTCTCCCCATCCTCAGCATCGTCCCTGAAGGCCCCGAAGCTTCCCACCAGGCCCGTTAGGCTTACATCGAATCTGGTTGGGAAAGCTTATACGGCGGTAGGTCAGACTGGCGCATGTTTGCACACCATGGTGTTACAAGCATACCAGGCTGACTTGCTCAGGGTTAGGGCGGCTGCTTGGCTACTGCTGAGCGAGCAGCAGCCCAAGTCATATAGCTCCTCATATCGCCAGTCTCAAAAAACAGAGCGTTGCAAACCGCACCCCTCCACAAAAAGATCGGGGGTCGGGGCGACGCTCTCAGTTGGGGTCTTCTAGACCGAAAACGGATCTGCGGACCGTTATTTTGTCTAAGAGGACCTCGGCTAAACAGTCCTACCATTGTCAGGTCCCTGAGGGCAGCCCACCTGGGGAGGAAAGGATAACACCTCAGTATACGGTGCCCAATCCTCCTCAGTGCCCTCACGGAGGCTTATTGATACTCCTGCCACCCTCGGTTTGCTTCAGGGCTCAGTGAGCTCGACGAGCGAAAATCCCAGCTGCTGCCCGACAATGGTACGGCACGGGAGAGCTCGCACCCTCAAGTAAGGGTGCTACAGCAGTCAGGTCAGTCGTTCCTTTTAGTGCCCACAAGAGGTTCATTGATAAAATGCCACCTACGGTGCTTAGGGCCTCAGTGAGCATCCGACGAGTGGAAATTCAAGCGCCGCCCCGGCAACGGCTTACAATACCTTCACGTACCAAGGTTGCGGCTGAGGCCGGTACAGTTCACTAAGGTGCCCTCATGGGACCTGGATGTGGTTTTGGAGGGCTTATGCAATGCCCCCTTTGAACACATAGAAGAAGTTCGGTCAAGTTGCTCAGGCTCAAGACCATCTTTCTCCTCGCTATTTCCTCACTAAAAAGGCTCGGGGATCTTCAGGCACTCTCTGTTTCGTGCCTGGAATTTGCTCCAGGCATGGTTAAGGGCATTCCTTTACCCGAGGGCCGGGTATGTCCCTAAGGTGCCCACTTCTTAACCAGGGCCCATAGTACTTCAGGCATACTGTCCTCCTCCATTCCAGGAAGTAGGCCAAGAAAGGCTTAATATGCTCTGTCCAGTTCGAGCACTGGACGCTTACGCATACAGAACTGCCCCGTGGCGTAAGGCAGATCAGCTTTTGTTTGTTTTGGTCCGCCAAAGAAGGGATTTCCGACGACCAAGCAGACTATGAGTAGGTGGATGGTCAAGGCCATCTCACTAGCCTATGAGTCATTTGGCCTCCCGTCAATGGGGGTCACAGCGCACTCGACCAGGAGTATGGAGGGGACGCGCTTTTAAATTCTGGGCTGACGTTACCCGCTGTGGGGGAAGTCTAGCTGCTCCATGGACTGAGTGACACGTGCTCAGAACACGGTCACGAAAGTGCCTTCCCAAAGCGATCAACGCAGCGTCTCGTTACCGGGGAACATGGTTACATACGTCATAGAGACGTTATTCTCTTTTGAAAATGTGCGTTCCGGGCCGGACTGTCGGTCTCTGTTTTGGTTTGTGAAAACCGCCCACTGCCAGTTTACCCCCCATTTGTACAGGTATGGTCCATTTAAGTCATCGTCAAGTGCATCGTTCCTGTGTTGTCTCAATCTGGAACCCTAGTGTGCATAAAGTCGAGGAGGAGGGGCGGGTGAAAAAAAACAACCCCTCTCAATGATTGTTGAAATTTGGTACTGCATACTAGGTCACCAATAGATTGTCAATACAAATACAGCACCTTTAATTCTAGCAGATATACTATATAGTATATCTGATATATCTATACCCAAGTTGAAAATATACAGTATTTCTCTACCAAAAATATTGATGACTCATCCTTCCTATGGTGGGTCATATGTACATTTTTATCCAATAAATTGCTCACTAGCATTTAACCGCCCTTTAATAAGTTCCATTTATAACTTCAAAACAAACATAATATTTTTCAAAATAAATGTTCGAAATGCATTGTGCTTAACTGATAAAATTATAAAAAAGAGAACATTTGGGCAAAGCAACGCAACTGTAAAGGTGTTGTATAACTGTTATGCAAACGTTTAGATCTAAACAGAAAAAAAAGATTGCTACAGTAAACAGACAAAAGTCAAACAGCTTTGGTACAACATGAGCAGGAGTAAATTATGAAATAATTTTCATTTTGGCTGAACTATGAGTTCAGAAAGAAACCTTGGACAGTGAAAGGTAATGGAGTTCTTTATAAGCACTCAGTAGGCCCAAATAGAATTGACACTTTTCTATTTTATTATGCACTCCAAATGTACATCTACAGGTACGGCAGCTTTTAAGAGCAGTACAGGCCATGCTGGGCAGTTCCGGTGGGAATGTGTGTGTATGTGTGTTGGCTCTGTGTGAAAAGCTTATGTGAGCGCTGGGAGGCTTCATGTGGAATCAAAAGGTCGCAGTAAATGCATTCTTTCCAGCTTTGCACTAAGAAAACATATTCATTCCATTGAGTATATGTGTGTGTTGATGGCGTCACACATCTACAGGAGAAGCCCTACTATAGTTTGACTGACAGCATCCTCGCTGGCCTCGTTGTATTTGCCCCAGAATATGAATATCCTTGGCCGTTTCTGATGGCGTTACCGTCACCCGACCAGGCATAACAGCAAGGTGAGCAACGACCGACTCCAACCGTTGCTTGTTACCATGGCACCATCGTCCTTTCATCTTTACACAAGCCTCATGTTCCTTCTTTTCTTTAGGGAACATCTCTCCTTCACTCTTTTTGTTATGAATAAGTGATGTAATTGCAAGTGCTAGACAATGCTCTGTGCTATTCATGTGTGTTTTAGAAGTTGAGAAGAAGACCACAGAATGAGATGGAACAACAGAAAGTTAGGTGTGGAAATATGACCTGATGGACCTTTCTTTGTCTAGGGAGAGCAGAGAGAAAGGTTCTCACAGTGAATAATTTTATGGAGAAATAACACCCTGAAAGCTTCTGACAAACCAGTGCTGGTACAGTACGTGGGCCTGTGTAAGCGGCCGCATCAAAGAGCATTCATGCAAATATGTGATGGATAATTACAACATTCAAGACTTAAAGAAGTGTGAAAAATGCCAGAAAAAGTGCAGTAACAAATTCATTTCTTATTCACATTCTATACAGAATCATAATGACCGTGATGAACCGTGTAATCTGATCAATTTCTCAATTTCTTGTTTTTGCACCCCAGACAATACATTGGGTCAAACTGTCTCTTTTATAATCATGGGAACTAAAGTGATATTTTCCTACAGTGGATATACTTATTAGACATACAGCACTGTAATTTATACTGATTCAGCTCTGAAAGTGGACAGACGAGCAGACAGACAGAAAGATATATAGATAGATACTGCAAAAAGATACTGTAGGATTTTTCTCCATTTGTTTCCTCATACTCAAGACATTTCTCAAGTTCTACTCTTGCTGTTTCCGTCAAAAAATTGCAAACTCGTGTTTTTCCCCTGTGGCTGATCAAAGAAAAGTTGGTTTATGAGCAGCGGCGTGTCTCGGCGACAGCTATTTCCTTGCTTATAAACTACTGCATTCAGCTCTACTGAGGCCTGCCAGCTATATCATCACCTCGCTATCAAATGAGCTCCCACCATTTCCCCCTCCTGTTAAAACGTCAGCTTGAGAGAAAAATCACCACCTCCAACCACTGTTGGATTTATACAGCATGGCTCTGAAAATTAATCTCTGCTGGGGTGCAAATAGAGAGGATGTGACTGTGTGGGTATCAAGACCCAACACAGCCAATAAATGTGCACACAGGGGGTTCATACAGTCAGATGAGTGTTATGTATGGGTAGGGTTTGTAAGTAGACCTAATGCAATTTCTAGCCCAAATGATGGTGTTGTGCAATCATAATGCATTAAAGCTCATTTGGCAAGAT
This sequence comes from Sinocyclocheilus anophthalmus, assembly GCA_018155175.1. Classification (NCBI taxonomy): domain Eukaryota; kingdom Metazoa; phylum Chordata; class Actinopteri; order Cypriniformes; family Cyprinidae; genus Sinocyclocheilus; species Sinocyclocheilus anophthalmus. Next base: position 284,416 of record JADLZN010005611.1, read on the forward strand.
TTATATTATCCCTGAATTGAATTTAAGTGGCTGATTAGGATGTTGAATACAAATGTTGCTGTTCCACAGAGTTAAGCTCATCATTTATTAAACAGTCTGTTTGAAATACTCAACCCCATGCAACTAAAACCTTTGTCTCGAGCCTTGTGAATTAAAGCAACTACACTGCCTGTGTCTTTCAACCTGGTGGCGCCTTGTCACATCTTTTCGAAAATACTAAAATAAATGAAGAATATCAAAAGATACTGAAGGACAGAATGAGAACATATTAAATGCTGATTGATAGACAGACAGACAGACAGACAGACAGACAGACAGATAGATGCACGATATATCATTTCACAGCATCGATATCGCGATGTGCGCATCCGCGACAGTCACATCGCAGGTTGTGCGATGTTTAGTATAGGCTACTGATCGTTATATTTATACTGATTGTTTTCTTTGCTCACACACAGATACAGTGTCTACACCGGATGCGACAGCTATACAGATACCCATTTTAAATATATTTAGTAGCAGAGCTACTGCACGCGATTTTCAGTGCTGGAAATCCATTTATCCTTTGTTGAAACTTCCACGTCGTCGTGGAGAGCGCAGGTCATAGTTGCTTAGCAATGGCAGACACAACGAAAGCGCAAGCTCCCGAGCGCTTGGAAAGAAGGAGAAAGCCTCGCGACTGGCGTTTTCCCTCGTGTTTTTAGGCGCGACATGTGAACGGTCCCAAAGGCTGTCTACACCAGACGCGACAAAGCGACCGTTGAAAATTATTTTAACTTTGTGTCAGTACGTCATAAAGAGAACGCGGCATCAGTTTACTGTCGGGATTTGTCGTGCCGCGCCGCATCCAGTGTAGACAGCATCACTGATTATAATGGGTTCATTGTATTTTGTCGCACCGCAATCTCGCATTCGGTGTAGACACGGTGAGAGCCACGCAGATGCACGTGAACACTGAATTCTGTTCACTTCTGCTATTTGTGCCTGAAATACTGTGCTCTGCAAGTATCCTTGTAAACGCAGTTGCTTATGGCTTAGGTGAAGGGAAACAATTGAGAAAGAAAATGGATGTGTAACAGTATATTGGTTCACAGCAGTTTAATGTTCCTGAGGTTTTCTGTGTTATGAATGTTAAATCAAACAACAAAAAGAAAAATCACTAACACAGATTTATTAGATTTAATTTATACAGTGAAGACTATGCAGTGTTATTTTACATTTGATTATTCAATTTCTGTACCTGAATACAGTTAGACTTACCTGAAAAATATAAAGCACTGCTTATTTCATTTGTATCTTTGTTCTGTTATATTTATCTATGCTTGTAATTTGTTTATTTCCTATGGCGGAGTTACAATCATTCTTTTTTTTAATCATGTGGTGATTTTGTTTTCAATATTGCAATATATATCGGAAAAAAAATATGCAATGGAGTTTTTTTTCCAATTGCTGGTCTGCCCTAATAGAACAGATAGATGGTTAGATCGATGTTAATCCACTGTCAGTATGTTTTTGATACAGCAAAGTAACACCTTGAATTAAACATATTCTGTAATTTTGAAGTAGAAAAACTGAAATAGTATTTTATTGTAAAACACACTCCAATAATCATTGTTTTATTTACAGCTAACAGACAGATACACAATAACTATAGTTAAATACACATTTTAGAGAAACATGTTTTGACTTTATTTGAGGTTACTTACTTCATCTAGTGTTACACTTCTCTGTGTTTTCAGTGTTATACTGTGGTTGTCCCTGGATGTCCATTGGGAGGTTTTGTAAAATTTTGCTAAATTCTGGGCATAAAAGATAGCAACATTCTACAAAATCTCCATTGAGGGACATCCAGTGAAATCCTCAACTGGAAAAAAAAAACTACATATGCACACCTACAGACATGGAATACACACAGAAAAATGATAAAATACTGAACATATTTGTCCCTAGTAGTGACCCAGGCTTTGTGCAATTGCAGATGTCCATTTATACTGTTAAAGTCTGCTGCCACCATTGCCAAGCAAATTTTAAATGCAAAAAAAAAAAAAAAAACCTTGATGGATGGGAAAAAAAAAGAGAGAGGGGAAAATAAAGAGAATAATGAGGATCAAACTGACAGCAGTGATTTATAAAGTGAGAGCTCATAGCTGTGACTTTCCTCGGACACTGCTTGCACCTTCGTCATAAATGGGTGACAAACACACACACACACACACACACACACACACACACACACACACACACACACACACACAACATCACCACAGCTGTTGTTTGTGGTACTGTGGCTGTTGTGATTAATTTGTCCACAATGAGGGCTGTGTAAACAATGCTCTGCACAGCTGTTCCAGAAGTTGATTTTTATGTCTGATTCAGTGAGCTACTCAAAACCCAGCCTCACACTGGTAATGATCTCTCCCACGGGACCAATCGCAAAACACACACACTTATGCCATCACACACACACACATATACCACTATCGGATCCACAAACACTACTCTACACAAACATGGCCAGGACGCAATAACTCAACTTGAGAACTAATTCTCCTCCACATTAAGGAAAATGTGCACTTTTATTTATGTGTGGAGACACTGCTGTTGCAAAATGGTGTAGCATTTTCTTCTCTGGAAGAATTAGACCGCAAAGACCAAGAAATCCCTTTGAAATCACTGATTTTTTTTCCCTCCGCCCCATAACCCTCTGACACACCTCGTCAACAATGTTACACACTGTAAAATTGTCAGGAAACCAAAATTGTGGCACTTTCTGGCACTTTTAACAGAACAGGACATAGCTGTCATTTCTAAACATGCTCTTTCTCCTGTTTCAAATGCGTGTTCATTGGAAGTGAGCTGAGCCCATTGGATGAAAGCTTTAGTTACCTTACGACACCTTTCAAGAGGAAATCTTGAGCAGTGTTAACAGGCATGCTTTCAATAGTCTGTCATAATGGGATAAAACATACTCTGTCTGCAAATGATGAACACAGTTAGCATTGATGTAGCACTTACAGTAAAAGCCGAGATACTCAAGAATGTACAAGCTCTATTAACCCAAAATATAGTAGTGCTTGTTTTGTCAGGGCATGTGTAAAAGAAAGAAAGTGAGATGCTGTGAAGGAGAGAAAAGAGGAGAGAGAAGAGAGAAGGTTAGACCAGACATCAGAAAAACAAAAAAAATTAAAATTTGGATGGATGGATCATTGGATAGATAGATAGATAAATATTTTTAATAATAATAATAATAATAATGATAGATAGATAGATAGATCGATCGATCAACCAATTTTCATAAATAAAGATTCGTAAACGGGTTGTGTACATCTGAAAATTGTAGATGGAAGGGCAGACCGACAGACAGACAGACAGATGGATAGGTGGACAGAGAGACAGGCAGATGGATGGACGGACAGATAGGTGGACAGACGTACAGACAGACAAACAACAGAAATATAGATATGTCTTTAACTTTAGGGACAATGTTTGTTTATGATTCTCTAGATTGATGGCATTGAAATTAACTTTTGATTCAGTAGTGGCGTGATGGTGAAGTCTCGTGTTGGCGCAGGGCTGTCTATGCATCTTGTTCCTCTCAGGGAGCATTGTTCATTGATTTAAGCTCAAGTTTAAGGGTTCGGTTTACCTAATGACTCCCCCGGTTCCTTTCCTGCCTGACCAGAAAGTCTAAAGCCCTTGAGACATGCACAGTCTAGCGCTGCTCAAGAGTGGATGCTTACACACTCAGTTTAGACTGAGAGCGTGAAAACAACGGCACATTCGTGACGCTAAAACAGCCCACCGCCATGAGCCAATGATGACTGTGCATAAGCCGACACAAACACTTAAGCCGATACACTCTGTTGTCGAAACACTGCAATTGCTGGTAGACGAAAATGTATCCCTTTTACATCCTCTGCGATAGCATCTATCCTACATGTATGCTCTGCGTTACCAATATAGTCTGCTTTACTCTGCTGAACTGAGGTCTATTTTGCTTCGTCTGACAATGGCTAAGCTAAAAGCAAAGCAGTGTTGTGATCACTGAAAGCACTGTTTACTTATGAAACCAGTACATATTATTAATTTCTGTTGGGAGTATAGAGGTCTGGGAATTTATTCTTTACCATTTAACCTGAGCAAAAAGCCTCCACTTAACCAAACTGAGTTGAATTTATAATCTGTCTGCTTCCTGAAGAGCTTTTAGTGTTTGGAGGGCATGTACACAGCAAGCAACAATCAAAATAGAACATTTAGTACTTGCACATTGGATTTATAACATGATTCTGTTCAGGCCTGACTGGATCAGGTATTTTAAATTTCCTTCTCAATGATATCAGTATGAAGTGACACTGATCTGTTTCATCTGACCACTTGTGATCAGATCACACAATGCAGATGTTCCGTATACAGGGCTTTTGATAAACTGACCCCATGGAAGTGGTGAAAGAGAGCATGGAAATAAGGTAAAGCCAGAGAAATTATAGTATTTTTCACAAATGAAGAAATTGTTAAAAACACAAATGAAAAGGAATTAAACAGGAAGTAATCATCACACTGCAAAATCCAATAGTTTACCTTACTTAGATTTAATTAGTAATCTTTACTTAGTTGTTATACTTACTAGGTTTTATTAAGTTACAGCTACTTTCAAGGCAAATAAAACAATTTACTTACTGTTTTGAGTGACACTACTTAAATATTCAAGTGAGCCACAACGGATATCCAATGACATACTAAGAAAACCAGTGAGATGCAGCAGTGCACTAATAGTTTGCTAATGTGCATAACAACAGAAGAAGCCGAAAAGAAAAAGATCTTAATAGACCCATTTCCTCCAGGTCCTTCAGGTTTTCCTCTTTTCACTGAGTTGCATTCACGTTTTCCTGATATTCGTTTCCCAGTCATCATGAATGTTGAATTTTCAATACAACTGAAATATTTGAGAGAACATCACATAAGCTGACTTCATATTCAATTGATGTTGATTTTCCTAAAATGTGTTTTTTATTTTTTTTTTTACTCACCATTCTAGTGATTAGCGGTCTCCCTTTGGTGGCATTTGGAATTTGTTTATGTTTACTATAATCTCATGCTGTTAATGCATAGAACTCAGAGTACGTGTTGTATCAAGGAAGAAAAGTAATAAATAGGTTGTTTTTAGAAGGTGACCTACCTTCTAATTAAATCAATAACGTATTATTTTTTTGTGCTTGTGTTAATCAATGTCCTTTAGCAAAATGAATTTTTCATAAATACCTCAAGAAGCTTATTATTGGGTTTATATAATCTTTTAATAGTCTGTGATAATATGCGAAAGTCACACACAGACTTAAACATTCAGCACGTGAATCACAACAATGGTAACAATTCAATTTATTTTATTAATTGTAACAATAGCTGTTTTATCTGCTCTTTTTGTTGTGCTATACTGACACAAGACAGCAAATAAAATAAATAAAAGCAACTGTAAAACAAGCAATTGCATAATTTATTCATGCCGCAATGCACTCTGGGAGTCAGTAATTCTAATGTTCCTCAGATCACAGATTCAATTAAGTTAACACAACTTAAATGGCTTAAGTAAATTTCACTCAAGTTTATCAAGTAAACATTACTTACATTTTTTTAGGGCAACCAGTTTCCTCAAAATTTTTAAGTAAACTCAATTTATCCAGGTTTAGAGTGCAGTGCACTCAGTAATCTTGTAAATGAGTTTGAACTGGGAATCATAAATTCTCCAAAAAAAAAAAAAAAACTAAGTAACATTAATTTTACATAGGTAAAATGACATGTATATGACAGTGGCAAACTGAATATAGCGTGCATAATTTGAAATCAAGGATTTATAGTTTGTGGCTGGTGCAGAATTATCCTGTCCATATAAATGCACAGTGGATTCGCCAAACGGTTGCAAGGTTTACGGAATTAAATGTTTAAATTAAATGTTTATTAAATATTTAAAGGCTTGTTTAAATTACATAAATGTGTATCTGCTGAATGCCGACAGTACATGAGAAATTATTATATCATTTACCTTTCTGATATTAATAACAGAATAGAAATTTATCGGCCAAGCAGAAAAACTTTGGACAGATACAACGAAAGATTGACTGAAAAATAGAACAATAGTGTAACAATGTTCGTAGATCGGGAAGAAGGAGGCGGGAACCGGCGAACATTTAAACACAATTTTAATAAACAAACATAAAAACGAAAGTAAAAATTACTCCACCGGCCTCGCTCCGTTCCCACGGCTCTCATCCGCCCACTTGTCACAAATGAATAGAACGATAGGTAACTGGCTAGCTAGCTATCTGGACAGACAGACAGATCTAGTTTAGTCATGAAACTGTAGATGATTGATAGATGATAGACAGATACTTTACATGCAATCTGGTAGCAATCACATAATTTACTATATGGTACAGGCTGATTGGCCTCTGGTAATTCTGCAGCCAATTAATTTACTTACAGGGTTCGCTGTAAGTCCTCCGAAACCCTCCACCTCCCCCAGCTCCACCTGTCAACATCTGCTACGGAATGTATGCATTTCTTAAATGCTCACAGCAGTGTGTCATTGTATCTATTGTAGCAAGTCCATATTTGCTCTGCAGCAGCAGAAGATCTAGAGCACCAGGACCAAATACATTAACACTGTAATACCCATTGGAGTTTTGAGAGACAGATAGATAGACAGATTAATAAATAAATATAACGATAGACAGACAGATCAATAGAATGATAGAACAATAGATAGATAGAACAATGGAACGATAGATAGAATAATAGACATTGATAGCACAATAGATAGAATGATAAAATGAACGATAGAAACGCTATAGCTGCTCAGATAGATAGATAGATAGATAGATAGATAGATAGATAGATAGATTTTACAGTTACGGTTCAGTATGTTTTTGATACAGCAAAGTAACACCTAGAATCTCGAGCTTGAGATGAAGCGGGACCCCAGGTGTGCTATCTTCCACAGAGGAAATTGAGCAAACGGAGAATAAGTGAGATGGAGCACTGTGTGTCAGAGTCGCCAATCAAACTGGCCACTCTGCCCCATTAGCACTCTGAGCCTCCTTTCACAAACTAGAACAATCATCAGCCAGCAGCACCCAGGACTCAACATGTTGCCTCTCTTATCTCAAGATGCTCTTGTTTTTGCTTTTTTCTGACCCTAAAGTTCTTTTTTTTCCAGGCATTATCTCTTCATTCAACCCTACAACTCTTTTTACTCTAATGAGTCAAGTTTAGGAAAGACATATTCAAACTCCAAGACCATGATTTTATATTAAAATGCCAGAAACATGCAGAGAAATGAAAAAGAGAGAGAGAGAGCAACAGAAAGGGCCTGGGTGGTTGATGTGTGGGTATGCTGAAGCAGTGCTGTTGAGCGTCTATGGCAGGCTCCAGATTTGCAGGAGCCCAGGGGCCCAGCGACTTGTCGCTCCCCATAAACCAGCATCCCCAGTGCGACAGAGAGAGAACGGGACAGGAGGTTGGCAGGATGATTATAAGTGTACAGAGGTGGCATTAGGGAAAGGATGAGAGACTTCTAAATTATAATAATAATAATAAAAACAAGCTGCCAGAGGGAAAAAACACTTGTGTATGTCTATTAAAGTAGCAGGGACTGTGTGCAGGCAGATAACATTTTGTTCCAGTGGAGGCCGGGAGTTGTAGATGTGACTGAAGATGAGGGGTGACGTGCTTTCATCAGGCAATATAAGGCAACTATTTGCTGCAAAAGCTCCTTGAGGATGAGGCACAAGTGCTTGCTTTAAAAGACTATATAGATTATGTACATTAAGTTTCCAACAGTGTATATTTTTTGTATACACACATTCATTCTAATATTTTCATATTTTATATTAATTTATCCATCCATCCATAATATCATAATACATTTTATAGTCATTTATATATATAAATTTATAATAAATACATATTTACTTTTTTTTCATTATAAATCTAACAGAAAAAAGGATGGTCCGCTTACGTTTTTTTTAATGAACGTCGATTTCGATATCGTTCTCAAAAGCCGTCGAATCGGCTTTTCCGGTTTCTTTCACGCACACTTTACAACAAGATCTATTAACGGGATCTTATCACTTATCTTCTCCACTAGATTTCACCCTTATTCCTTGCGCGATGTTCCACAGAAAGCCTGTCTTCATCAGCGCTTTCATGGCCATAGACATTGGGTGGTGATCGTAATGCGCAGGTGAAATGCATAGTAATGCTCTCAATCTGCGAAGCATTTGATTCACTCTAAGGCGCCGATTTCCGCATGAATGAATGGCGATGGTGCGCGTACCTGTTTTGTTTCTACCACATCTAAAGCTCATAATACGCCTTCGCTTTGTTTTCAGCTTCTGCCGCTCACGATAGAAATTACCGAAGCAGTCTTCCATCTTCTCTGAGAGACACATTCATTAGCATTTTACCGGTTCATTTTTGAAAAACTCTCTCATATCATACACAGCAGCTGCAAGTCTATCCACTGGCAACCTGTCAAAATAACTTTAGTTTTAACGTTTTACCTGTCAAATATATCTCTATTTAGCAGTCTTAACGACTTACTGCTACTACTGTATAAAATATTAGCAAATCTTATTTTTAAAGGAATAATTACCCATTCTTGTTCTTTTTATTTTAAACAGTACACGCGCTGTTCGGACTTTGTTTGCCAAAAATAAAAGGTTGAAATTTTCATTTGATTACAGGATAATTTAAATTAATGTTTAATGCCTTCAATCCTGAATACCAGAAAATTAAGAAATGTAATTAGGCCCTATTATTGTTTAAACAAGATCCCCCCTATCTGTTCCCAAAAAAAAGATTTAAAATACAGGCATGGGTTAATTTCTTTTGAGTAATTCACCATTTGGTAAACGGATATTTACTGGTCATTGTGTTAGAAATAATCACTGCATTTGTATTAACACGATATTCACTGAATTGATAAAAAAAAAAAAAAACGGATCGAATCGAATCGATAGCTTTGCGAACGAAATCGAATCGAATTCGGACAGCTGATCGATCCCCATCCCAAGAATATATATATATACAGTTGGGAAAAAGTATTTAGTCACCCCCAATTGTGCAGTTCTCCAACTTAAAAAAGAGGAGAGAGGCCTGTAATTTTCATCATAGGTATCCTCAACTATGAGAGACAAAATGAGAGAGAAAAAATACAGAAAATCACATTGTAGGGTTTTTAAATAATTTATTTGCAAATTATTGTGGAAAATATGTATTTGGTCAATAACAAAATTTAATTTCAATACTTTGTTATATACCCTTTGTTTGCAATGACAGAGGTCAAACGTTTTCTTAAGTCTTCACAATGTTTTCACACACTGTTGCTGGTATTTGGGCCCATTCCTCCATGCAGATCTCCTCTAGAGCATAATGTTTTGGGGCTGTCGCTGGGCAACACGGGTTTTCAGCTCCCTCCAAAGATTTTCTATGGGTTGAGATCTGGAGACTGGCTAGGCCACTCCTTGACCTTAATGTGCTTCTTCTTGAGCCACTCCTTTATACTCCGTCGTTGCCTCGGTGGTGGGTTTGGGATCATTGTCATGCTGAAAGACCCTGCCACGTTTCATCTTCTATGCCCTTGCTGATGGAAGGAGGTTTCACTCAAAATCTCACGATACAATGGCCCCATTCATTCTTTCGTTTACAAGGAACAGTCGTCCTGGTCCCTTTGCAGAAAAAAAGCCCCAAAGCATGATGTTTCCACCCCCATGCTTCACAGTAGGTATGGTGTATGGTGTTCTTTGGATGCAACTCAGCTTTCTTTCTCCTCCAAACACGACAAGTGAGTTTTTACCAAAAAGTTCTATTTTGGTTTCATCTGACCATATGACATTCTCCAATCCTCTTCTGGATCATCCAAATTCTCTCTAGCAAACTTCAGACGGGCCTGTACATGTACTGGCTTAAGCAGGGGGACACCTCTGGCACTGCAGGATTTGAGTCCCCTGTGCGGCGCAGTGTGTTACTGCTATGAGTACCTGTGTTACTTTTGGGCCCCAGCTCTCTGCAGGTTCATCTCACTAGTTCGTTCTTCCTCCCCCTTCTGTGGTTTCTGGATTTGGCTCACAGTTGGCTTGTGGATAATTTTGACCCCTGCACGGGTCGAGATGCTTGCGCGGACCCCAGATTCGAGGGAGATTATCATGATCTTGTATTAGTCCTTTTCGGTAGACTTTACCATGTCTACTAATTGCTCCCACAGGCATTTATCTTTCACACCAACTGCTGCCTATATCAAGATTCAGCTTCCCGCCTGAGTGCGGTCTCTAACAATTTAATCATATGGTTTCCTGAGGGTCCTTTGACAGCTCTTTGGTCCTTGGGCCATGGGTGGAGTTTTGGATGGGCTGTTCTTTGAGGTATGTGGATCACGGTGTCCTTGCTATACTGATCACCGAGGTCAAACAGATGCCAGTGTAATACAGGTTACCATGTGGACTGGACAGAAGGAGCCTCTTCTAAAGAAGAAGTTTACAGGCTCTCGTGTAGAGCACAGAATCTTTTGCTGTTGGTAAGGTGACCGCAAATACTTAATTTTCCCGAGGAATTGTACCAAAGTAATTGTCGTCGAAAAATCATACAATGTGATTTTCTGATTTTTTTTTTCTCATTTTGTCTCTCATAGTTGAGGTATACCTATGATGAAAATTACAGGCCTCTCTCATTTTTTTAAGTGGGAGAACTTGCACAATGTGGTGGCTGACTAAATACTTTTTTGCCCAACTGTAATATATTAGCTGCCACTAACGACTATTTTTATTTCGATTAATCTACCGAAAAACAACTTTACTTAAGAATATTTTATTAAACTAATTTTATTAAACCAAATTAAATCCAAAGTACAAAGTAAAGTGCAACATACGATGCAAGAAAGCAAGTTGTTCATGCTCATATTCCAATAACTGACATTCAAGTTCAGTATGATAGTTAGAATGACAACAATATCCATGTGTTCCTAGGCTACTAGCTACTAAAATATAATCAAAAACAATGTTTACAGAGAATTTCCCAGGATATTATTTACCAGAATTTATTTATGTAATGTAAATGATGCAGTATTTCTGAAAAAACTAATAATATATTTTTTTAAATAAAGCAATTAATGGATATTGCTTTTGCTTAATTAAATTATGGACCCTTAAAATCGAAATCCGAAATATGGAAAACAGAAATTTTGGTTACAGATAAAACTTTAAAACTCCATTAAATTAAGACAGCCTTTTTGATTTATACAATTTTAATTTACATTATAACAGATTACAGAAACTTACACTGGCAAAAAATGAAATTTTGAAAGTAAACAATTTCATAGTGCCCTAGAATTATAGATAACCTTTCTTTTTGTGGTAATACAAATAGCGGTAAGTGAACAATAGCCTTAAAAAGGACTTAAAATACCTATTAAAAGCAATGAGGCAAAAATAGCTATTAGTTCACATAAAGTATCAACAAAAAGCAAGAAATCATATGGTTTTTTTATTGAACAAAACTGTTAAAATACATATTGTATTATAAACAATAGAGCTAATGTATATTACGCATTACAACAAAGGCCTGCAAAGACCTCCATATGTTCCTTATGACTAAGTGGTTTACCATTGCTGTGTGCTTCTAAGCCCTTGTATTACAAGATTGCCCAAGCATAATTTCATTCAAATGTCCACTTAATCTTTAATATCTGGCCATTTTTTTAGGACAGAAATGCTATAGCCACTGTAGTTAAAAGAATATGTGGACATCAAAACGTGTAAACTCAGAGTGAGGGTTTGAGCTTTTGTTTTGAAACCGTGAGATAATGATGTATTGTCCTGTGTTTGCGTGGATTTATAAATTTTTTACCTTACAAATCTGATGAAATGGCGACCGTTGTGTTCCCAGACGAACGTTATATTAAACCCAAACTCACAACAACATGCATAGATGGAGTTTGAGACGCTCCACACATGTAAAAGATAACTGTTTGTGTAACTACTGGACCGAGCCGCTGTGGTGATGCACGTACGTAATTCTACACGGAGTAAGTAATAACCGTGCATAAGCTTGTATTAGAACTCTGCATCTCATAATTATTTAAATAAATCGAGGCGTTTGTGAATTCCACAATATGCTTATTAGGAGGTGTAAAAACATGATTTTCATATATTCATGCACGCCTATTTCTGGAAATCCAACTGACTCTAATGTTCTTTTTAATACCTTCTCGTTTCGTGTAAATACCCGCCACTTATCCGGTTTTTGCCGGTTAGTCGACGCCGGTCAAAATGAAGTCGAGGATTGTTTTACCAATCGAATATATAGATCGAAGAAAGTCGACGAATCGCTGCCACTATGCTGCTCCTGCTGCTGATATATATATATTATATGCTAATTGGTGTTGGTAGGTGTGTGTGTGGGTGTGTGTGGTATCAAAATATACTGGCAATTATATTTATACACCACTTAGCTGTGTCGGACGCTTGTAACGTGAATGTGATTAATACAATGAATATTTGCTGTCATGTTTTATTGTTTTATTAATTATGTCTAGTAACCGTTAAATTACCAAGGAATTATCTTTAACATAAGTATTCACCTTCAAAATGTATTAAGTAATAATAATCTTACGGGTCACGAAGTAAATCTCGATATATAAGAGGTTATTAATCATATTTGGGATTACAATATTTTTAGATATGTATTACTATCATCTCATGATTGTTTCATCGTCAATCATTTGTTACTATCTATTCAGTCTCATAAGGTACAGGCAACGCCACCAAGATTAGACAGCCTAAGGGCCTGCACAAATCGTACCTAAATACAGGTGATACACGGGTCTTACATATCTGTCACGCCACCAAAATTTTAAGAAAAAAATTTCAGTTTCAATTGCACAATCTCTATCAAGGTCATTCCTTACTCAAATTGATGGTGTGTGAAATGTTCTTACAAGCAGCTCTTTACCATTTCCACCAAGACTTACGATCCTCACTACCATACAAAAGCCGCAGCATAAACCACTGCATGACTGACTATTCTAACCTCTTGTTGTATGTTCGGGGAATAGAATTGTGGGCCCACGGACAAAATCCCAGACATCGTGCTTCCATTTGTCCAGTGGTTGAGTGTGGTGTATTGTATTGCTGCCTGAGCCAGCAGAATTAGCGCACTGCGATGATCGCAATAGCAACATGGCTAACTACGAACTCATTTCCGGCAACGGGACGGGGTGGGGTTTTTGTTTCATTCAAAACATCATCCAACACCGCAATTACTGAAACCCTCTTCTTATATGGCACCATAGATCACGTCTCAGATCAATTAACTGACTTCCACCCTTCTAGAAAAGTACAGTCAGTAAACTGCCTTTTCGAATCCAGTTCTCCCAAAAATTATTGATCGGACCTAATTCAAGGTTGACTTACCGGTAGTACAGTACCAGAACAGACCAAAGCGGTGAAATGTAGCCGAGTTCGATAAGGGATGTCATTGTCGGTCGGCTGCTGCGCTCAATACACACCTTACGATTTATGTCAATGAAGGGACATAAGCTAACATCAACCATATACTAGCCATACATCTCATTGAGTTCAAGAACCACCATTTGTCATTCCTTGTTGTGTTCACTTCCTGGGCGCTGCGCGTTGCAGACCACTTACACACATGGCTATGCCCCATCCGGGCCTATCACCACCACTTTTAAAAAGCATTTCAAGAGCGGCCACGATCATACAGACAGTTTCTCCTCCCGCACCCACCATTCCAGTGGGCAACACAAATATTGGCTGTATCAAACGCACCGAGAAAAAGCACCAATACACACGCCAATTAGCTATGCCTTAAATACACCATTGCGCGTTAATGAAGAGACGCATGTGCAACACTGGCCTAAACCAATCACTTATTCGTCACAAAACAATGGTGTGCTTCTTCTCGTAAACACACGTCAACACACTAGAGACCAACACTTTATTACAGCCAATCCAACATTAGCAGCTATTAAATGCATGTTAGTAGTAGTGTCATCCCATATAACGTAACATCGTAATCAGCGTCTCGTGTGCCTCTGTGGGTACTTTGCAAACATTTTATTAAATGCGGCTCCTATCCATAGGCACCGTCAATAAATTACAGGCATTTCTTCATTACTACGACACCATGACTGCTCATCAGAGTTCTAGTTCTTTCACAGTAGGGGCTTTGCAAGGACTGCTAGTCACATAGATCCAAACGTGAAATGAGGCGTGACAAAATCAAATAATTATTCTCATGATTTTCACGTAAATATTGTGGCTGCTCATATACGACAAAGGACTACGCACACTGGTACACACACACAACAACCAATGTACTTCCCTCCTATGCTGCCACATGTGCAGGCCTGCCACCTGCTCTGAGGCCTTACGTCGCCTCCCGTAGTGAGAGGGGACTGCAAAAAGGGGGGGGGGGGGGGGGAGGGGAGAAAAAAAAAACAAGAAAAAAAAAAAAAAAAAAAAAACTACACCGACTGCCCTATGCTCGGGGGCGCTAGCCTCTCTTCCTTCCTCTCAAAAAAACCCAAGGGCTCAGGTAGTCAGAGTGTTCACACCATAATCACAAGACACGCAAGACCGAACACTGCGGAATATAAACATGGAATTTTGGTGAGAGACTGAAATATAGTGTGTAGCGAAGGCCCTCCAATAATCGTATGTAGAGCCTTGAAAAATGATGTGTTTTACAGCATGGGGAAATACACCTTGCCTAGCAAGGGTACTCCGAATGGTCCAAATTAATCAAAGCTATTTTGGTTGATCCGCACCCATCAAAAGAGGAGTCCCTGGAGCAAACTCACCCACCGTAACAACGGCCGCGACTCCCTAGCACGGCGAGGGAAATTATCGAGAGGTGAGTCCTATGTTATCTGTTGGCGTCTGGCTGACGTGCCAACGGATCCCGCCACCCTGACCACGCCACGAGACCAGTAGAGAAAGCAAGAGGGCGTAGAACCAAAGGCAATTTATGAGTCCATTAAACCGAGGTACCACATTAATATTTAACATCGGTACTTAATCTACACCAACAATTGCCTGGCGAGAATTCTCATAACCACACACACACACACACACACACACGCTTGCAGGAGGCATATGCTGAGCATAAAATGCACGACACCAACAGATTCTATTATCTCCATTCTGCACAAGGCCCATTTTCATTTCAATGTCTGTGTAGATACAGACGGCGATACCTAATGCTCTGGATAATGTTTGGTCCAGAGATAATCACATCTTAGTCCCCATGACCTGTCTCATAAAAACCCCACAACTCACCATATAAACCCAAAAGCGCATGCTACTTGAAACTGAGTTTGAGTCCACGTGATTTTGTAGCTTCTGTCAATAATAATAATAAAATACCATACTATTATAAACTTAATATTAGCATACAGACTCTCTCAAACACAAGATTTCATTATCATGTTTTATGTGTGTGTTAATTCAGATTGTGGTACTACATAGACAATCAGGTAAGTTAAGTGGTCATCATTAATTAATCTGGATTCTATTTATATATTCTGTGGAAAGGCGAGGACCAAGCATTTCGTTGCCAATGCAAAAACGCTCGGGACGCCAATGCGCGAGCGTTTTAATATGTGCTTACCTGAAAAAAAAAAAACCCGCCTTCAACTTATGTATTATCATAAAAAACCTCTGCGCACTTCCCGTTTTGCGCAGTACAGGACACGTCATCAGCGCGTTCACGCACGCTGTGTAGACAGAGCGAGAATGGCAGACAAACTTCAACAACCCGATCTTCCTTCCTGGTTTTGTAGTACTTTTAAAGTTTTCTCACCGTTGAATGACACATGATGTAGCCAGCGGGTCCCAATTCCTGTCCTTGCACCCCCAGTTCTGCATATTTTGCATGTCTCGCTTAGGTTAACACACCCAATTCAGATAACCAACTCGTTAGAAGTGAGCAACGTGCATGAACTGTGTTCCGATCGACATGATCCCTACACAGTGTTCACTACTCCCTACCTCACTTGAGCGGAGGAAATCCTGTAAGTTTACTTCACCCTTTTTTTTCAGAACTGGCTGGAATTGGAACCGCTCGATGTAGCCTCATTTAGTAAGTTGTCTCTGGTACTCTTTCTGTGATGAGCGTAATGCAATTCGGGGGCGTGGCTTTGGACGCGATGGCAGGGAGGTGGGACATTCGCTTCCGGCTATCGCTAAAGTAGCATTTTCCAAGATCTCTACTGCACCTTACATAAAATACATCATGTATTTATATTTTAAATTAACATAACTTGTATATTATACATAATATCTCATAGATTTATATTTAACATATACACCACACACACACAAAGTATTATAGAATTTACATTTTATTTTATTATAAACTTTTGTAAAACCTTAATAATTAATTTGCTCTACTGCTATGAAGGAAATAAAATACTACGTTCTCGGTTTTCAGTTCTGACATTACTTCAACCCTCCATGGCTTCTGTCTCCTAATCATCTACTAAAAAGCCTGGAACCAAATCAAAGGCATAAAGAGGGAGGGGAATCTCACATGGTCATTGTACTGAAGATCAAAGTCATGTTAAAGCCCCGGAGGAGGTAAAGTGAGGTCTGCCGGGGTTCTGCCAGCATTCCTGCAAGCCGCAGTGATTCTGCTGCTATTAAAAGGGTGGTTAGATCCGGGTGGCTTACGGAGGAAGACATACTGCGGGGGTGCTGGTGGGCCAAAAGTGCAACAGAGGTGAGGGCCCCTTGAGACATTGCTCAATGTTCTCTTTCTTTTTCCATCATGAATAATGCACAGGGCCGTGCTGACCTTTCTATCCAGGGTTCACTTATACAATGGACTCAGAGCGCGCTCAGTTGAACTTGTTTGATCAATACAAATGGAAGATTCGTCCCAGGATCTCATGGCTTTGTAATGATATGCTCAGTGTATTTCTGTCACTCCGTGTTATTTTTGCATTGACATGCCAGGTTTTACAAAAAATTGTCAAGATATGACAAATACTGTATATGCTGTATATATTGTTTGAGTTGTTATTGCTGCAGGCTGCAGTTTAGGAAACATTTCCTGACTAAGTGAAGGGAAGATGCAGTTAGAGAAGTTGTTTATTTATCAGACTGACAAAATGCCAAGTTTATTTCTCCATTTCTCCCATTATTTTAGTTAAGTTGCAACATATGCACTTCCATCATTGTTTGATCACTGTATTTTCCTTCATCTCAAAAATACCAGCAAAGCTATTAAACCAAAATGATTTAATGTTTTTAAAGGGGTCATATGATGTTGCTAAAAAGAACATTATTTTGTGTATTTGGTGTAATGACATGTGTTTATGTGGTTTAAGGTTAAAAAACACCTTATTATATCTCCATACTGAAGTGAAGTGAAGTGAAGTGACGTGTGGCCAATTATGGTGACCCATACTCAGAATTAGTGTTCTGCATTTACCATCCAAAGTACACACACACAGCAGTGAACACACACCCCGTGAACACACACCCTGATCAGTGTCCCGCCATTATGCTGCGGCACCCGGGGAGGCATTTGGGTGCTCGTCCGTGCTCAAGGGCACCTCAGTTGTGGTATTGAAGGTGGGAGAGAGTGCTGTACATTCACTCCCCCCACCTCCAATCCCTGCCGGAACCGAACCTTTGGGTTACGAGTCCGACTCTCTAACCATTAGGCCACGACTTCCCCCTAATTACTGTACATTATTGTTTATCCTCTATGCCCCGCCTTTCTGAAATTTGTCGATTTTTACAAAGCTCATCAGTCTGAAAAGCGAAGTGTGCTCTGATTGGCCGAATACCTCAATCGTGTGGTGGAAATGTTACGCCCCTTACCATATTGTGGTATATACTTACCCTGTCTGGCCGGAGCGACGAGACAAAAAAATTAAAACCCATTATAAACGAGGCATTTTGTTGCATCCAGTGGGGACATAATCCAGTGTTGCAATCGCTTAAACTAAACATGTCTGCTTTGAATCGTCAGTGGCAAATTTTTTAAATATAAAAACATACTTACAGTACTTGTGAGTCAGAACAGTCGGCATTGTAATCTACTCTACCAGGATCAGTCCTCCATTAAATGCGCTGGACACATCTGAATATTTGGGTTTAAGTGTTTTGGAACAGTGTTGTAAATACAGCTTACCCACTGATTTCTAGTCGTGTCCTCTTTGGAAGGCCAAACAAAGTATTTTGGCTTTCGCAACGAAACACACCGGCTGCTGAGTGTCAGGGCGGGGCCTAGAGTGATCAGCGGCCTAGAAGGAGCGGAGGCCAGCTTGAGTGCGCAGAGGCAGGTGGGCTGTGAACGGCACAGCGCGATTCACGAAGGAGCGTCGGCAGGGCTTGCTGCAACTACCTTTGACAACCCCGGTCTGACTTTTTTCTGCTTCGTCCACGGTGAAAGCCCATCCGGCGTCGACAGCGCTAAGTTGATGTATTTCCACAGTGATCAGTACGCATCAGCTCCAGGCATGTCGAAGCGGATATCTTCCCTCTTTTGGAAGGCCAACAAAGTAGTTTCGCTTTCACAATGAAACACAGCGTCTTCACGACATGGCTGCAGCTTCAACAATACTACAGTGAGAATAAAAATTACGGCTTCTTTCTTTGCGTGAACATTTGGGGCGGCATTATGCAAATATTCCCACACAGTGACGTAGACATGTGTGGGCGTGTTAGAACGAGGCGTTTTAGGTAGGCGTGGTTGCCTCTTAACTTTTAATCAGCTATCGCGGGGTTTTTGGACTTTGCAACTTTACCTATCTTCTTAAATTGCACCAAGAGCTTGCCTAACCTCCAAGAGAAAGGAAAAATTGAAAATCGCCTCATATACCCCTTTAATATTTAAAGGTCACTCAGTATTTTTACACAGTCATAAACAGTTGTCTTGAATATATATTATATATACTGTTCTATCTATATAGATAAATAACTGGAGTCATTTAATGTCGTTTTTTACACTACCCGTTACAAACAGGTTGAAAAGGTTGGGAAAATCTCATTTGATATAGGCAAAACAGTAATCAATGTGACATAATTATTTTATAATACCTGTTTATTTTTATATTCTTAAAATTTAATTTATTCTTTGAATCATTTTCCTGTGGACATCCTTTTCAACATTTATTTGCACAAACAACAACCAACCAACAGAATAAATCTGAGTGCACATCAAAAAAAATAACATCAAGGATACAACACTTAAAACAGCTATGGTTTTATTAGCAAACACAATAACTTTGTATACAATGTAAAAAATTATTTTTCACAATTGGAAACAAACATTATTGGAGTATTTTTTACAAGTAACTATTCAAGTTTTTCTGCTTTAAAATTTAACGTTTAATTCAACGTGTTGTGGCTTGTTTATTGTAACTGTGAAATTTACTAGAAATTCGTTAATACAATACAAGTAACACATTATGTAATCAGAATTTTTTTGGAGTAAACAATTGAATTTAATTAAATTAGTTACTTTTTGGCTTTACACCATAATACCTATTTACATGATCAAATAAGTAACATTTGATTTAAATAAGATTAAAATTTCAATTATTTATTGACCCCTTATGTCCTTCCCCATAACAATTACCCTGGCATAAGCACTGTGAATGATACCGCATGTACAGTATGCTACAAATGAGCAGAGCAACGTGACGTAACAAAACTCCTATTATAAGTGAATCAATGAAACTGCAAGCAGCAAAACATCTATATAGGCGTATAATTGTTGCATGGAAAGTATACAGGGTTGCCAACTCTCACGTAAGACACACGCTGCCCAAGTAAATCGCACTCCAAATAAAACCGCCCAACAAATGGGACAACAGCCAGTCAGTGCTTGTCGCTAATAAGCTAATTCTACATATTCTGTGTGTCTCTGTGTAAATGAATGGCGCGGTTTCATCTGATACACAAACTCAAACACACTCGCTGTGATTTCAGCATCTGCGTCTCAATATATGAGGACATGAACACATTAACTTAATCTCCAGAGCTGCTCTGAGAATCACTTCACCAGCTTTACACCGTTTACTTTGAGAAAATCTACCATCAAAGACACTGAAACTGAATGTAAAACTGAAAAACCTTCAGGACAACCGTCAAAATAAAAGTCCGGTTTAACTTGATGAAATTATGACAGAAATATATTACTATTGTATAATAAAATGTAATTCTCAAGTAATAATAATAATTTTTAAGGAATATCATACAACCCAAGGTATTTTTTTCATTAATTTATACAGTGCTGTTTTGCAGCATCTTATTTGAAATAAATTAATAAATAAATAAAAATGCAATGTTTTGTAGTAAATTCATTATGTTTTCATTACATTTTAAAAGATTGAGTAAATTGTTAAAGTTATATTAATTAAGACACAATTTTTTAAGATAAATTTGTATTGAATCATAAAACACAGAATCTAGGAAAAAATAAAAGGGAAAAGAGAATATAGGGGAAAATAAGATAGATTTCATGGGGCCCCTAAATTAAAAGGTAGCTCTGTGGAGTTTAATTTTCAACGATCAAATATTTACATTAATTCTCAATGCCTAACAAACATGTGGATATAATTCTGCCCCATTAATGGTAAATGAATATTGTGATAAATATCGATATTATCTGATATGGAAGAAAATATTGTGATAATATTTTCACAATGTCTACCACTAAAGAGAAAATGAAGAAACAGAGGTGAGACAGATGTGTGTGTGTTCCCAAAACACAAACCAGGGCACAAAATTAACACACAACAATTGTGCCAAATGCAAGTAAATGTTCTGTTTGGCTGGACCACTATGGCGAGTCATAATTTCATTGTCAATTGTGCACTGTATTCCAGCAGAGAAATGGGCACAAAAATTTAGCCTGAAATATGCATTTTTATGAGTAATTAAACTGAATAAATTATTTTTATTAGAAGAGTAACTGGAATGGGACCAACCCTAATAAGGAGCAGAGCCTGCATAATGTACAAATATACAAATAAAAGACAGTTAATGATTTTACAGGGGAGCATGTGTGTGTTCCTAGAGGTGACATGTCAACATCTGGACTGCTTTTGTTTTTTTTTATTTTCTATAATTTAGTGATTTAAAACAGCCTTTCTGATTTACAACTGTAGACAAACAAGCTATATGCAGTTTATATTGTAACATTTATAAACTACACTATATATATTTTCTATTTATTTTTGGGATTTATTTTCTTAATAATTTAGCCAGTTTAAAAATCTGGTCTGAGGAGTACAAAAATATTGCAAGTATTACAATATTTTACAATACATATTGTAAAATATTGTAAAAGTAAGCCAAGCATATTGCTACCATTCCAGAAATTAGTGATCCCTTGAGAAAAAGTAATGTGATAATATAACGTTACTTCTAAAAGAATATTCCGCCATACTGTTTACAAGTCATCTAACCTCAGCTGATTCCACCGCACTTCAAAATTGTAATCTATTGCCTTCACCACTTAAAGAGCAAGTCACAAGCTGAGAATAGGATCTATCTTCAGGTTTTGCCGTATGTGTGTGTAACCCTGAGAAAACACTCAGACGCTCTGTCTGCTGGAGAGGGTGAAAGGAGACGATAGCCTGATTAAAACAAGATGTGATCTCTGAAAACATTGATCCACCAAATGCATTTCATATCAGCCCGAGTCCTGAGACACGGGGCCTGATTAAAAGATAACGGCACATTATTCCCTGGAGCAAATGGCAGTGAAAAGGAAAGGAGAGACAGAGAAAAAAAGAGAGAGAGAGAGAGAGAGATAGAGAGAATAAGAGTCTTCTAGGGCAAGAAGTGACAGAAAGAGCCTCTGCACTTAAAGCAAGAGAGAACACGGCATTCATCAGTTCTGAATTCTGATTCTGATTCAGATTCTTCTGAAATCCATGACGGCTCCTTCATGCTAGAGCTATAACAGCCAAAGCCAAAAAAACATCATATCTTGATATGTTTCAGCCTTCTGATGACATTGGAATCTTGACGCTTATGTATTTGCTCTGAAACATTTGTTTTTAAATTAGAGGAAATATTTAAATATCATGCAAACAGCCATTGTAATCAATAATATTTAAAATGTTTAATCCAAGAAGTGAAATGCAGTAAAAATCAAGTAAAAAAAAAATCATGTTTTCCATTTTTTCAACTAAATGGCAACATAATGAATTGTATTTAATAATTTACAGACATCAATATACCAACAAATAATAGTAGTAGTAAACAGCAATATTTAGCTTGATTTGATATTACATTTAATACATGAAGATTATTGAGTTGAAAACACAAATGAATCAATGAGTCATATTACTGAATTGACTGATTCAAATTTAACTAATAATATTTTGTTAAAATCAGAGACACTATTAAACATCTTAACACTCACATACCATCAACTCATAAGAAAAGTAGAGATAATAACTGGGGAAAAAATTGTCTAATAACATGTGAACAATGTGATTAGACTGATTTCTGCTGGGTAGGGTAGGGTTGAATCATTCCTGTCAATCATTTCATTGAATATATTCAAAGGTAAATCAAAACTGTTCACGAAAATGCCTATGCAACAAATTTGTTTTGTACTATAAATATTATATATAAGGTTTATTATATCTATATATATATATATATATAACTATATCTTATTTAAAATAAAATAAATCAAATCAAAACCCGCTACTCACACACAACCACTCAGGTGTTCAGAGATGTTTTGCCACTCCAGCTTTGACTGTGGTCCCCTCCACTCCCACCATGCAGATTTCTCTATTGACTTCACAGGGATCATCCTGCCATCTGTATTCCAGAGAAGAACCACAGATTCCTTTCAACGGATACTCAACACACACTAACACCTTAAGGACACTCAAAGGGCATCCTGAGCTTAACTGCTGCATGTACTGTATATGTAACACACTTTCATAATCAGGTGAGTGACATCTGTCCTTAATCAGAATGTTGTGAACTTTAAAGTCTCGCCACTTTTTCATTCAAGATTTTCAACAACAATGAAAAGATTAAAAGTCTTCTGAGCCAGCAAGTCAACCTTAAAAAATCATTTGGAGCTGCACATAGTGAGCAGATAGTGAGAGGAGAGAGAGAGAGACTGCTGCTCTTTCAATCCCTTTTCATCCCAACAGAAGCTGACAACTGACAGCTGCAGCCCTCCATCTGACAAACACACACACACTGTCATCATGGGCACAGCATTGCCCTCGGAGACGGCAGGTATCCACAGTATGTGACAATAACCAGCTCTGTTATGCAGATCTGTAAACAAACACACACACAAACTGCTGAACAGCCCTGGCAGAGATGGCAGAGGAAAAGGAAAATCTTGTATTATAAGGAGAAAATGTACTTGTTTCCCTACTCATTGCTTCTCCAAACTGTGCCAGCTCCTCTCGGCCACCTTGTGACGTGACGTCCATGAATGTACATTGAGCTCAAAAATGGCTCAAAATCATATGTATAAATCTGACTGGCTGGTAAGTCAGGGTTATTTTATTGGTCCAATGAGAGTCATCACATCATAATTGAAAGTCATAAAGTCATGTTTACAAGACACCAGGCTGCTACAACAAGCATTTCCAGAACTAGACACTTGATTTGGCAAACTTTGCATGATGGCCTGACATCTTCCTTCCAGACTATCTTTAAGTGGGCGGTTCTTGGCCAGAATAAGCTGAAAAGTGGACCAGCTCTGCAAAACCATTTAACATTTCTAATCTCTCAAAAATTTGACTCCTGTCAAACCGTCTGTGGTCTCTCAATTTCCCTCACCTGTCCAGAGTTCAGCACTTCTCACTCAAACATTTATCACCTTCCTCTACCACTCTCTGTGCCTCTTTGTTTGACATGATTTATATACAGTGAGTAGGACAATATTCCTTGTGAAAACATTATTATCCTGGAAAAACATTATTATTTGAATTATTTTTTATTTTATTTTTACAGGATTGCTGCTTACAAAGTGGTCATTATCTATATATATATAGAGAGAGAGAAAGAGAGATGCAAACCTCTATGTGCCGTCTGAAATTTTTTCTAAAATTAGCATTTTCCTTAAAGTGAAATTACTGAACCTAAACATAGGAGCCTGATGAAAATGCTAATTTTAGAAGAAAATTTCAGACGACACGTTCCTTTATATATAGATATACGGTATATATATAAATTAGTATATATATATCTATATATATATATATATTAGGGATGCTCCGATCGATTGGCCGGAGATCGGTATCGGCCGATAATAATATTTTATGACTCGATCGGTACTCACCAACTTGGCCGATCTTAGGAACCGATCGCAATTTGATGACGTCAACGCGTGACGACGTACAGGATGCGTGGGGACATTAATGATTCGAGAAACAATGAAACATTTGCTTTTGTCGTGATTTTTGCCTGATTCATTTACACAGCAGATTCAGTGATGTTAGGAACGTCACTGATCTGCGCTCACTGCATTCGTCTGCGTCAGACCTCGTGCGCGTTTCTGAAACGCTTCTTTCTCTTCTCCGCCTGCTTGGTTAAAATCGTCTTTTGTGTGAGTTGTCACAGCGTGGAGGATACCCAGCATGACAAGAAATCAGTACCAGGTATCGGCTGCAAAATCCTGATTGGAGCATCCTAATAATTACTGTTATATATTATATTATATAATATATATATATATATAGTATTACTGTATATATTCACACACATACACACACACACACACAAAAAATATTTCTTAACTATTTCTTATATAAACATTTAAATAATGCTTTTTGGAAAATGATTGGATAGAAGAGCACAGACAAATCCTTATTTTGTTTATATGAAGAGATTTATTTTATTTGGGGCTTGTTTTAAAATTTACATTTACAGTATATTTACATTTTGTTATTTAGCAAATGCTTTTATCCAAAGCGACTAACAAATGAGTAAAATAGAAGCAATCAAAACCAACAAAAGAGCAATAATTTACAAGTGCTATATTACTATATTATTATAGTGTTGTATTTCAATTTCACAAAGAAACGTACAGTATTTTGTCCAAGCAATAATAAAAGGACACATTTAATTTATCATTTGTCTTAAATCTCATTTTGTTAAAAAAATCGTGAATTGAATCGAATCGTGAAATCAAAATCTTGAATCGAATCGAATCGTGAGTTGAGTGAATCGTTACATTCCTACTTAAATTACAACGCAACACTTCGAAAGATACTGCCCAATAGGAATGACCTGATTGTAGGGTTAGAGCTAGAGACTGTTCCAGAAGCAACAAAAGCTGCTCACCCAGGAACCCTACTTGTGAAATCGCATTGGGTGTCATCTTTTGGACCTGCTCTCTGGCTCAAAGTTTTGATGTTTTCTCTAACAACCCAAATCTGATCCTCACCGTCCCCCGCTTCTTTTATCTCCTCTTTAAGAACCATATGATTCTGCACTATTCCTGCTTTAGCCCGCTGGATGTCAGACGGCTGTTTAAAGAGACAATTTCTGTAGTCCATTACGGCTGATAAATTGGATTTAGACCAGAGAAGCGTCGCGAATGAGTGGCTAAATACAATGCTTGACACATTCTCTTGGCTGAGAAATGCTTGTGCTGGCTGCGAGCAGTAAGACAATTATCATACGGAGAGTGGCAGAGTCCTAGATCAGGCCTAAAAACAGAAGCAGGCAGACAGACTTGGGTTTCAGCTTTTTGGAAAAAGGAACTTTCTATGCAGGACACTCTTCTCAGGTTTTTTCTGCTTTTCCTCATCTCGGTTTGGACGGCATTTGGAGTTTGTTTAGCAGAGCTGAGCCAAGAGCTGAAATGATCTGGAATATTTTGTTCAGAGGGAAAAAATACATAAAAATGGGCATTGTCTTTATACATTTTTTTTAAATGAATTAAATTTCACTCGCTTGACAGGAATATGTCTTAATAAGCTATTGTTTCAAACACCCAATCTTTTTTCTTTATGTGGTGGATGATACATCTGTGTGTGTGGTTGTCATCAAAAGAGGATTTGGATGATGAGAATTCAAGTTGGAGGTTGCTGTCCGTTTGACAGAACAACAATAAGAGTTTATAAGCAGACAGGAGAGAGAGAGACAAATGAATATAATTTCCCATTTCCCTCAATCCGCAAAATACAATTTCTTTTCATGATAATGTTATGTGAAATGGACAACAGGCTTTTCATTGTGATTTAATCTAAAACTGATGCTAAATCTTGTCTCAGCGTCTCAACAGACTGCACTGTGTCTGATTTATTTCATTTTCAATTTATTTTTTGATTACATTACAAATAAGAGTTTGATCGTCAAATTCTGATTAATTCTGCTATAACAGTAAACTAGAGATTTGATAACCATGCATGGCCATTTATTTATTTAATTTTTGTATTTAATTTCACAATTTTCCCCTAGGACATTGTGAACTGTTGCACAAGTAGGAAAATATAAGCTCAAATCAATATTTCTTGTAAATGTATACATTTATTGGGGATTAAGTGAAATAATAATAACAATACAAAATTTTTTTTTTTAATGCAATATATATAATCTGATAATATAATTAAAATTTAAAATATTACCACTTATTTGGTATGTAGCTATTTAATAACTGTAATAATAATACAGAATCAACAACTACAATGAACTTAAGTTTTAGATATAATTCAACTATAATAGTATAATTTATATGGTGAGTATCATTAATAAGTGGAATATACAATAATACCCGATAATATAATCATTATGTAATGTTACATATTATATAAAATATTAAAGTAATAATAGATTACATTACATTTGCCAATGATAATACATGAATTATCAAAATATCTGTATATTGATTTGGTGTTTTTTTTTGTGTAAGGATGACTATCTGTACCATTCCCCTTATAAACACAACACTATTAATATTAATTCTGATTACTCTGGCGTACAACGGACTGAAGACTCCATATGTATCTAATGATTGAGATTTGTAGCACTCACTTTGATGGTTTTTAGACTGAAGTATCATACATCTAACTGCGGAGAATTTGTGCTGATAGTGTTGGGTCGTTCTTGACCGCTTGTTCCATTTGAACAAATCTTAATTGTCGACTCAAGGAAGAACGAGACAGCTAGGGGGGTGATTCGTTCAGTCGCGCCCTAAATGCGCAACATCCTATAGGTTCGTACTGGAATTAGTAAAATATTTCACCTGTTTTGAGTCTTGGGTTTTTTCGAGTTCATTAGTTCATCACGTGACAGACCCCATAACTAACCAATGCAGTCTGAGCCGCCGAAGAGGATTGCATGACGTCTCACTCTCGGTCTTCAGGTTTGAGTCGTTCATCACGTGACAGCCCCATACACTTAACCAATGCAGTCTGAGCCGGAAAAAGAAATGTTTAGTTCATCCATCGAGTCTTCGGGTTTGAGTAGTTCCTTCATCACGTGACAGCCCCATACACTCAACCAATGCAGACTGAGCTGGAAAGAGAATTGATTAGTTAATCTCGAGTCTTCAGTTTTTTTCGAGTCGATCGGTACATCCGTGACAGCCCAATAACTACCCAGCAGACTGCGCGAAGGACTAATACTAATAAAACTCTTTATCCCTTTTTACACATTCCCAGTGTTATGGAAAATAAATCATGACAGAAATTCAACATTTAGAAACTGTAAGAAGTAAAAGCCTACAATTGAGACCAGAAAACGCATCGGCGGTTAACTTGTAAGTTAAATAAACTTATATAATGATGATAATAAGGATTAATAATAATAATTATAATAATGATTATAATCATTATAATAATAACTATGCACCCGTTTGTGAGGAAGCTTGTAAATTAACTAATTTCTCTATGCAATGCTGTCACGTCACGTGACAAAAAAAACGAATGATTCGAAAGACTCGAGAGATAAACTAATCAATTCTTAATCAGAATGTGCTGCGAGGAAAAAAAATCTGTCTTTATTAAAAACTGGTTTGACAAAGGTGTAATTTTTGTTTTAGATTTGTTAAAAAAGGATGGTAACTTCTATTCCTATTCTGAATTTTCAGAAATCTTTGAAGTGGATACCTCACCTAGTGTATGAATGGGTTATTAATTCTATTTCACCTAAACTGTTACATTTGGTTAGGGCAAATTGATACAGATCTTCAAAATGTGAAATGCCAAAAATTTGTATTGGAGGTCTGGAGCTTTCCAATGTTAAATGTAACAATTTCTGGATTATAAAAATCCTTATTAAGAAGTTTAGTTGACATCCTAAAGCATTTTATAAGTGGAAAATAAATTACCCTTTTCTTTCTACTATTAAAATATGGGCCGGTATTAATAAGTTTCTGTTACCTAACAAGATTAAAGAACTTTACTATAAGATTCTTCATATGTACTATCCCTGTAATTCTTTACTCTCAAAATTTAAGTTGGACATCTATTCACAATGCACATTCTGTAATTCTAATTTGGAAACAATATCACACTTATTTTTTGAATGCGAGTATGCAAAGGATTTTTGGAAAGAAATATCTTGGCTTGTTTTCTCAGCTTACAACAAACTTTTGAGTTTTGAGGTAATTAATGCAACCCCACTCACTCTTTTAATGAGGGCATGAAAGACCAAAGGAGCTGGATGATATCTTAAAACTGTTAACTCTTTGTGGCCTATTTCATCTTCACAAATGTAAAGTAACTGATTGTATGCCCAATTTTAGAATTTTCTGTATTGATTTGAAATTATTTTCTTAATCTCTCTGCTCATCACTTAATAAGAAAGCTGCTAAAACGACTGTACTGATGGAAAAAATATTGACTTTGATGTAAGGGTTACCTCCTGTGTATTCTTTGAAGTTGACATTTTATGTGTAATTTTCCATTTAAGTTATTTTTATTTATTTATGATTTATTTAAAAAAAAAGATGTTTAACTTTTTATTTATTTGTTTTTGTTCTGTTTATATTTCATTTTTATTATTCTTTATGTATTTATTGTTTTGTATTCTGGGTGTGTGTATTTTATTGCTATGACTGTATCCCCTGTGAATGTTATATCTTCAATAAAAAAATAAAAAGAACTAATCAATTATTTTTCCGGCTCAGACTGCATAGGTTAAAGCGTATGGGGCTGTCACATGATGAAGGAACGACTCAAACCCGGAGACTCGATGGATGAACTAATCAATTCTTTTTCCGGCTCAGACTGCATTGGTTAAGTTTATGCTGCTGTCACGTGATGAACGAACGACTCGGAAAACCCAAAGACTTGTCAGATAAGAGGTGAGGTGAGCTAATCATAGACTGAAGACCCAGGCAAACAATGAATTAATCTTTTCAGTTTCTTATAGCAGTTTTGTATTGTTCGTAGTGTGATCAACGTTTGCGTAAGTAATAGACATATTAGGGAAGTAACACGTAACATTTTAATTGTATTTTGCTAAAATGAACGAAATGACTCAAAAAAATATTCGTTCATTTTGCTGAACGAGACTCAAAGTTCCGAGTCGGTAAAATGATCCGAACTTCCCATCACTAGTGCATGAACTGGCCCATTAAATATGCTGGTTTCATCAATGGATTCAGTCAATTAGGATTCAGTGACATATAATGACTACTAATTTGTCAGCGTGTGATTTGAAAGCATTGACATTGAATTCTTTTACCATTCAAATGCTAATTGCACAGTTATTTATAGAGTATAATAGCGCTCCTCTTCAAGCTGGCTGAAAGACAAAAGCCAACTGTGACACCTAAACACACACACACACACACACACACACCCATGCAGAGCTGCACAGATGGAAATCACACACGCACAGGGCTAAAAGATAACCTAAGCCCATAAGATTAATGAAGAAGCATTTCATAACTGCATAGACAGCAGTTCCTCTCACCTATTTGTCTTCACAATATTAATAAATACGCAGTGTGCAACTAAGCCTCCAGTTAACCTGAAAGTGCCTCAGTTATGAGGCAAACACGAGACTCATCTGCTGAGATAAAAATCCTTCAGGATTCCAGAACTGACAGGTCTCCTTCAATGTGTCTCGGGTGAGCTCTCTCGCAATGATCTCAACGCATTCTCGTCGGGGCCAGGCGGCATCTATCCGATACACAGCTTTATATCGGGCCATTAAGGAACTAATATCATGATTTAGGCCCGCGGAGCTGTCGCCTTTATGGCCCGAGTGCATTTTTTACAAGCTGCACAGATTAGTTTCTGTCTATCGCTCAGGGTAAAACGTGTAATCTAACATCTCATAAGACCAAGAAAAAGGGCGATAAGAGCGGGATTTTTCTTGCCATTAAAATCTAACCTTCAAAAATGGATTTGCAAGTGTGTCAAGATAAGCCGGGAAAATAAATTCTGACGCATCGCCTAAACGTCTAAATGTGCAATACCAATGGTTTTAATAAGACTGCCATTCGTGTCATTGGCGTTTGTTTACATGCTATTGGAATATGATTGCCTCGCATGTGATATAATCCGTGGTACGTGCTGAACAGAAGAATATCTGCAGTCAGGCAACAGGCTGGATTTGTAGTTATTACACTGAAAATGTTCACCGTCTACACTCTTAAAAATAAAAGGCTCTTTGTTGGCATGCATGGTCCCATAAAGAACCTTTAACATCCATGAAAACTTTCCATTGCAAATAAGATTATTTACAGAGAAAAAAAGTTCTTTAGATCAATAAAAATGTTCTTCACACCAAGAACTTTGGCATTACTGCAAAAAAAAGCTTTTGGAACCTATATTTTTAAGAGTGTATAGCAGAAAAGGGATCTTAAGAGCTTTAAAATGTTCTTCACACTAAGAAAAAATTGTTCTTTTAAGGACTGTTCACTGAAAGGTTCTTTGGGGAACCAAAAATGTTTTTTCTTTGGCATCACTGTGAAAACCCCCTTTTGGAACCTTTATTTCGAAGAGTGTATCTTTGACAAACAAGCTGTATGACATATCATCTACATATATAATTGTTTTAAGAGATCCTCAGGTGTTAAATTCTGACAAAAACCCACTCTAAAATGCGCCGATGGCAATTCGCCCAATGTGCCTGGCAGCACAACCCTCAGCTGGGCAGCTGCAGACCGTGGTCCATTTAACAATGTTAACATATTTATGGAGGGGGAAGCTGAGATGATGGCCAACTCATGAGTCCTGATGACAGGTACTCGTTTAGACCATCTCCTCTGCCATTACTACCCCTCCCTGATCAAATGGAGACCATCTGTCTGCATAGCGACACAAATACACACACGCACGCAGACAGATGTAAATTCCCAAACAGCACGGTCCTCAACAATGAGTCTCTGCGTCTCCCAAGAGCCGCATCTGCAAATAATGATAGATGCTGGTCATTTTTCAGGGATTGATCCTGTGCATCTTCTCTGGGCCGGTGTCGGCTACAGCCTCCGAGCGCTCTCTTCTTCGGCCCCGCGGCTATCGCACTCGATCCTGAATAATAAATATCGGCTAGCATTTCAGGCCGAAACTGCAACTCATCTGAGCTTATGTTTCCTCTAAAACTAGACTGAACGAAAGATGTAATTCTAGACCAACAAGGGCATCGTTTTATGGGGGGCATTTTGGGAATAAACGATGTAAGCGTCAGCGCAGCCTTAAAACCAATTAATCTGAGTCTGTTTCTTTGGTATCGTTTTACTCGCCATGACCCGATTAATGTAGAATTTCCTCCATATGGCTAAAGAACAGAATCCTTAACACCAAACAGGGTTGTGTGCCAGTCAGAACTGAATTGAGAATCGTTTTTAAATTCCTATTTATTTCTGGAATTTTACAGTAATTGGTGTAAAAGAAGGGTTGCAGAAGTGCCATTTGAATTTCAATGCAAGGAAACAGAATTAAAATGAATAGATATAACAACAGATAGATAAAACAATAAAACAATAGATAGCTAGAATGACAGACAGGACGACAGAACGATTGATTGAATGACTGATAGAACACTAGAATGATAGACTGACAGAACGAATGATAGAATGATAGACAGAACAATGTACATACAGAAATACAGAATGATAGCTTGATCAAAACAACGAACGACAGAACAAACGATAGATAGATAGATAGATAGAACAATAGAAAGAATGAAAGATCAACAGATCAGTACATCAACAGATAGATAGACAGACAGAATGATAGATAGATCCACAGAGTGAACAACAGAACAGGTGAACGATAGATATAGACAGACAGACAGAATGAACGCCACACAAACAAACGATAAACCGAACGAACAATAGTACAACAGAAAGACAGATGGACAGACGGACGGATGGATGGATGGATGGATGGATGGATACACGAACAAATGAATTAACAATTGAAAGACAGACAGACAGACAGAATGATAGCTTGATCAACACAACTAACTACACAACAAACAATAGATATAGAACGATAGAACAATAGATAGAATGAAAGATCAACAGATCAGTACATCAATAGATAGACAGACAGAACGATAGATAGATCCGCAGAGCAAACAATAGAATAGGTGTACAAAGTGAACGACGGACAGACAGACAGAAAGACAAACAGAAAGACGAGAAACAAACAGACAGATAGATTGATGGTTCAAAGTTGATACTGGCAACGCCATTAATCCTCCTATGAAAGCTATGAAAGAGCCAAATCTGAGCAATCTAATATAACTTTCCTCTTGTTTTGGGTGCATCTGTGAAACACACAAAATGAGTCTACATATGCTCTCATAGACATAGTGTCACAGTATTCATTGCCATGCAGGAAGTACCAAAGAAGTTCTTGATGCAAGAGCAAAAAACAGTGATCAGTAACCAGGGAATGGGCTCTTACTCAACCAGTGCGCCTCTTCTCAGAGCGTTTGCCCATTACGTAGTCGTTGGGTAGAGTGCGCTATCAGAGGTGAAGGGGCTTTCATCTGTTAAATGTAATTTAAATTTCGTTCATTGATTCAGACTTGAAGTGGTGCTCAGGCTAATTCTTCACACCCCTGCATTCGAGCAGCACAGACGAGAGTAAGGAGCCGTAGCTGGCAGAGCTCACGTGTCTCAGTAATGCACAGAGACAAGAGAGAGATTTTCTTAATGTAATGGACAACATCTAAAAGGTGTTAAGAGTGCTGGACAGGTTAAATATAAAAGAAAAAGTTAGGAACGGAGAAAACCAATTGAACAGTTTGGCTGTAATATACAGTGGAATCCCAAAGTCTGAAAATGCTTTGAAAATATGTGATTTAAAATTTGTAAATTTTTAAACCATTTTGAAAAAGTTGAAAAAAGAAAGAAAGAAATACTTTTAAACAAATATTCCAAAAAGTACTTTAAAAAAAGATACCAAATTACCAAAAGTAATTTTTTTTTTCCAGGAACATGCACAACATACATCCAACCAGAACTAGCCAGAAAAAGGTCGAATTACTTAATATTTGATTAAACTTACTGATACATAAACTTACTTAACAGTAAGTTTATGTTTCTGCATGTTGGTTGGACTACATGCATTTTTTTTAATAACCAGTTTTTGTTAATGACCAGTTAAGCAGTAGGCCTATTGTTACATTTTGTTATATATTTAAATAATATATTTTAAAATGTTTCATAAATAATATTTAATAGATAATAATACTAAATCTGTCAAACTACTAAAGATTTACTTCTGATTATGATATCAGGACATTTTGCCTGTCTAGAAAATATAAAAAGTTACATTAATTAATAAAAAAAAAAGTATATATTGCAATTGTAAGTTTTTTTTTTTTTTTTTTTTTTTATTAAATTCATAGACATCAAGAAAAAAATACACATCATACTAACCAGATAATATTATTTGTAATTTTAAAAAGTTAGGATTCAATTTAAAAAATACAAAACGGAAGCATTTTCAAAAGCGGCCTTCACTAGACTTTTGGACCACTGTATGGCAACTCAACTGTGTTGAACTGTCGTGACATGGACAAATAATATTATACGAGGACTTACCGATCAAGAACATGAAAGGAACCCAGGGGAAAAAAGGGTGCAGTGATGGCATATGATGCAAAAACTTGCAGGTGTCTTTAAGACCCAGGTGCAGAGCCATACAGAGCCATTCTTCAAGCATGATGCTTGAAGTCAAAATGGCACCTTTATGCGTGACAAAAAATTCTGAAAACGCCACTCCAAGGCATATTACCAACATCCGCAGCTGCTACCTTTTCTCTCTCCCTCCCTCTCTTATGCCTTCCTCTCTGTTCCTCCATGTCAGAGAAAGTGTCACAGTGTCAGGCAGGACCTGTCACGCAACACAAACACACACCACCTTAATGAGAACTCCTTGCTACCTCCTTCACAACTATCCATACTGAACCCACACACACATAAACACATCACAATCGACTGTCACGTCCGGCCCCTGTACCCTTTCCAGCCTTCGTGGCTTTTGGATTCGGCGTGACATTCCAAATGTATTCAAGAAAAGTTAGAGAGAGATCGCAAACTGCCATCCTGTTTTGCCCTCTCCAGCGAAGAGTAAAAAACTATAATTGCTTCATCCTCGCTTCGGCAGAATGGACGAACAATATGGCGGAAGTGACAGGCGGTGAAAGAGAAGATATGTACCATGAGTCACATATGCATTTGAGAGTTTTCAGCTTATGAGAGTACAGGGCCGGATTTTTTTTTTTTCTGCCGGTGTGGTAATCAATGCTCTCTGTGCCCTTTCCATCCACAGGGAAGGTATTATACGCTCCCTTCCACTGTGACGCCCACTGCTCTGATATAATGTAATGCCATAAACACAGACTTCTGGGAAAGAGAGATGGAGGGGAAAATGCCGATCTTTTCATATTGAAACAAGACATTTTGAGCAATTCATTAATTCATTAATTTGATGTGCTTAGTTTATTTTATTTGCCTGTCCAAGCTGCTTTAGCTAATCAGTCACTTGGTTCAAACCAACCGGATCATGGGAAAACATAAATAAAACATACAGTAAACGAGAAATCAAAAATATTTCACAAGGTGGCAATTTGTACGGCACGATTCATATGGAAAAGCATGATTTTTTTCGGAAAGATTTGAAGGTCCACCCCAAACCCCAAAACCCTTAAAAATAACCATCACTGGGGCATAAACAACTTTTATGCGGTTGAGATTGTATACATTTATACAAGTTAGCCATGTTACAAATTGCCATAAGAGCAGGGGTCGACCGATTTTTTGATGGGCGATGCCGATATCTTAGAGAGCGGGGTAATCAATGTAAAGCAGACTATTTTATTTAAAGATAGGAAAAATACATTCAAACAACTGCTGAAATTTAATTTATATTTAATTTACATTATATTTACTAAATGACATAATTTGAAAATGAATTTGAAAAAATCAACTTGATAGAAAAATAAGTGGTTTATTTAGATAGCAACGTTTTAATTCTGTAAGTCTATTAAAATATTTTTCACAAAGAAATTCTTAAAAAAATATGAATGAAAAGCAAGTAAACATATAGCACACCGTGAATGTGAAACGAAAATGACATAGCATTTACAGTTTACTTTGTTTAAAATTTCTGTGAAATAATTTATTAGTCAGAACTGTTAAACAGAGACAGTAAACTAATGAAGACTTCAGGAACTGCCATTTCAGCGCTGTCAAAATAGAAGTCCCTCTTCCAACATATCAGCCAAACAGAAAGAAATTACTGGCCGATACAGTAATTAAATGTCATATATCAGCCTTGGCAACATATCAGTCGACCACTACTTGAGAGAGTGTTGTCTGAACCCAAAATAGACCATCCAAACCAGCACGGAAGTCCAGCAAATCAGTTTCGGCTAGTTTCAGCTGTTTTCAGGAGGGTCAGTATGGTAAAACTGTATATTCTTGCAGTGTGTTTTAAAAGAAGGATGTCACGAACATTTCTGGAGGAGGTCACTTAGAAAGTGATAAAAGAAAAGTGGAGCAGCACAAGCCTCTTAGTGTCTATCAGAGGCAGTTAAAATAATGTTTCTTCTAAATACCTGCGGTGAGCTTTGCTATATTGGCCACAAAAGCACAGTAATCTCAGACCTGTGTTTCTGTGATCCAACAGCAAAAAAACTAGACAGTGATGCATGCAAGTCATGGATGTAAAACAATAGGGATAGAGGCTGGGGAAAAGCTTTCCGGAAGGTAATGACCACTGGGCCTGAGGTGAAGGATGTGTTTGTTGACTAGGTCATTTAGCTAAGGATGAAAATCAAGTCTTGCTCCTTTTTATCCTACATACAACAAACACAATGAAACCAAATCAAACAGAAAAATTCAGGGAAATTAATAAAAGAACCTTTTTGGCCAGTACTGCTCACAGCTACTTTAGCGATACCTCAATCCCATGAACCAATGTCAAATTCTAGAAAGGTCAAAATAAACAGATATATATTTATGTATGTATGATGATATATAATATATATATATATATATATATATAATATATATATTATATAATTCCTATAAATACTTTATTTTATATTATTTTATGAGATCAGTTGTTCTACTGCATGCATATATTGAGAACATTTTATGAACAGAAGTGTGATAATAATCGTAAACATAAGACTGAAAATGAACAATGATTCAGTGATTCAGACAGACTTATGATTTTCTTGAAAAGGGAAAACAAAGTTGTTGAAATGAAGAAAAATAACAACTCCAGAGTAAAAACATGACCCGTGGCAACATGGTGGGGATTGAGCTACACCTGAATCACACTTTGCACACCCCAGTCAATAACTGCAGCTCTAGTCAAACTCACACGCCTGAAGGGTGAGGTTCATGGAAAAGAAAGAAATAAGTGAAAAGAAAGAACAACAAGTGGAATAAAATTGAAAACCTTAAGTTCAATCACTGAGATCAATTTTTTTTCTTTCCAATTATATAACTGCAGCCAGAGATTCCCAAATATAATCCTGATACTCGGAGAAGTAGAGATTGTTGACAGTCTAGGAATTGGCACATTTAGGATTATAAATCCTGACTGTCACTAAACAAATTAGATATTAAGGTCCAAGCCATCTGTGGTAGCATCCACTGTATGAGCCAAGAAAAGAGAGAGAAGCGCTGTGGCTTTATATCAATATCCTGCTTGTGATTTCAAATAGCAGAATAAGAATTTATAGCGCTTTGAATGAGAGGCACAAAACAGTCACAATGATTTGTGGGTTGGAATTCATTTTACATGGCTCATGTACTCTGCCTGCATTGCAGTCAGCCAGATGGGGAATTCGGTGTCTGGGATCATTTCACTTAACGGAAGCATTGACCGCTGGTCGGGCCGGCCTGCGGTTCCACATTTCCACTTCTCGCTCGAAACTCCTCTGCCTGAATTGACTGACAGAAAGCGCTTCTAAGAACTCAACCGCAGGGACAAACAAAGACACGAGTCAGATGCAGCTGTAATTAGCACATGTAATTATATCTAAATTCTAAAATGCAAATGCTATCAAGGCTCTGGCATGAATTAGAATACCCTCAGACGGAGCTCTTCCACGATGGACGTTTGCAAGATGCGTATAGTCATAATGAATAAACCCATGGGGATGGAGAGAGCTTCAATGCCCACCTTATTTTCAGACGGAGGCTGCGATAAGAGAACAGGTCTCTAATCCTGTTCCGTCTCATTGCACTTGGCAAAGAAAATCCTTTAATGCACACACCGTGCTCTGTCTTCTGAATGACAGTTTTGCTTTGTAAATATGAATAAGCTCCATATCTCACTTTTGCTGAGCTGCATGTGCTCACCAGGAAAAAAAGACTAAGAATATCTCTTACTGCAATCTTTGTAATATCAGTAAAGATTTCTATTATTAAACAGCAGAAATCCAAACAAAACACTCAATGCACTTTCGTAATGTTCTGCATGGGTGAAGCTACTCGGGAAATCTGGGCAACCTTGATACGGTGGCTTGTTTTGGGTGACAAAGTACATAAACCAACAGGTACCAGAACAATGGTCTTTTACATCCAACATGCAGATAAAACATCCCACCACGAATGGTTACGCACGATTCTGCTATTCCATATTGTATGCAATAGATTTGTAAAGGTTCACGCACAATCCGAATTCCACTCGAATGCGCAAACGCGTACATATGAGCACACACACACATACACACTACCATAAAAAGAACTGTAATAGGATTCTTCAGCTTTTCCAGTGACTGCCTTCACTATCACACACACAGTTAAGAGCACTAATCCATGACAAATTGTCTCATCTGATCCATGACAAATCGTCTGAAGGCCAGATAGAGATGAGGAAATTGAGAGAAAAAAGGAGGCCGAGAAAAAGACGGAAGGGGGAAGGGCATCAGGAGCAGCTCGAGAGAGACATCTGACAGAGAGAGAAAAAGAAAGACAGAGAAAGCGCGAAAGCAAGAAGGTGTGAAAGAAAGAAAGAAATTGTGAAAAGGCAAAACGAAAAAGAAAGAACAAAAGAAAGCACAAAAATTGAGAACAAGAAAGAGTAAAAGAAAACACAAAGTGTGAAGGCAAAAAAAATATATCTGGTTTAGCCACGAGGCTTCAGTTTAACCTAATAAAGTTTAGTTACGATGTCCATGTGGGCAACATGAAGATCCTGATGAAATCGGGTTTGTTGTGGTGCGTTGGTGACAGTGAGTGTGAATTATCCCAGCTAGCCCAACCAAATCTCTCCTTCATCCAATTTGCTAAGAAATCAGATTACTACACCATTCCAGTGAGCTGCATATAATTGAATTTGGTTTTATGTCATCAATTCCCCCTTCTAATTAGTTTGCCACAATTAAAAGTAGGTGTGAAATTAATCTGATTGATTCATAATATAACAGCCGCACAAACGTC
This sequence comes from Sinocyclocheilus anophthalmus, assembly GCA_018155175.1. Taxonomy (NCBI): domain Eukaryota; kingdom Metazoa; phylum Chordata; class Actinopteri; order Cypriniformes; family Cyprinidae; genus Sinocyclocheilus; species Sinocyclocheilus anophthalmus. The sequence continues at coordinate 323,314 of JADLZN010005611.1, forward strand.
TTCAACAACTATTATTTTTCACATTCTTTTGGTCGCTATTATTGTGATTTGAAGAGATTGCTCTTTGAAAAAAAAACAGATGTGTACGTGTGGACTCAAACCTGCATTGCCCACGTCAGCACCAAAACTCAACATTCAGCATTTGATTATGTTTATACACACACTACCATTCAAAAGTTTGGGGGTCGGTCAGTACGGCTTATTTATTCTGATTTTATGTAGTTATTAATTACTAATTTTATGATTTTTAATTAATACTTTTATTCAGCAAGGGTGCATCAAATTGAGTTAAATTGGGAGTAAAAACATTTATAATGTGACAAAAGATTCTATTAATTAAAGAATTCTTTAAAAATATATTACAGTTTCCACAAAAATATTAAACAGCACAACTGTTTATACTAAGAAGAAATGTTTCTTAAGCACAAAGTCAGCATGTTAGAATTTTTTTTTTATTTCTACATACAGTAAAAAAGTACATAACATCTGTGCTTCCAGGCTATTGAAAAACACCAACCACCACTGACGTAAATGCACCTGGTTTAATTTTATTCAAGCATAAAAAAAAAATTAACACTTATTGTATTATTAAAAAACTCTAGTTAACATAATTTGATGAAAGTGAGAGCATATCTGATTCATAATTCATTGTCGTCATTGGTTGTATAACAGGAGAGACAACTGTGACTAAGGTTAAATCAAACAATGACCCAACATGCACCCATACGATATTGGTAATTCACATTCTCAGGACCACTCTGGAGGCAAGCAAATGAACGCGAAAAGAGAACAAGTTAGTTTCTCTCTCTGTTGCTGGGCTACAACAGCAGTTGATCGGGAAAATATTCAGCAGTGGTCGCTGTATCTGGCCAAAACCAGAGCGGCATGCCATGGACCTTCATTTAGTAAGGAGAGAGGAGGAAGAGAAACACTGCAGCTTGGGATTGTGTCATGTCACATTGTGCTCATCTGTCAATGTAGTGGATTATTTCTTGAGAGACTAGAATTGGCTGCCCAGAATCGGACCGCCATCAATCTCGGCTGAGAGTGGAACGCAGGCGGGGGCCCGTCCTGCACGGGCTCATGGGATGCGGACGACTTGGAGCCAGTGCCTGAACAGGTGATGGAGCAGCGGAGTGACTCAACTCGTTACTCAATATAAGCCTCAGCTGTGACTGTTTTTTTTAGTTGTTTCTCAAAAAAATAGGGTTGTGGGGTCAGAGAGAGAATTCAGAAGCAACCAAATCCATTTTGGTATTCATGTCAAGCTCCGGTTATAGGAGGTAAGCCGATTTCTGCAGTATTGTGAAATGCCTGAACTGCATGGAGGATTGCACTTGTACAGAGATACCTCTGACCTGACAACTACTGTATCCATCATCCTCAATGATTCTGCTAAATGTGCAGCTAAAGCTACCCAACTGCATGAGTTCTGTATTCACTGCATAAACATATTTCTTTTAAATACATTTTGACCTCTTTAAAAAGAAAAAAAAAAAGAAAAAAGTAAATTGTATCAGGAGACATTGCAAGCTGGACTCAAACCTGCATTACCCACTTAAGCACCAAAACTCAACATTCAGATTACTTGTTGCCTTGTCTACTTAAAGGGATAGTTCACCCAAAAATGAAAATTACTCCATAATTTACTCAAGCCATCCTAGGTGTGTATGACTTTCTTCTTTCAGACGAATCCAATCAGAGTTATATTAAATAATGTCCTGGCTCTTCCAAGCTTTATAATGGAGGTGAATGGGTGTTATTTTTCAATAGTCCAAATTAAGACGTCAAATAAAACACATCCATCCATAATAAAAAGTGTCCCACACGGCTCCGGGGGGTTAATAAAGGCCTTCTGGAGCGAATCGATGCGTTTGTGTAAGAAAAATATCCATATTTAAAACTTTATAAACAGTAATCTATAGCTTAACCAATCAGAAACCCATGTTCTGCCGTAAATAGCACTAAACTAAACATTATCTAAACAATTCTTCCTGAAATACAAATCGCCGTTAATTATTCAGCACAACATACAATCTTGAGTTTGTAATAAATGGTCATTAAGAGAGAATGCAGAAAGATAAACGTCTGCCTTAAACTACTTTTCAGCATCAAGGACACCAGCCTGCATTTCATAATTTACAAAAGATTTTGGCTCAGGCACCTAAACGTCCACCTTTACTATGGAAATACAATTGCTCCTGGCTACACTGATACACTTCTGTCTAACCCACAGAGTAATATGGTGCCGTTCTCTCCTATCTGGGTTTTGAAGCATTTTTGGCATTGATATAAAGTGTGTTTGTCCTCGAATATCATCGGTGGGGGTGTTTCACAGTTAAATAAATGATGACAGCTTTTCAAAATGAATCATGCTATGCTTTCCTTTAGTCAGTCTCATTTTTAATCTTAGATACTTTTTTTAATAGGCTTTGATTGCTGGATAATAGCACCATGGATAAAAAGAGAGGCAAGAAAAAAAAAACATTTCAAAATGTTAGATCTCTCTCCAGGCAATGGAAATCTATTTATAATAAAAGGTCTTCTTAATGAAAGTAGAGATGGTTTTAGAATTTCAAAATCAATTTTAATTCGGCTATTAATCATAGTTTTTTAATTCCCAGAAAATTGCTGCTGTCCAAGTGATTAGGAGCCAGTGTATTATCAAATTATTGAGTCTAAGTGCTATTTTTATTTTACAAAACATTATTAAGAACTGCACACGTGGGTGGAGAACCTCAATCAATAAAAATGAAAGTAGCAAGAAAGAATAGTACAAACAAAATAATAAAATAAATAATAATAAAATATAAATAATTTTCAAAAATATAAAAAGATATAAAAGTAAAAACAGGCAAGTTAGCTTTTCTTGTCAAAAATCTGTGCTTAACATGTGTCAAACAGAGCAGATGTCTTGAAAAACCTTCATCAACCTCTCCATCCAATAAGTTACTGAAATTTAAGATATTTTCTAGCATGCAAAAAGTACAGTTTTAAAGTCAGTGGAGATGGAAGAAGCCAGTAGGTAATACTAAAGGGTAGCCAATGATGTCTGCAGACCTGACATCAAGAAAGCTCATTAACAATACTGCCGATACACCCAGCTTTAGATGTTTGTTGATTCAGTTAGCAACAAAACAGAGCCTTTGCAGGAAGCTCAGTGACATCTAATTAGCGTGTTCCATGTCTTTGCACCTATACCATTATAAAGGAATTACATATAAAGTCTCCATTAAGCCTGGTTCATCTAATAGATGCAGTATTACACCACAGAGTTAGAACTGTAGACTAAGATTTCATACTTTGAATCATGATTCAGTCAGAAATGTGGTCTCACTAAAAACTCAACCTGTTATTCCGTTACTTGGTCACTTCAATGTGAAAATGTTAGCAGCATTTTTACTCACTGCGTTATTTTTTACACAAAAAGAACATACATGAATTGTGGTACTTCCATTATGGTCCGACACAGATTATGTTATTTTAACACCCAAATAAAACTCACAAAAGTTGCAGTTTGAACAGGTTTTGTTTTCGTAGTAAAAACATGTAACATCCTTTGGTATTTGTATACATTTTTAAACCAAAATTTCTGAAATGTTTTATTTTGGCTATATTATTATTTCATTCAAGGTGTGGTTTCAAAAACATTTTTAAAACGTTGTGAAGCATTACCTAATTACAACCAAAATACAACATTGTGAAAAGTGTGTTTGCTAGGTATGGTATAGTCTACTCATTTGGCCGGGGAGAGGAGGGGAAATGCTTGTCCCAGGCCCTGTGCATTTGAACTATGACACTTACTGACTGTAGAGAAATGTGGCACGTCAGAAACCAATCATAATCAGCCCATAAAGAATGTCTCGAGCTTTCGATTTAGTTTTTCCTAAACAAATATGTGCCAAACCATGAGCACTTAGCAAAATAAGATCTTCAGCCACTGCAATATGGATGAGTGCGAGAGTGGGAGCACATTTAAAAGCTACAATCCTCCATTACTGAGCCCTTCTTGACCTTCCTAACACCAGAGATATGATTTCTCACACACGTTTTTTGTCTAACTTTTCCATATACCGCGGAGTGTGATGGGGGATGATTTCTTTTTGTTGTTCAGCCGACCCCTTTAATAATTCAGGGAACACTTACTATGGGGCACGCTCTTTCTTTGTACATCTCTGGCACCATGCTCTGCTGGACCTGGAAGCACGGTGTTAAAAATTCATCCGGGTCTTTCTGATGTTCATTGCGCTTTTCTCTGGATTAATGAGTTTGAAGTGCTTTCTGAGAAGTAAAGCTCTCTCACATATGTATGCTGTCTTATAAGATGGTAAACATAAAAACAAAAAGAACAAAGTTTGCAATAGTTTAAGCACTAATCACACTAAGCTATACTAGGACTCCTGGTGCGCTCCTTTTTCTACCCTGGATGTAAAATCGATAGTAATGAAGTAACAAACACATTTACTACATAATCTATAAGGACAGGACTTTGCAAATATTTAATGAGCATGCAGCGATCTAACTCGAGCAGCATTAAATTGCTTTGGAGTTCTTTGTAGCCTTGCTCCACTGTTGAAAGTATGCCACAATCGCTCCCATTTGCATACTTAGTGTTGAAGAGAGACCCACCTTGCTGTCTCTCTTCCCGTCAGCCCTCGTAGCGAAACACTACTTAATTGCCAAATACTTCCATAGAGCGGGCGATAGATGTAAATTGTCATTTCCACCAGAGCCTCTGTGATCAAAGCTGCTCGAATTCACAGCATGCTGATAGGAGAGTTTAGCCTCAAGCCTGCATGTCTCGCACACACACATATGCACATGGAAGATTTCCACCGCTGCAGTCTCACGATGCAAAACCCTTTACAAGCCACTCGTTGAAAACAAGAACAAAGCATCTTGAGCTGGGTGTCTATGTAAATCTCTTTTCATGACAGAGGTGGGGCACAAGAAGAGGATAACACACCTACCACAAAGTTTCACAAGCATTGCAATGAGCATTTTATGGACTTAGGCTCACTTTTATGCAAAACTGATAGCGATAAAGTCAACACACAGTCATCTCGATCTCATATGCCTTTTAAAACGTGAGCGTCCCCAAACTGAACATCTACAATACAGGGACTTCCACAACCAGCAGAGTTAAACACGTCAACGAACACATCACCAACTCAGTGACAAGGAACATATGGTTTAAACGAGACACTGACCCAGAATCTGTATGGTGTTGCGGCCCGGGTGGGTCACATGATGCTGCTGGATGGTCTCGTACAAAGTGGCGTGGCACAGCAGTAAGCAGTTAACACTTATCCACAGACACAGGAGCCAGGACATGGCAGGAGCACCGGCTGAAGAGAAAAGACATCAAAGACAGAAGATAAAAGCAGAATGTTTATTCTATCTGACACACACCTACATGCACGTACCATTTCAGCCCTCAGCATTATTGAATATTGTGCCATTAACAAGCATTATTTCGCAATGTAACTTTAATTTAAAATCAGTATAATTTAAAAATGACAATGCGGTTTTTAGATCATCAGGTAAAGTACATTATGACCACTGACTGATCATTACATATTCTAATCTTAAGGGAATAACCTTGTTTTTTGTTTGCATTACATTATGGTGAATCCTTTCATAACTAGCGCATGACCTTGGATTGATCGGCACTGCGAGACAGGAACACAAACCAAAGTTTTATTATATAATAACAATGATTTAGATTCAAAACAAACTCTTGGAATGTTTAAACAAGCACACGTTTTCTCCAACTTTAAATTTGTGAGCCAAAGACTGACAGTTAACACTTTTAAATCAGTCCTCGACTCATCTTCCGAAACTTCATCACTTTAAATGGCAAACAGTGTTTAATTAATGGATGGTACATGACACAGTTCTCCTGCACTCTTCAAGCTGACAGGCAGGAGCATCACTCAGTGCACCCTCAAATGACATTGAAATTTCCAATGAATATTCATCAAGCCTCAAAATTAAGCATAGCATTATTAACAGCACATTGTAATCCCCTTTGCTCCACTAAAGCCTCCTTAATCCACAGTTTTGTGGAAATGTGAACTGTTCCCAGAGGAGTGCTATTCTCTCCCTGGCTGGCAAACTTCAACTGTCTTCTTCAACACTATAAAAGAAGATTTAGCACATGCAATCAAGTCTATTAACACGCAACAGAAGAAGATGATCTTTAAGCAAAATGATCATCCTTGGACTTTAGAAGGCCACGTAAACCTCAAGACCTACGCAATATATTGTGTGACATATCTTTCATTTTCCAGGTAATATTGTAAGTCACTTTTCTATGATATGGTGTCTGAGATTCCGACAAGTTAGTGAGCGCAGCTTTGGGAGTCGGTGCTCGCAGCTATTTTATAATTAATGCATTGATCTGATAAATCATCTGGTTGGATGCTTTTACATGTTTTACTTTGTGGTCCACATGCTCATCACCATCCTCGGGCACACCTGCACACGATCACCGCAAGATATTCTGTACTCACACACTTAAGATGATGTGCCTAGACATGAATGTAGACAGAATAAAAAGAAATAACAAAAAAAAAAAAATAATATAATAATATATAAATAAATGTATTAAATATTTATTTTATAATGATAGTAATAATACATATTATTATTATCATACAATTTCTGTGTGGTTTCATACATATTATTCTGAGGAAAAAGAAAGAAACACTGTCTATATACTCAATATTTATTATTGCATTGTATTGCAGATTTTATTACAAAACACAGCTCTTACATGCAAAACATTTGGCCATCATATGTTCATTTATGCCACAGCAGCAGCACTGAGATTTGGATTGGCAGGAACATCTATCTGCACCGTATTGAAACTGTCAACTCTTAGCATCATTGATAAGCAATAGTCATCCTTGTGAAGTGACTTCTCGTAGATTAAGATTTTGTTTCACATCCTACCATGGCAGAACAATCACACCTAATCTTACCTGTGAGATACGGTGGAGAGAACGTTAAAGAAACGTGCCGTCAATTGTTCATCCAATATCCTCAGCACATAGTCATAAATCCATCCATGCTCTCGGGAAAGAGCTTCCCAGCAAAAGTTCCTGTTCGGATCTGCGGGTCAGAGGGGGGATGAGGAGACTTTTGTTCCCGCTCCTGCCCTTGATCCCCTCTTCTGTTGTAAATCCTGGCTGCAATCCACCGAACACAGTCAGACACCCGACAGCAGAAACTCCCGTCACAGCTGTGAAACGCTGTCAGAAACTAGCTGGGATTTGAGGGACGAGAGGCTTGTCATGTCACCCTTAAATCACCAGAGAAGCAACGTCTTCCTCCTGTTTCTCAGCCTCCTCACGCTTCTCTCTGAAGGTGAAGCTTCTTTGGGGGATAACAAGCTAATTTGCCTCTTCACTTTTTGGTCTTGCACATGCGACGGCACTTCTCTTTCTCTCTCGTGCGCTCGCTCTCTCTGTCCCTCTCTCCTCTCAGCTCTTCTCTCCCATTGAGAAGCCACTCAGTACAAGTCTCTCCTCTTCCCAGTGTACTGATTGGTGTGTACACGCATGTGTGAGTGCAGGCATCCTATGAGTGTATGACAATATCGCCTCACGAGTGGGAGAGCGAGACACATCACACGTCTTAAAGACTGCCCACTGTAGCCGAACAGAAAGGCATCTATACTGTTGATATAACATCGTATGCGTGTGTTTTCTGTGTGCAACTGCAGCCTGGAAAGAACACAGACAAGATGGTTTAATTTCACAATATGCTTCCTCAATTCTTCAGATTTTGGAGGGTTTGAACAAAGAGACTGAAATATGCTCAGAGCATCACGCTTTTAATAGAAGGCAGTCCGCAGCTGCGTTTGCAACCATCTCAATATTCTGAGATTGCTGCGGTGTTTCTTTGCCTGTTTGTACAATCTAAATGGCTCTTTGTGTTGCGCATGGCTCTCGCTGGTTGTTGAGTGTTGCCAGAAAAAAGTTGCAGCTGGCACGCCTGGCACACAGAAACAGTCGTCCCCTTTATGTGTGCTGATGCTGTTGTGGAATTCAGTGTTTTTTATGATCCGAGATTATTTTTGCATAATAAAGAATGAATAAACAATAGATAGCACATAAATAAAATAATAATGTATATATATATATATATTATATTATATATAGATATATATATATGTATATATATATACTGTATATATATATATATGTGTGTGTTGGTGTGTGTGTGTGTGTGTGTCTTCATCCGATATATATATGACCTATGTAAAACGATAAATTATATAGAAAATTTGAACACTAATTAAAAAGGTAAATAATTACGATAATAGTACGTATCAAGATATTTACTTTAAAAATGCACTTTTTAATAATATATCTATTAAAACTATTAAAAAACTGCAGAAATTATTTCATATTGCAGATGCTGATTCCTGATACAGAATAATGTGGTTAGAAATGTGTAATATGAATAATTATAAGTGTAGACTGAGTATAGAGTTCAAGTGTTTATTGTTTTTTCTCCTACAGGGAGAAACACAATATCTCCGAAAGCATAAGGATGCAAGAAATAAGGACACATCTAACAATAGCAACAATAATCACAGCACAGCGCAATAGACAAGATATGCAGCGCTATCTCATAAATTAAACTAGAATAATGAGTCTGCAATTGTTGCAATAAGGTAAACCATGGTGTGCAAAAATAAACATTAAATAGTGGTCCTTAAAGTAGAGTAGTGCAAAGTATGTTGGGAGGTATGTTGGTTGACCACAGAAGTGGTCAACCACAGCTGTTAAGTAACCTGATCACCTGAGGAAAGAAACTATTTCTTGTAGTTCATGCTTGCCCACTTCAGAGACTTCTTCCAGATGGGAATAGGCTAAACACTCCAGCAGTGGGGTGAGTTTTGTCCTTCATAATGCTGGTTGCTCTCTTAAGGCACCGCACCCTGTAGATGTCCACCATAGATAGGAGACTGGATGCAATAATGTTCTGGGCAGCTTTTACCACACTCTGTAGGGCCCCCCTGTCAGCGGCCGAACAACTGCCAAACCAGACTGTGATGTTATTGGTCAGGATGCTCTCCACTTCACATCTGTAAAAGTTGATCATGATGATGTTACTCATGCCTGCTTGTCTTCTCAGGAAGTGTAGTCTTTGTTGGGCTTTCTTCACCAACAAAGTGATGTTCTTGTTCCATTAAAAATTATCTGTTAAATGATAACCCAGAAACTTGAAGCTTCCAACTATTTCCACTGCAGCTCCGTTAATGAGCAGTGGAGGGTGATTTGCAGAAGTCTTCCTGAAGCCAATGATCATTTCTTTCGTCTTGCTGACATTGAGGGTCAGATTATTGTTTTTGCACCACCGCCCCAGAACATTCACCTCTTCTCTGTATGTTGTCTCGTTGTTATGTGAGATGAGGCCCACCACTGATGTATCATCAGAGAACTTAATGATATGATTGTCCTGATGCTGTGCAACACAGTCATGGGTAAGTAGTGTAAACAATAGTGGGCTGAGGACACATTCCTGTGGGGTTTAGTATGAAGGGATGAGATGTGTTCTCGCGAATCCTTACTACCTGGGTTCTATTAGTCAGAAGTCCGGACCCAGTTACTGTGATTATTTTAAAGGGGTCATGTGACGTTGCTAAAAATAACATTTTTTTTTATTTGGTGTAATGAAATGTGTTATGCGGTTTTTTTTGCTTAAAGTAAAAAAAACACATTATTTTCCACATACTGTACATTATTGTTTCTCCTCTATGCCCCACCTTTCTGAAACGCGTCGATTTTTACAAAGCTCATCAGTCTGAAAAGCGAGGTGTGCTCTGATTGGCCAGCTATCCAGTGCATTGTGATTAGTCGAATACCTCAAGCGTGTGACAGAAATGTTATGCCCCTTACCATATTGTGATGCCTTGTCCAGGCCTGAGCGACGAGACAAAAACATTAAAACCCATTATAAAAAAGGCATTTGTTGCATCCAGTGGGGACATAATTATGGATTATAATGATTATACTGTCTTTTTACGCTGTGAGGTGGAATTGCTTAGCTGTGGTAAACATAAAACCATGTTTGCATTTGTGATCGGAGAAATGACAAACAACAAGCGCTACTCTACACTGCTCAAAACTCGCGTTTGAATCGTCAGTGGCAAATTCTTTAAATATAAAAAATTTACTTCCAGTCTGTGAGTCAGAACAGCCAGCAATTTAGTCTACTCTACCAGGATCACGAAACAGTCCTCCATAAAATGCACTGGACACATCTTGATGATTTGGGTTGAAGTGTTCTGGAACAGTTTTGTAAATACAACTTAACCACTGATTTCTAGTTGTGTCCTCTTTTGGAAGGCCAAACAAAGTATTAATTTACCAATGAAACACAACGTCACAACAGGCGGCCTTGAGTGAGCGGAGGGCTGCGGGCTAGAGTAGAGCGTCCGGCGGCGGCTGAGGTGAGCGGAGGCCAGGCGGGGCATTGAGAACGGCGGGGGCGGCGGGCTTGCGGCAACACATGTGACGATGGGGTGAAAGACGATCCGGCGATCCACAGCGCGAAGTTGATGAATTTCCTCAGAGACCAGCACGGATCAGCTCTAGGCATGACAAAGCGGATATCGTCCTCTTTTGGAAGACCAAACAAAGTAGTTTCGCTTTCACAACGAAACACACAGCGCCTTCACGACATGGCGGCGGCGGCCACAACAATACTACAGCGAGAATTTGGCCGACGTTATTCAAATCTTCCCACATCGTGACGTAGACATGTGGGGGCGTGTTAGAACGAGCCGTTTTAGGTAGGCGTGGTTGACTCTTAACTTTTATAAAGAATATCTCTTTGGATTTGAGACTTTAGACTTTGCAACTTTACAGATCTTCTTTATGCACCAAGAGCTTGTGACACTCCAAAGAGAATGAAAAAATTTAAATTGCATCATATGACCCTTAATATAGAAAGGCAAAATGATTCACACACACACAGGTTTGTTTCACTATTTTAGTGAGGACATTGCATATACTTCCATTGATTTCCTATCAGGTTAATGACATCACCTAACCCATCCCCTACTAGTGGTTTGTCAAAGCTTTTCACAATATAAGTGAGAACCTTTGGCCCTCATAAATATAGTCAAAACAAGTACACACACAAACACACTTTTTATATATATTTATGCCTTTTCATATTACTTTTCTAACCAAATTTATACTGTATTAGCAACAGAAACCACTGTCTCTCGGTGGCCAACAGGGATATGAAATGCAGGCAAACTAAATTTTACATGCGTATGCTGAGGTAGTCGTGTCAAGATCTATTCCTTCTTTCTTGACACAATTGACTACATTGTGACATTTCAGTGACAGTAAAGCTGACAAATGCTGCACAGAGCAGCTGGAGCGGAGAACCTGCACACGCTGTCGTCACATGAATGTCTAAGGGCTGAAAAATATGTGTGAGAGCGTGTGCGAGTGTAGATGAGCGAATCGAGATCGGACAGATAAAGCACTTGACTTCCCCCACTGATGCTTAAATCGGAGATTCATTTCAGATGGTAGGAACATGGCTCTAGTTGAGTGCAGACAGTGAGCCTAGCCAAAGGGTGTTTCTCATCCTGCTGTTGTCTGAGACACTCGATGGTCTCCATGCGCAAGACTGCCAAGACTGGAATCACAGGCTGGAGTAGAACAACTGTTGTTAAAGGGAGCATGGGAAAAAAATACAGTGTAATGAAACAGTGAAAGGTAGATATTTATTACTCTCTCAGTAGGGTGCCCTAAAGAGACCAAGTGACTGGTTACCTGCTGAGGTAATTGGCACCCGTGTAACTGTTAACAAGGCAATTCTGCATGTACACCAGTGGCCGATGATGCCACATTGCATTGCAATGGCTTGAGAAAGTCTACAAACTACCACTGGAAAAAAATTTTTTTTTAAAGAAAATATAAGATACTACATATTTAAATACAATTTAAATGTATGCATCTGACAGTTGCTTTGGATAAAAGCATCAATAACAAGAAGGAACAGAAAAGGGGCTACCATCAACTGAAGAAGCATCATGTTACTTCCAGTTTTGACAGCTACATTGATTATAATGGAAGCGATCTAATTTTGACACGCTGACATGGTGTGAAGAAAAAAGAAACTGTGAGTAATGAGGAAAAAGTTTATGAGTCCCTGTGAACTTTTAGCACAGACCTTGAATTTTATTATGACCGCCCTGTTGACCACTGCTTTCATCAGAGCGTTAGCACCGTAATGTAATGGCCGTGACTCAGCAAAATACAGCCGCTAAATATGAAGGACTTAATGGCACTGACGTGAAGCACAGAATGTAACAAAATGAGTATAATTTGTAACTAATGCACTACCACAAAAGCACACTGAAGGGGTAGAAGGTGGAATTATGGCAGCAGGGTAAAAAAAAAAATCTGAATTGGCTTAGATGAATGCATTAGCATTTGACTAGCTGTGTTTTTAAAACTCCTTTTGTGCTGGCTGACTTCATGAAAATGTATGACTTATGATTATGACTCGTGTTTATTGTAGTCGCTTCAAAATCACATTTGTGTTCCATCAGTGTTGTGTGCCACTAAAACTTGAAACATGGTCTTTCTTGAAACATCTTTATATGCCTTTAAGGACAACTTAAAAGAAAAATCATCCAATTAGCAATTTCTCACGGCGATTATGTATGTTTACAACAGCGAAGCTGTTCGCGTCTCGTTGTTTTGTCATCTGGGGTTTGGTTTTCTCATTTATTACTATATTTTTTTCACATCATAAGGCTTGTGTTTTGTGGACGCCACTGGCTTTATCGTTACTGTAGCTTTCACTCTCTACCCTTCCTTCAGTCTCTCATCTCTTAGGCTCCTAATATTTTCAAGCATCTGTCCCCGTTGTCCATGCCGAGCTGGGCTAGACCAGTCCAAACACCAGGAGCCAGCTGTTTGAATCCAAGCACCACAGATAAATGCTGGTCTGGTGCTGTTGCTACCCACGATTTCTACATGTCGCACATTAGCTGAGAAATGCCTTAAAGGGACAGTTCAAGCAAAAGTGTAAATTATGTCATCATCATGTCATTCCAAACCAGTATGACTTTATTTCTTCTGTGAAACACAAAATATATTTTGAAAAGTGTCTTGTTTTTATTTATCTGTACAATGAATGTCAATGGGGTCCACTGTTGGAAAATCGCGCTCACGCTTTCAACTAATTTTTTTTTTGTCTCAAGCAAGACAGTACAACATTCACATTACATGATTTGACTTAAGATGTCTTCAGAGTGAGACACTCCAAAGCAAGAAGAGGAAGTGCACTCAATGTTTCATAAACTTAGTGGGGTGAGTGTCTGAAGCATGTATGAAACAATCTTGCTTCGCTCAGAGGTGCCTCAAGGCCAAAAGGGCCTGGAAATGAATTACAAAAGCTAAAAAAAAAGAAAAAAGTTTTGCGTGATCCAGACAAAGACGGCGGCTCTCTGGTTCTAAAACAGGAAAAAACAGACTTGTCCTTGATCAACCTTTAGCTGAAATCAAAGTAAAAATGTTCTTAAATCTTAAAACATCACACATTGGATGAGGATCCCACCCTGAAAATGATACAATGATATTGTCGTAAAATCATATGTGAGACCCCACAAATTTACACTGAAGTTAAATATTTGAACATGGCAAATGTCTGACAATATTAGGGTGACCATACATCATCTTTTTGGGACCTTAAAAAGGTTCCAGGCGGGATTTCTAAATTGCCTATAACTTCCAGGTTTTGGCTTCATTTTCCTATTGACATGCTCTCTAAAATCCTTGTACAACCAGTATACATGTATGCATTGCTTTGACTGTTCTACAGATCCTGCCTTCTCGCAAAGCATTAAAATGAATGATTATATACAAGGCCTGTGTGCTCCTGGTCAAAGGACTTTTTAATAACTACCTTCAGTAACGGTAACACTGGATTCACATATCACATACAATAGCATTAACAAGATTACAGCATTCACAGTGACAGCGTGAATCATTTTGTCGCGTCCCATTCATCGAAATGAAAATGGCGTAAAGAGCTTTGTGCAGCTTCAGGTACAAAAGCAAATGGCTGACTCCCATACACAAAGTCCGGTGCTTTCATCCTGGGCTGGATTGCCTGCAAAGCTAATGTGTGTCAGTGGCAAATTAAAGAAACCAATTAGATGCGCATATTTGTTAAAAAACATTAGCAGTTTGTGAGCTAAATTAACTGAAATGTACACTTCACAATAAGGCTCATTAACATTAGTTCATAAATTATATTTATTTTATAAATGTGTAAGTAGAAATTAATGAAATTTCTGCATATAATACAGTTTTTACATTTAACAAGTTATGTTATTATACACTTGCAGAAAAAAGGACAAAATCTGTCACTGGGCTGGTACCCTTTCAAAAGGTGCACCTTTGTATTTCATTTTCCCCTAAAAAAGGCACATAAACAACTTACCTGTACCTAAAATCTACATATTAGCCCTAAATGGTAAACACATTTGTACTCTTTGAAAAGATACTGCCACAGTGACAGCTTTTGAACCTTTTGTGTATCTAGATAAAATATCCTTAATGCTTTAAATAACACATTAGCATTACATTGAATAATGCTAACCATTTAGTTTCAGTTTTTACAATTATAAAGTATTAGGCCCCCCCCTTTTGTGGTTAAGAAATATAAGACCCCCACCCCCATCCAACCCGCCAGTGTCCTCTTTTTTGAAAAACCCAATATGTCAACATTATTAGCTTGTTACTTTATTAGTCACCTCAAGGGAACCTGTGCTAGTGTTAGGGTAAAATTTGAAATTGATTTGCCTGACTGCAGTGTTATGAAGTTGTTTGTCTGTTGTACTGACCTGATTAAAACTCCACTGTAAATATTATGTTCCTGTCTCCTCATTTGAATTTCAATGAAAGAGCTGTACTGGCCAAATTAAAGTTAAACCAAATTCACCTAAACAGGGTACAAATGTGTATTTGTATGCAATGTCTGCTTTGTTTTACTGCCCAATTTTCAGGCATCTAGGGCCCCAAAACAATTCTAATGGCTAAATTAACTTTTAATCTGATGTATGTCGTCTGAACTATTAAGACCACTAATATCTAATTGTTACATATAATAGTACAGGCTATAACTGAATCCCATTCACATTTTGAAAGCTAACCACACTGCAAACCGATAAGGTTTCCCAAACTTGGGTTTGTGAAGGAACAATAGAGGGATTATGAATGAATTTAAAACAAATAATTAGATCATTTAAATGTTTTTTAATTAATTTTAATATAAAACAATGAAATCAAAAACGCTTGCTAACAAAGACAAAATATTCAGTTACATTTGTCATGGGAACATCAACCAAAATCAGAACATCAGAACTGCCAACATTTGAGTTGTTGTTAAATTATTAAATATTAACTTAAAATTGACAAAAAACCAACAAACAAAAACAAAACTTTGGGAATCCAAAGTTTGCTAAATTATTGTCACGTTGCACTACTGAGTGGAATGTGGAGCAATGAAAGGAGGGAGACGAGGAGTACATCAATCCAGAGAACTTTAATTATAACAAAGAACAAGGAGAACTCACGTAGCACATGAAGACATAAACAATACCGGACGCTGAACTAAAAACAGGGAACACAATTTAAACACATGACAAGACGAGGGGAAGACTAGACACACATGGGATCAATGGAAATAAATGGGAGACACCTGGAACTAATCAAACTACATGGGACAGGAACAGGAAGGACCAAATATGGGCATAACCTGGAGCATGTGGGGGAGCAAAACACACACAAAACATGGAACAAAGTCTGACATGACTCCCCGCACCATATAACATCCAACGGGGAGGGGGGTGGGTACTCTGGAGGCCTCAAGGAAAGGGTTAATGGATGGAAGGCCTCCAGGACGGCGCCCATGGCAGATCTGGCAGTTCGGGGCGCCATGGTGGAGCAGGCAGACTCGGAGGCCATGGTAGAGCAGGCAGACTCGGAGGCCATGGCGGAGCAGGGAACTCAGGTGGCCATGGCGGATCGGGACCTCGGGTATCCCATGGCGGATCTGGCAGCCCTAGGCCCACGTAAGCAGGTAGTTTAGGAGGCCATGGCGGAGCAGCCTCCGAGGCCGCAGCCCCAGCCCCCGCCCCTATGTCTGGGAGCCCTACACCCCTCCAAAAAACACTTGGGACGCTTACGGCTCCTATTCCCTCTCTGGGCCTATGACAGCTGACTGAGCCCTTCCTGGGCTTAACTGGGGATCTGGAGCCCTCCCTGGGCTTAACTGGGGATCCGGAGCCCTTCCTGGGCTTGACTGGGGATCAGGAGCCCTCCTGGGCTTGACTCGGGAACTGGGAAGGGCTTACGAGGAGCTGGCACAGGACGGCGCTCTGGAGGAGCTGGCACAGCAAGGCACTTTCGAGGAGCTAGCACTGGAGCGAACTCAGGGGCAGGAGCCGACACTGGAGCGGACTCAGGCACTGGAGCCGACAGTGTACGCTAGCTCTGGGGCTGGAGCCGACCACTGGACTGAGCGCGTGGTAGATGAGGCAGAGAACAGTCCTTTTTCGCTTCATCCTCCTCCTCTGGGTTTATGGGGTAATCTAGGCAGCTCGGTCAGGCTTGTCGTTGCGTGACGCGGCGGGCTTACGTCAATGGCCGCCGCGGACTTGCCATCAGAACGGCCGGCGTCCAGAGAAGCCGCCACCGGCGGCTTGAATTTCGTATCTTCCTGTGGGCTATTGACTTGGAACGGTACCAGTCCGACTTGACTCTGGAACGTCACGGTCTATCTTGAGAATCCGCAGCCAGTGGGCTGTTTCCGGCTCGGGGTCGACCGCTCTCCCATACACCCGGACGGATCTCTTCCCCAGCTTAGTCCTGTGTGTCCCTGGTAGGTCCTCCAGGCGATTGTCTCCACAGTGAGTTTTGATGGTGGCGTCAGCTAACCTCATCGCTGCGAGCCCGCTGAAACTGCCTGGCAACTCGAAAAAGGGGAGATCTCTGTGGCTAGGTCTGGAGAACGCGGCGATTTCCATGAACGGGGGAAGAACAGTAAAAACAAATAAATTTTTAAAAATGGAAAAGAACACGGGAGAGCTTCCCGCTCACTTTTTGTTTCGGTGCCGGTATTCTGTCACGGTTGCTCTACTGAGTGGAATGCGGAGCAAGGAACGTAGGGAGACCAGGAATACATAATCCAAGACTGTAATATACAAGGAACAGTCGGAGAACTCACGTAGCACATGAAGACATAAACAATACCGGACGCTCAACTAAAAACAGGGAACACTATTTAAACACATGACAAGACGAGGGGATGACTAGACACACATGGGATCAATGGAAATAAATGGGGAACCCCGGGAATTAAATCAACATAATCAGGACAGGAACAGGAAACTAACCAAATATGGGCAAGGAGGGCACATGGGGAGCAAAACACACACAAAACACGGAACAAAGTCTGACAATTATTAGGTCTTAATTAGCAGTTAACAAATAAAAAAAAGACATGAATAAGCTTGTCGCTTCATTCTCCTCCAGCATTTTGAGAGACAGGATTTCTGCAGTTTTGCTTAAAATCAATATTTATGATAGCTTCAGGACTGAGAATGATGTGGAACGTTGCGTATTGAAGGCTCGTCTTAATTATTCCCTCATGGTAAAGAAGAAGGAACACACAAGCCTACGTGCTCTAATTGACACAGTGTAAAATCTCCCTCAGGTGCACGGCACAGAAACCGATATAAAACAGGGTGTTTGTGCATTTTTCAAAGAGGCTGGTTTGAAGGTGGATGCGGGATAAGACAGACTGAGACTTCATATTTTTCTCTGAGGTGTTTACGTGAGGAAGAAAGAGAGCAGATTGGTGGCTTCTCGCAATCCCTGTGGAATAAACCATCTATTATCGGTTAGAGAAGATACTGAGAGGAGCTTGGGTGTTTATTTTGTGTTGTATTCTCTTCTCCCTCTCGCATAAGATGTTTGAAGTAGGTCAGAGATGTTGTGTTGGTAAAGTGCGGGGACCTGCGAGGCCTCAGCAGGAGATTTCTTCCAGCCTTCTCGCAAAGAGCAAAATAATTGAGTGATATCAAAATACTTTTTTTCTTTTTCAAGATGTCTGCAATGGTAACATACTATACCTGATTCAAAATCAAAGCCTGCATGAGTTCCTGCTTAAAATAATAAGTTTAAAGGAATAGTTTAAAAGGATAGTTCACCTAAAAATTATAATTCTGTATCATTTACAGTCTCTTATGCTCACTAAGGCTGCATTACTTAATCTAAAATACAGTAAATAAATAGTGTGAACTATTACAATAGCAAGCTAAATTTTCAGGAGTCCAGTCTTCAGTGTCACATGATATTATTGTAATGTGATGATTTGCTGCTCAAGAAACATTTCTTGCTTTCAGTTTTGTAAACAGTTGTGCTGCTTAATATTTTTTGTGGAAACAGTGACATTTTTTAAAGATTTAGATATAACCATCATTACATTTATTTAAATATACTGATGTAATATTTTCATATGAAATAAATAAAGGGTTTGGAACAACATGAGGGTGAGTAAATAAAGAGAAAGATTTAATTTTTATCCAGAGGAAGAACATATTACTCAACAGCCAATGTATGGCAGCCTCAAGAAAGAAGCAGACACTGATTGAATAAGAACAGACAAGCGGTTCAGGCTTGACCGGACCTTTATGACTCGCTCACTGTTATGTGTTTGCTGGGATAAGAAAGGGCTGAGCATAGACTTCTTTGACTTTCATGAATACCCAGAAAAAAAAAAAAAATCAACCACAGCTTGGTAGGATTGAGACTCAGTTCATGCAAATCATAAAGGCCTCTTTTTTTCAGCCTTACGAGACAGGAATGATTACTCAGTTTGCATTATAATACAGCATTATACAATACTTTCTTCGAAACCAATGTAATTTAATTTCCAATATTCAAGCACAAAGGATACACTATCAAGTAAAAAGCTCCCTTAATTTTGAGGAGGAGAACCAAACAAGAAACCCATCCTGCTTTGGGCAACCTGAAAAATGCAGCTGCAGTAAAAAGTTGTGAACTATAGCGTTTACTATGGATTTCTGCAATATACTGGTCATAAAAATGTATCAGAGCCTCAGTATACTGTAGTTTACGTGTTAACAATTTTTCCACTATGAACTTATGTTGAACAAAAACAGATTACATAGATTATGAGTATTTACCTATTTGATTTGGCAACTCGTCTTTTTCAACTTTTCATTAAATGAACTGGTTCATTCAAATAATTTGTTCATGAATCAATGGAAATGGACACTGATTGTGTACAGTCTCTCTCCCTCGCTCTCTCTCCTTACCGTCAAGTAACTTTAGTAACTTGTGCATTGTTTTACTTACTTGCTTTTGACATCCGATTGAACTACAAACTTTCCAGTGATGGCTGTGAGAAAGGGTTATTCCCTCGACAAGCTCGCTCATCTGTGCTGCCACACACTCAATCCATTTATAAGCTCGCACACATCAGTATACAGGCGTGAATATTGAATGTTTAACATTATATTAATTACATACATTTACTTCATTGACATACTTAATCTAAATAACTCCATTCTACTCTCTGTTGTTTGTGTTTCTTTGTCCTGACACAGCACTGCTCACACGTTGTGTGGTGGTGGTTTTTGGTATCAGAGCATTTTAATCAGTACGAGTACAGCATTGGTGCATCCCTAATTTTAAATCTACCCAAAAAGGGTTCACATACTTTTCTCTGCAGCTACAAATACACTTGTACACTGATATACTGGCAGTTACAGAGCAGTTTGTAAATTTTTCAAACATTTAGTTAATAGGATTTTCACAAAACAATGGAGAGAAGGAAAGGATGGGGCTAGGAAAAGGAATGGGAGATGTTGCAAGCCAGACAGAAACTCACATCACCACATGAGCACAGCTCAATGTGTTGCAGAATGAACATATGACTGTGGTTTCAAACATTATTCCATCAGAAAAAAGTGATATTTATGGGATCTGTAAAGGTTTGATGAAAAATAATAATAATAAAGCTGCACAGAGTGCAAGACATTTGAAATGATGGCTAAAGGTTAAGTTGGAGAAATGGAGCAGAGGGAAAAAACAGCATTGATTCAAAGGCCCATTCACTCTTTTCATTACCTCTGTTGTGTCTAACCAACTCTAGGGCAGTGCTATTTGGTTTTCAAGGTAATTTTCTGAATGGAGTGCAGATTGCGACTGACCTGGGGCCTGTTCTGGGGACTATGGTGTGCAGGCGCTGACCTTCTGAGGCCAACAGCTGCCTTAATGTTTCATAAAGGGATTATTAAGGCATCTGACCTCTGTCTTTTCTTCTAGCCATAATATTGAGTGACAACCATCATCAAGTGTCTATCAAATTAAATGGTGAAGGGCACATGGGAATTGCATTTCAGTCCTTTTGTTAAAAAATCCAATGTGATAAAGCAACACAATCTAAACGCTGCTGTAACTGTCCTCAAAAACAGCATTGTGCAACTAATGCTCCTGTTTAAGCCTTGGTATAAAAAAACAGGACACCAGATACTGAATAAATTACAGTGAAGGCACATGGGACATTTCTTTCTAGCAATGAAGTATGTTCGACCCTCTGCAAATTGTAAATACATTTGTAAACAGTTCTTCTGAGCACATTTCTCTCTTGATTCAGATGAGATGACTTTTTCACTGGAGAAAGCAGTATTACTGATAGAGAACTCGTATTTTGGCTGCAAGCAATGGTTTGAAGTTAAAATCGTCTTGATGGATTTGTTTCTTACAAACACTAGCTTTTCGCCACATAAGCTGTTTATGGACTGGTGTCATGTTGTGGATTATTGTGATGTTTTTAGCAGCTGTTTGAACTCTCATTCTGATGGCACCCATTCAATGCACTGGTGAGCAAGTGATGTAATGCTGAATTTCTCCAAACTTCTGACGAAGAAACAACCTCATCTAAATCTTGGATGCCCTGAGGATGAGTGAAGTTTCAGCAAATTTTCATTATTGGGTGAACTATTCCTTTAAATAAAGTGGCAATACATTAATTTTTAAACAGTCTCCTTAAGTATCAAAATACATTAAATTGGCTCCGATGGACTGCAAGATGAGACAAAAGCAAAGACATCTAGTTGTTCCAGCCCCTTTCTTACCCTTTTATTGTCCACTCTTTGCTTACCTCCTCCAGGCCGTTCATCTCACAGTCTCCCAGTGGACCTGAGGGAAATGGACTCTTAGTCTGCTCTCCATACATCACCCACTGACACTGATGGCCTGACTTTTGGATTCCTACTTCTGATATTTCTTTCTTAAATCAATTATTCAAGATCTCAGATTCATGTCAGAGAGCACGCCTATTCATCATTCCTAATTGCCATGCACCACGTCGCCACTGATCAAAGCACCTCCACCTTCCTCCTCAATATTTTACACCATTGAAAAAAGACATGAAACAATACAAAAACTGTCACTTACTCCAAAAGCTCACTTGTGACCCTTTTATTCATACTGTGGCTTCACTCAAGATAAACGTCAGCTTTTGAGGAAAGTTTATCGACATATCATCAGGAGCTATGCATGACAGGTAATTTCAGTCTGTTCTTCTCACAAATCTACTGTTTCTTAAGGCTTCAAAAGACTTGGAATAATGTTCATGTCACATAGACCACATATTTGACACTTTTATGGTGCTTTTTTGCCATTTTTGAGCTTTTGAATGCCAATGAAGAGTGAAATAGGCTTTTCACTGTCGTCAGCTATGCAGGTACGCCATATGTATAAAATAAGTAAGGAATAATTGACAATGGGTCGTTGAATTCACATTACACCTTCTGTCTGCATTATTTTCTAATAATTCAATGGACCGCAGTTAATTATTCCACTTATACTATGGTTATCACACCTCAAATATTGTCGAGATGTTGTATTACAAGACATTCGTCA
Organism: Sinocyclocheilus anophthalmus; assembly: GCA_018155175.1. Lineage (NCBI taxonomy): Eukaryota > Metazoa > Chordata > Actinopteri > Cypriniformes > Cyprinidae > Sinocyclocheilus > Sinocyclocheilus anophthalmus. Next base: position 345,324 of record JADLZN010005611.1, read on the forward strand.
AGTTTTTGTCTTTAAAACGCTCTTGTGTGTAGAATTAATTTCTTACGCATCTCATCCAATGCCTCAGCGTTCTGTGCACTTGTATGTCCGTGCTGTATGTGTGTGCATTTTTAAAGTAGAGAGCGCAGGAGAAAGAGAGTTTGCTTATATAATTAAATAATTTGTCGCTTTATCTTGTTGTTTACTATATTTATTTGCTTCCTCAGTGTCATTGTGGGTTTTGGTTCTGTTGCAAGCTGTAAAGACCTTTGAAATAACTGAAATTCTTTGACGAAGTGATATGGACATAATGCGGTGAAGACCTGCCTGGAACTACTTTAGCTGTGTGTTTCCCTGAAAATACCTGCACACCTTAGAACGTTTGTCAGTCAGATTCAATAACCATGCATTAAGCAACATGGAAATTCAAGCTTGGGTCTTTCAACTGACCAATAACTCAAGTCAAGGAAGCAATGCTGTTCACCATATGACCTTTGCTAATATGATAGTCATGAACAAATTATTGGAAAAGTGATTATCTGAGTTTACTGTCCAGACATTCTTGCTAATTCAGCTGTTTGTGATAAGAACCCAGCAATTGATTGCATCTTTGGCCATGTACAGAACAAAAGAAGATATCAGTGACCTCTCCTTGGTCTCTGATGAACCTATACAGAAGCATGTTTTCAGCCGAGCTACTTTAATGGTGAAAGGTTTAAAGTCAACAAGAAAATGAAGGTCATTTGTAGAAAACTGCAACAAAAAATTAAATTACTCTGTGGATCTGTGATTCTATAGTGTAAACAGCCAGTGAATAACAGCGGTCTACAAAGAATGATGTGAGATTAGTCGGTTATTTCAATATTTTCAGCTAGCGAAAACAAGAACAATCAAAAACAGTTTAAAGTTTATCAGAATAATGTCTAAGGTCTATCAGAAAGGATAAAATGTGTGCAGCAGACCAAAGTCCCTTGAAATACGGCAGCAAAACAAACATCTTCCCTGAAAATCTGTTTGATCAAGCAGTCCATTTGCACTTAACTGCCAAAAAAAACAAAAAAACTGGGCTAGTCTGAGGTAAATAATATTGCCATTAAATTCAGAAAGGCTACGGAATAGAGTGCAAGTCACATTTCTAATGCAAATTATTACCATCTTGTATCCATCTTCAGTATGCCCTCACCGTGACCTTTCATAAACCTCTTTTTCTTTCTCTGATAGACTAGCATTTCAAAGAAGACATTTTCTTTCACAAAGGATGCAGAGAGCAAAGGTTGAGGGCACTCACAGATCTTGGTCCTATTTAAGGATTCTATCGGTTTGATTTTGGCAAATGAAGTCTGGCAAAAAAAAAAAAAGTACAGCAGTACCATACAAAGATACACAATTGCAATAATCTAAATGAAGAATTAAGGTGCAAGTCATGGAGTGATTTTGCCCTTTGAGTTTGACACCCAAGTCCACCCAAAGATAATCTGAGACTGAAAGCACTGCAGTGAAACTTGCATATCTTACCAGAGCACATGGTACAGTAAAGTTTCTGATAGATATCAGGGTATCAGTTAAGGCTGACTTTATAAGGCAAAACTGCTAGTATCTATAAAAACTGAATATGTCTATTGTAGATGTGAATCCTGGTTGAGTTGTGAGCCTTTCTGAACCTTGTTCTAGTTGACCTATAAGAAAGCAAGTCGAAGAAACAACAACAACAACACATAATCCATACGTCTTTTTACAACTGGCCTTAATTTCAACAGCCACTTCATGATGGCCTTAAACACCATTGTAATGTAAAGCGTGCAAGAATTTTAAATGGTAACAATGTTTAACTTTTTGCCAGGCATTGGAAAAGTGAACAGAATCAACGATGAAACATTACAAAAGCATTCATGGCATTTAACCATAACTGTACAATAGTTGTGAAAATTAAGTTAGCAAAAAGAGAGACCAAGCTAATATGTGCTAGAATTTGACATTTTCTGAGGAAAATTAGTTGTTCTTTCCTGTACAAAACCTGCTCCTGCTATGTTAAAGTGTGGGTGGTTGCCAGGGTGTTGCTACAGTGTTTTTAACATGTATGTGGTAACTAAGGTGTTTGGAATATTTGCTTGTTTCTATAGTGTAGCTGCTTACTGGACCAAGTCCAAAGATCTTCTCCACATGTCTCAATGATATTCTGCTCCCTAGACTTGGGCGCTGCTTCAGCTGAAGTCTATGGGAACTGCTTGTTTTATTAGTACAAGGTAAAAACTGTAAGTCTGAAAGAGAAAGGCCAGATGTGGATTCGAGTCTATGTGTCCACGTGGTCCCTGAGGCCCCATGCATGAACATGGGGGGGACCTGAAAGTTTTAAACTCTGCTCAAGGTTGAGAAGAATCAGCTGGAGTATCTCTCATTCTCTCTCATGAAGGAGAGGAGAGCGTCTCTAGAGTAAGAAGTGTTTGTGTTTTTTTTGCTGTGCAGAACAAGGACAGAGGCTGAGTGACTACTAAATGCAGCATAGCGATCGAACAGAAAGAAGTTTTTCTCTTTCTTTATCTCGACACTGCAGCATATGCCCACAGCCACAGACGCTTGTTGCCCAACATTGTGAAAGCAAAAATCTACAATTATGGCCAGATTGACAAAAGAAGCCAAAGAACGGTGTGTAGTGGACAGTCTCAATGATTTGCGTTTTTTTTCTTTCATCAAGCCAACAAAAACACATTTGACTGATGTCATCTAACGAAGTCTATGAAGACGTCAATATCCTCTCTACATGATCAAATGACCATGAAGGTCCTTTTAAATACCACACCACTAAATCAGTAAAGACTTTTATTCTTTAAGGCTCAGGCTTGATGTGATTTCCACATTTGCCCTTAAAGAAAACTCAATTTAAATAGCATAAACTACTCCAAATAGACTTGAAACTGGATTTCGAAGGCAATGGCGCCACATACACATCAGTGCCCATGACATTAATTCCCAGAAATCCAGGAACCTAGTCGAAACATGTGTCCAAATGTAATAGAGTGATTGGAAAGTGCATGGAAACCTGGTCTCTTGATGTCCTTGAGTTGGGAACGCAAAGATGGCCAGCTCGCCAAGGTCCTCCATTTGCTTTCCGACCTGATGTCCTATTCACCGAGTCCTGGAAATAGACTCCCTTCAGGGACGTGTTTGAGCGCATGAGTATCGACTCACCAATGTTCTGATTAAAAGCAGGTTCAAGCAGCTTGAAATATAAGATGAAGTGTCTTTACCTTTTTTTGTTTTGTTTCTGTTTTCCTTGTTGTTCTTTTCTTCTCTGCTTGAGCTTAATATAGGTTATTATCGGGAAGATGAGAAATTAGGCAAAATACATTTTCGCTCCTTTAATGCACCCATAATGGGTCTAGCATAGATTGCAACTGTGGCCCAGTGCTCTCTGGCACTCTACATTAAACAACCGATTATTCAGACTCACTCCAAGTGATGCCACTTGTACGCTACACATCACATTTTGCATCATGCTGTTTTTGTTTTATCTTTATTATAAACTCATGCATGATAGTTCATAATTTAAAATACAAATCATTGCCAATTCTAGATTATTGTTCTAAAGGGGTAGTCCAACCAAAAAAATTTAACAAAACAAACAAAAAAAAAATCATTATTTACTCACCCTCATGTCATTCAAAATCCATACGACTTTCTTTCAAGAAACACAAAAGGAGATTGTATTTATTTATTTATTTATTTTAGAAAGAATATGTAATATAACAAATGATGATTAATGAGAACTCAGATTGTGCTCTTAAAAAAATAAAGCACTAAAATTGTCACAAACAGTTCACACTGATGCAAGGGGGGGGGGGAAAAAACCCCCCCCTCCTATAAATATAAAGATGACTATGTTCTGTATTTTAATATAAAGATTTATAATGGGCAAGAATAGGTGTGAAATATACGACTGTGTTTGCGAAATTAAAAATGTAATATTCTTGTATTAATATAATGAAAGCAAAATTGCAGAAATTGCATACATTTTTTAAATGCATAAATTTGAAGCTAAGCATTTTCAACTGAATTCAAATGTATTTGTACAGCGCGGACACACTACAACACATTTGTAGTTTTTGCTGTAGTTTACTATGGACCCCCTAGCCGTGCGATAACTGGACCCCAGTTACAAAAAAAACCCGGTCTATGTGAATAATAATGATAACTTCACAAATTAATAATGAAAATGACTTCAATCTGTTCATCACACAAACCTATTGTATGGCTTCAGAAAACATGGAATATGTAGTGCATGAGTCATACACACTCAAAAAAAAGATTTTAGTAGTTTGCTCAGTTTACTTAAAATAAGCTAACACAACACAAATCTTTAGTTTTTTTACTCAGTTGTCAGTTGCACTCAATTTGATTATGTTAAATGAAATTACATTTGTAAAATGTTAAGTTAACAAACCATTTGTGTTGGGGCTACATGAATCATTTACGTTGCATTGACTGAATCTGGGCAGTGGATTTCTAGTTCCCAGCATGCTTTGACTGGATAAGGAGAGTAAATGTTGAAATTAAGTGCTGTTTAATGTGTTTTTTTAGTAAAGGGAAATATCTATTAAAGTTTGCTGTTCAGACATTTAAAAGAGTTTATGTTATGTTGTTTTTTGAGTTTACCATTATGCTGAAGTGCATGCGGTTAGACTATGGCTACATGAGCTAAAATTACATTGTTCTCGATGAGCTGTAACTGTGCTAATGCCAGTCATGAGAACACTTTTACTTGATCATTACTTGCCTGCTACAAAAGTTATACTTTGCATCTCCTTTGTGAGCAGCAAGTGTTATTTGGTTGGCATGAATTCTTATAAGATAAATTGTAGGGTTTTTTTATTAGCTCTAAAAAGGGAAATATTTATGACTAACTATAACCGGTTATGATTCATAATAAATATTTAGAAATATTTAGATCAAATTAACTGTAGCAGAATCAATATTACAATTATTTGATCTGTCCATCCACCGAGCCGACAATAGAATCATTTATCGATTCAAGGAACTATTATTTTCCTGGCCGAGGAAGAATAAACTGTCCTTCTTTGTGCAGTGCTAGCAGTAATTTAGCAAAATGTAGCAAGGGTTCACACATTCATTGACTTCGAATTGTGAGCAGCAAACAGAGACAATCCGTTGTGAATATAAGGTATTTAATAAATGAAACTACATCTAACATAACTAAGCAAAACACTTCTATATACACAGAATGAAACAAAGTAAGGAAAAGAGAGAGAGAGTAAAAGGGGTTAAAAGAATGGCAGTATTTCACATCACTTAACCACAACCTTTGAAAATCATCAGAGAATCCAAAAATCACCTTAAAAAGGGTCTGAAACTTAAACACGCATCTAAATAATTTTAAGCGGTTACTTGCATTGTTTTCGATTGCTGAAGAAGAATCCTGATGCGGTAGACACCGGAGGTCTTTTGATGAGTTCGTGAGGAGTCAGCTGGAAGTTTTTACTTCTGGTTCTTCTGACGAAGGAAAAGTCCACAGCGACTAAAGTTACTTGAAGATAAAAACTGCCGGAAAATAAAACTCAAGAGGAAGATCTTGAGAGTCTTGGAAAGGTGTTGTCTCAAACGAAAGGGGGTTTCGGAGCGGATATTATTTTTGGCTAATGCCTTTTTATGGTTCCTATCCACACCCACCTTTTGGGTGGAATGGGACAATAAGAGGCATGAATTTTGAGTGGGAGAAACTTTCTTTGTCTCTGTTTATGGCCCATTTGTTGTTTATTGCTGGTCTGGAAGATCGGTGTAGTTTTGCCCAAAATATGCTACAAATAGTAAGATGCATTCATGATCACATAGTGTAGATCATTGTTTGAGGAATAAAAAGCTGATCATTTTGATACCAAGAACGAAACATCTAGAAGATCTTAAAGCAGAGATACACTCATATACCTGAATATAAGCATTGAGAGTCTAACTAGAGCTGTAGTCAAGTCCAGCTTTGTCGAGTCCTAGACAAGTCCAAGACCAGGACTAGTCGAGACCGAGTCAAGACCGAGTCCAAAGAGGTTCGAGTTTGGCCAAAGTAAAGTCCAAGTCCAAAATTTTGAGTCCAAGTCAAGACCGAGTCCAAATGAGAGGGGAAAAAAAGGATCATCTTCAAGACCACATACTTAACTAGTAATAATGTATGTGATGCGAGAGACAGCATAACGCTTATTCTAAGAAAATCATTTTACATTAATATTTGTAATGATCAAAAAGCATGTGCAAAGTAACAACTCTGTAGGACAGGGGTCTCCAAACTAGATCCTGGAGGGCCAATGCCCTGCAGAGTTTAGCTCCAACTGGCCTTAACACACCTATCCTATTATAGCAGACATATCCACTGATTTGCATTGATTTTGCTTTTCTAATAGTCCTGCACGATATGAGAAAATTCTGCTTTGTGTGATAACAGTGGAGTTTTTTTTTTTTCTTTGCAATGATGATTACTTATGATAAATAAATGAATAATTAACTCTGCATATTAGGACCAGCAAATAAAACTAAATATTTTTTTGTTTTGTTTTTACAGCGGTGAGCATTACAACCAATAACATATGATTCCATTGAGTTTATTAAGCAATGGCCAATCAAAGGCGTTCAGATGAGTCATCGCTGAAAATGCCAGAGTTTGTGAGTCTGAAATTCTGCACTCCGGCGCCTCTAAACTCTGTATTTCATAGCCCGTTTTCCGGTGCCCATGGCTCCTAAAATAACCTGGTCATATGCAATGACACTGAAAATACGATATCCTTTCCGCACTATTTTCTAACATCATAAAAGAGACGCGGGAACACTTTAAAGTAAGGGTCATTGTTAACATAGTTAATGTATTAAATAACATGACAAAACAATTAAACAATATATTATTACACTATTACTTTTGACTTTGTTAACATTATAATAAAAAATACAAGTTGATTCATTCATGGTCTAGTCATGTTAGTCACCGTGCATTAATGTTAACAAAAAAACTTGTTATTTGAATTAATGCATTGAGCGAATGCTGAAAATTAAAGTTAACTATTAGTCAAATGCTATGTAGAAGGACAGCCGATATTATATGTTACACTAATGTAGTGAACTAATTAAAAACTTATGTAAAGTGTTACCAAAGAAGTCAAACACAAAGGCTTCATCTTAGATTCAGGAGGCCTTATAGGCTCAACTTAACTCTCTTTGTGGTGTATTGCAGTGTGCCTTATGAAATTAGATGTTTGTCCCACAGTGTTTCTGCAAGTTTGTTGCAAATTTGCAGTTGGCCTATAGGGTAGGTCTTATACCTCCGTGCCCCGTTGAATAATTCTCTGTGGTTTGTTAAACCATATACTGTATAATGCTGCTGTTTGCTGACATCTTGTCTGTGGTCAAAAATTTAAATGATTGATGCCTTCGCACAGCGCACACACGCAAAGCTCGGGATATGACACACGTGAGCGGCTGGAGGTTAATTAAGGGCTAGAAGGGATAATCGTTTGCGCAGTATGGGCTCTTGATCACATAATACCGCGTAATCTTGTCACATGTACAACCCGTATGAGTATGTATTATTGCACAAGGTTAAGTTTAAGGCAGGGAGTAGGTGTAGACGTTTAATAAAACACATCGAACAGGTGAAAATTGAAATTAGAACATCTAACACTTTTCAAAACAGCTAAGTGCAACCGCAAGGAGGTCATGGTGACGACGAATCAACCATCAGGCTTAAGTCCTTTCCCGAAAATCAAAAATACAAATTTTGAAAGAGCTAAGCCAAAAGATGGAGGGGAAACAGCTGATCCATAGCTGTACGAAGGATAGTCAATTTTTTTTAAACTAATTTCAAGAGGTAGCAGGCTAACTGCAAGGGAATTTTTAGTGCTTGGAAATCCCTTTCTCCATTTGCTGAAACTTCAGCGTCTCATGGAATACTTGGCACGGGTTCCCTCAATAAGAAAGGAGGACGCAGGTACGTGAGTTGCTTTGCAACGGGCACGATGCCACGGGGAGCAAGCTACAGAGGTGCTTGGGAAAAGAAGCGGGGGGGAGAAAGCGGCGCGCCTAGTGTTTTCCACGCGTTTTCAGGTGCGACATGCAAATGTGGTATTGTTTTGAAGGAGAACAAAAAAGCATATTGCCTGGGGGGGGGGGGGGGGGGGGGGATACCCCCGCCCATTTTCGCGTCAACGCAACGAGACAAACCCCCGAGCAACACTTGGCAATCGAAGTCCAATGACCAAAGTCCGAGACAAGTACCTAAGAGTGCAAACACCGTCCGAAGACCATAGAAAAATGTCCTCGGTCCGGACTTAGTGTGTGATAAAGCCCTAAGGTCTAACTAATACAAATAAAAGAGTGTAACTGGCTAATACAATAGGGAAAAACATGACAAAAAAACCACATATTGTGCATATACCAGATACAATTATAACTGATTAATTATAGTCTAATAAAGAAATGTACTTATGTGTGTGTGTGTTGTTCAGGGGAAAATTCGTTGAAGGTACGAATTGCCCTGATGTGTGTGTGTGTGTTAGTTTGCTTGGTCGGTCAGGCCAATTGCCTGGCCATTTAAAGCTCTTTGGACCGTGTTTGAAGTCAGATGGGGGGAGATGATAGTGGGGGCTGGTAGAAGCTCTGACGCCGAGCCCGGAGGAACCATCTGGCAATTTAAACCCCCATTTAAAAGTAAAGTCTCTGACCAGAACTGTCATTTATATGCAAATGTCAAAAGGCTAAAAGGGTCTCTTAAGCCATAAAAACCCAAAGATCATGCATGATTCTACGCAGACGCTACAAATAAAATGAATTAGCTTGATGGAAAGCACATGATTATATTGACTATATGGTCATCATTTCTACCCTTCACAAATCAAAAGATCATGGAAATTGTATATGCGTGTATGACAGCTACTGACAACCTAAGCACAAGCTCCCCCCTTCACCATAATAGTAACCAAAAAAATAAATATATTCTATATAAACGCTTTTAAATGTTCAAAATAACATTAAATACTTAAACTCTAATAGGTCTTTCCATTTTCATGAAAATACAGAAAACTCACGAAACTCTGCGCAAGGGCACCAGTCTGAACAGCAACAGCACTGGTTGGATCAACAAGAGTGAATTAAGTTCAGGGAAAATTCACAGAATATGTCAAATTCAATAGGTGTGAACTCATTAAATAAGCATTAATTTTACTCATCAGAACAATTAACCTAATTTATGTTCAAATAAATCAGTTCAACTGTGTGAAAATGTGCGTCATAATTATATTAAGTTATACCAACAAGATATTTTTTGAGTGCAGTATGGACTACTTTATTTATGGTTGAGAACAACATGAGAAAATTATTAAATAATTTCTATTATTGGATGATTTATTTTTTTTTGCAATGAATATGAACTCAAAAAAAGTCCATATATGTATTTCTGAGATGAACTTTCTCTCAAACAGCAAATCATGATTGTTCTGTTTCTAAGGATGGTAGAGGGAATGCACAGAGCACGCTCAGATGAATCAAAAATCAAGCGGACTAGTGTAATTCAAGTGAACCTGAACAACCTTGTCAGATGCACAGACTGTGAGATGGGTCCTCTGTAACCATCACAAACATACACACACACACAGACGCAGAGGTGACAAACTTCAGTCCTTCTCGACCCCTGTCAGGTAGGCGGCAAAAATCTCGATGACTGATGAGACAGTCGCACATGGTGCCTACGATAAAGTAAGTTGTCAATCTGGGATGGACGTTCTCTGCCAACGCTCACATTCTTACCCCCTTGAAAGAAATGGTAAAACTGGTCGGTATGACCTTATGTGTTATCATCAATAAACACCATTTTCATTGACTTTGTTGCAGTCATGTGATTGCTGCTTATGTCTGGCTTAAAAAAAGGTCTACAGCTTGTGGTGGAAGGACAGAGCGAGTTTACAGTACGAGTCTCTCCAAATGTCATTTGTAGCTACGTGCCATTTAGCAGCTACTTTTTAATCAAAGTGACTTACAGTACCATTAATTGCTGGGACAGTAGCCCTGAAGCTAGTGCTCACTTCAAGGTCAAAATGCTGATAAGGCTGAATGGAACAGCAATTTCTATTTTTACTAAAAGGAGCCCATCTTCTTAACCATTACACTACCTTAACAAAAGCTTGATGACAAGGACACATTAAATTCATCAAAAGTGACCGTAAAGACATTTATAATGCTACACTTCAAATGTATATTTCAAATGATGTTATCTTGCCTTCATCAAAAAAAAAAAATCTTGGAAAATAAAAAAATCTCAGTTTCCTCAAAAATATTACGAGCAGCACAAAACTGTTTGTTTCTTTGAGAACAAAATCGGCATATTAATGATTTCTGAAGAATCAAGTGACACTGAAGACTGGAGTAATGATGCTGAAAATTCAGCTTTGCATCACAGGATTAAATTACATTTTAAAATATATTCAAATAGAAATGGCCATTTTAAATAGTAAAAAATACGAATGATATAATAATAAATGTCTCTCCTTTTTTTACATGAAATAAATTGCAGCCTGGTGTGCATAAGGATTTATCCCAAAAAAAAAAAAAAAACAGTGTACTAGATACATCAAGCTACTTATACACATAGCCTATAGTAAATAAAAAAAAGAAATTACTCTTGAAAATGGACCAAAATATCATATTACCCATTCTGCCATTATCAACAATTTTTGCCCAATCAGTGTTTTTTTTTGAAGATACTATGACAAGTACGTCAGTCATGTAATAATTTAATGAAAATTGTCAAATCTAGTTTCTATTTAATCTTTATTCCTTCGTAATCTTTCTCAGCGTATATTCTCATGTTTCTGTTTATGGCATCTGCATGCTGTCACACTACACTTGGGGAGGATTGGAACGAGGAGACGCTGGAGAAGACTTCGACATGGAATTTAATGGACTCATCAACCGGGAAAACACAGGAACTCATAAAAGACGTTTAACAGACGGGAAAACCTGAGAAATTGGGAAACACAAGGTTTAAATGCACAGAAACTAATGGGACACACCTGGGAACAATATGAACTAAATGGGGAACACCTGGGCTAAATGAACAAACAGACAGGAACAGGAAGGACCAAATAAGGGCATGGAAACACATGGGGAGCAAAACACACACAAAACACGGAACAAAGTCTGACACATGCAAGTAAAAGTTAGCAATGTGTTTTGGTTTCATTAAATGTCTGAGATGTTAATGGACAGGACAAGCCTGTAATCTCTTTAATCTGTTCCTAAAACTTCAGTCTCTCTTACTCATCCACAAATGCATTAACTGCTAAATCGACACAAGACTCAAACAGAGTGAATCTTAAATGGTTTCCAGGCATTAATTGGATCCAAGGAACAGGAAACACACAATTAGAGGTGTGCATGCACAAGTAGGTCATGCACACACAAATCCTTGCTGTGGTTTTCTTGACGATGTTCCTTCAGATTACTGTCTGGCTAAATATCAGTGTTGCCATTATAATCAGCAGTGCAGCCATTACAAGCATTTTAATGAATTATATTCCCACTACCACAAAACCCACTATCTTTCCACACCTCACTGCCTTTAACTTAATCCGGCCAACGCATGCTGACAACACTCTCAGGCCTGTGCTCCTCCACCACCACCACAGATCGCTTACTAATCCTGCAAATTGTAGTTAAATCACAATGTTAAACTGTAAATATACTTCAGTTCCATCCCTGCTCCAATGCACCTGCTTGTAACCTTGAACACCTTGACTAGCTGGTTCAGGTTTTTGATTGGGACTGGAGCTGAAATCTGCAGGATAATAGATCTCCAGGAGGTGGTTTGGAGACCCCTGCTTTACATCATGTCTATATTGGATGCATAAATAAAATATTACTAGCTGACATCATACCAACTCAATAATGAATTAGTGAAATTTGAAAAAAAGAAAACTGTTTAATTTGTGAAACATTAATCTGTGAGCGTTCAATAAACAACTGAACAATACTGATTATGTAAACATATATAATTAGTAGTTGCTCACCATCAAGGAACATTGCAGTTCTTCAAATGTGCAATAAGCTGATCTTCCATACTATGCTAACAACGCTTATGCACCAACATAGTTCAAATCTGATCAATATAAATCTTGCAAACATTACTTAAGAAATAGGGTGACCATACCTGCCATTTCCCCAGGACGCCTCCTGGCCAGGATTTCTATATTGCCTAAAATATTTAGATTTTGATGTCATACACCGATCGGTCTGCACACGCAAACAAAGCCAAAACCTGGGAAAATGGCTCTTATGGTCACCCTATTAAGATAGAATATCTTAAAATAGGTCAAGAACAAAACAACTTACAGCCATCACTTTCTTAAACTCAACAAGCAAAAGACTGGAGACAAATCTAGAGCTTCCTGTCTCTGACATGACATGTACAGGTAAACTCCCTAATGAATTCCCTATAGTGTTAGCATCCACGGGTGGTGCTAAAGCAACTAAACCTTAAAAGTTGTATCAAAATGTTGTATCAAACATGCATGACTTTCTTCTGTGAAACACAAAAGAAGATATTTTGAATATTAGTAATCACCCTGTTTTAGTGACCGCAGGTTTCCATTGTATGAAAAAAAAAGAGTGAGCAAATGCTGGCAGAATTTTCATTTTGGGTGAAACATCCCTTTAAATAATTAACACTAGTGTTTTGTGTTGTGATATGTCACACACCTGCCTTGGAAGAGTAGTACTGTATGTCCAAATTCATAGCATATTCATAAAACAGCAGCCGTAAAGTACTGGATAATCTACTACTTCCAGCGAGATTCTGAAGTGGACACTTTACTATCCCATGAGGCCACGGAAGAGGAGTGATGCAGAACGTCCAGATTTCATTCATACTACACACCTTCATACTATATACTTTTTTAAAGTAGCAAAGTTCTTCATCAGATGTAGCACCTAGTAATCACACAGTATGTGATTTCAGATTCAGCTTTGGTGTAGATGATACTGAGAAGCTGAACATTTGAGAGGGTAAAATTGCATAATTTGGGAGTTGCAAATAACAACCTCAAAAAAGAAAATGATGCACTTGTGCAAAAAAAAAAAAACTATCAACATGGAAAAAAATATTTTTGATTATTAAATTACTCTTACAGAAGACAGCACAGATTCCCGTTGTGTGTTTCCTAATACAGAATTGTATCAGTGTCAATTTAGTGGTAAATTTAGCATAAGAAAGAAAAGGTGAAAGCCTGAATTCGATGCAAATCACTATTTGCGGCGCAAATTAAAAGGGGAACTGGAGATTCATGTTCATTTGCACTATTTCTCAAATTTTGATATAATACCATTTATGTACATGCTACAAATTGAAGTTTAATAAGCAGTAAATCTACTACTTAAACTTCTACTGTTAGATCATACCAAATCTGAACCAACAAAATAGCAAGTAAACAAATAGGCTTCACCCACTTATATACATAACAGGGTACACAGTTTCTCATATTTCTGTCCAACACATGTACAGTAATGACAGTGAGCAACATACTGTATAAGTAAAACTGTATAAGAGGGAAACGACATTAACGCAATTCCATTACGGCTGACTTCTGTTTCATATGTGACCACACAATGCTTTTGACATTTATCACCATCATAACTACAGTGTGTGTGCGTGACCTGCGCCCTCATGGGTTTCAATAATAGGTTATGTATTGTTATTTTAGAAAAGAGCCTTTCTATTGTGTGAAAAGCCTTTCAGATGTGCTTGGAAGGTCACAGTAAATGGAGGGAATGGCAGCCCTCGTCAGAAGATGGGGGAAACGATATCATGTCCATGTCGCGGGCTGGAATAAAAGTGTATTCAGAGAGTTCTCGCTCTCACTTTCTTGACTGCACTGTCAGTCAATCCTTATCCTTAACTGAATGATCCCAATGGCTTTGGTCTGCTCACTGGAAAGTAAAAGTGTGTGTATGTCTGAATTTATGACCTGTAACTTAATATAGACTCAAATATAGAATGTATGCATATGTCCTTTAGATATTTTTAACATATGAATTCATTGTCACACTGTTTCAACATGGAATAAAAAATAAAAAAGATAATTGTGACTTTTTAATCTCACAATTTAGACTTTTTTCTTCCAATTCTGCCTCTTTTGTCCTGCCTACATCTATACTGAAGAGTGACTATATGCGGTGGTTTTGGCTATATTACTTTTTTGTCTCATACAGCACACTGCCTGCGTTTGAGTAACAAACTATGTGCATATTAACAGATGAACTATGTTCATAAACAGTCAGTAAGCGACAGGTGCTTGGAAGCGCTGTTTTGTACTCATTTGTTGACGAGTCAACTGAATGTGCTGCTTCTCTGCACAGAGCAGACACCGAGAGAGGAGTCACTTCTCCGGGAAAGTCAGATCTCGCGTTTGCGGGACAGCTCTGGAGAAATCTTCCAGCTGAACGATAGCTAAGGTTTATCCAAAAAAGTCGCTGGCTAGTTTTGTCAGTATGTACCTTTTATGGAAAAAAGTCGCTAAAGGGGGTCTGAAAGTTGCTAAATATAGTGCTAAAGTTGCACTCATGTGTGTGAGATGCGGGAGCTGATGGCAGGGGGCGGTGGATATTTGTGGCGGTCAATGTGGATATTGTGGCACGCTGCCACAAATCAGTGTATGGGAAACCCTGGTTGATTCAGTTTGCCATGTTGGATGACGAGTCGTCGATGCACACATCGGTTTCAAGGTTACCACCCCCCCTCTCCCCGTTCAAAAGGGAATGCTCTAGTTACTAATATAACCTTGGTTCCCTGAGATAAGTGAATGAGCGTTGCATAGGATGCCGTGCTATAAAGCTGCACACGAGTCGATGACTGTCGCTTCAGTCAAAAGATTCTGATTAAATGGCACTAAGAGCCGACTTATTTAGCAGTCGACTCCACCCCTTTTGACTGGTTGAAGTGCCACTGGTTCGTGCAGCTACACGAACGTGATCAAATCAGGCTTCAGTATCAGAGTAAGCAGTTCATGTGTCAGGCAGACTAAACCAGGGAGCAGATATGTTATCCAGGGGCAATGTAGCTCCAGGAGAATGGAGACTACATCCCCAAATGGTTCAAACGAACTGGTCTGTCTTCGGGAGGGCAGAGGTGGACCTCTTTGCCTGAGAAGACAACTTTCACTGCCCAATTTACTTCTCAAAACAGCAAGATGCTCTGGCCCACAATTGGCCCAGCACTCACCTGTATGCCTTCCCCCCTTCCCCTGCTTCCTCAGGTCATCAGACGGGTCAGGGAAGTCAGATGTTCAGTCCTCCTGGTGGCTCCACTCTGGAGGAATCAGACGTGGTTCCCCCGAGTTGATTCAGCTGCTATTGGCAGCCCCCTGGCCGATAACACTAAGGAAGGACCTCCTCTTACAAGCAAGGGGTATGATTTGACATCCCCAGCCAGAGCTGTGGAGCCTTCATGTTTGGCCCCTCGACGGGATCTTTGCAGCTCCCCATGAGTGTAGCTAATACCATTTTGGAGGCTACAGCTCTGTCTACAAGAGTTTCCCCCATAGCATGTTCACGTAACGATTTATCCCTTATCTCAGGGAACCGAGGTTACGTAAGTAACCGGAGAGTTTTTTTTTTTGCCACAAAAGTACAAATATATTTTTTAAAAATTTAATTCTGACTTTTTATCTTACAATTCTGACTTCTTTTTTCTGAGTTTTCTGAGAATTCTGAGTTTATATCTCCCATTTCAGACTGCAAGAAAAAGTCAGAATTGTGAAATAACCAGCTACAAACAAGTTTCCAGATAAAACAGCCTGTCCTTTAAAAGACTATCTGAAATTAAAAACTTTCTTTCTTTTTTTTTTGTCATGCTGTAAGATATGAGTCATGATGCTTTTCATTTACATTTTTTACATGCAAAAAAAAACAACAAAAAAACAATTGTTTGTAGGATTCGGTGATACAGGGCATTTAAACGCTGAATTTCTTAACAGCTGACTACATTTATATGGGCTGCAATAATGTGACTATTGGTCTCATAAAGAATGAGGATTTTCCATTTAAACGATATTTTCTAATTACCCTCAACCTAATAAGGTCAAATTTAGAATAGGAATAATCAAATTAAGACATGCGTATTCCAATTTTAGTCGCATTACCGAAGACACACAGAAACGGAATGTGGCTCCCATTGTTCCATGGCATTTTGTGCAATACAGCAAACAAACCACAGCAATTTATCTGCATAATTAATGATACATAAATGAAAAATGAATGGAATGGTTCTATAAGCAGCTCAGTCTGGATATTTTTGGATTACTTCTGTACAGAGACACTGATTTGTGCAACTGCATTTTCTGTTCATTTTCAGCCTTCCTTTTTTTGTATTATTGATTATATTTGAAAAACATTGCCAATTTGAAAAACACTGCCAATTAATATCAAAAGCAAGCTGCTAGTTATGTTTTACATACAAACCTCCATCTCTGACATATGCTTCAATGCTGTTATCCAATTTATCCAGTTTTGAAGTAGAAAGAACGTCTCGGTTACGCATGGTAACCCTCGTTCTCTGAAGGAGGGAACGGAGACGTCACGTTGGATGACTGACGAATTGGGATCTCGCTTAGAGAGACCAATCCACTTCGAGTGTAAACTAAACGAGCCAATGCACATTGGCATGCGATTATTGCATCCAGCTGCTGCTGATCACAGCGTGAGTATAACTAGGCAGCAGATGCAACGCATATTCAGGTTTTCACTAAGGAGCCGAGCCGGTGACCCGGCCGCTCAGCAGTGGTACAGGAGCTGTGGCGACGGGACATGACATCTCCGTTCCCTCCTTCAGGGAACGAGGGTTACCATACGTAACCGAGACGTTCCCTTTCAATCGGTCACTCTCGACGTCACGTCGGATGACCGACGAATTGGGATCCTACCAAAAGGCCACAGCTACTGCCCCTTCCAGTGTCCTGTGGAAGCCACCTGCGCCCCTACTTTTTGGAGTAGGCCAGGGCTTGCACAAGAGGACCAGCTACTGCTACTATGGCACTACCCAATGAGTAAGACTGGATAACACTGGGAAAACGTACCTGTTCTACTTGGAACAGGGACTTTACGGAAGCTCCAACCTTCCCGAAGAAAGTTTCGGAAACAAATACACATATGAACATTCTTTAGGTGCATATGGAAGAATGGAGGTAATTGAACCCTCTTGAAATGGCAGAAGACTGCCGGGGAAACACGGGCTCAAGGCTATACCATGGACTTTACACATATGGGATCCACTTAGGTCTTTAATATGGAACCCAGCCTTCTACCGGTTTTGAGGATTCAGCGAGTGAAGGCCTGGCGCCGGACGCTCCGCCACATCTGGCTGCCGAGGGGACAGATGAACTCAACAGGGTCTGCTATATGGACTCTCTGGAGTGGTTTTTAGCAAGCCGACCCGAAGCCGGGGCCTCTCTGTGCTTCTACCCGTTTGAGGTGAGAACACAGGAGGTTACCGGCTCCACACGAAGGCTATAGATTTTAGCGAATGTGTTAGGGGTCGCCCAGCACGCAGCCCTTCAGATATCTGTCAGCGAGGCGCCATGAGCCAGCGCCAAGGAGGATGCAACATTTCTGGTTGAGTGAGCTCGCAACCTGAATGGACAGGGAACACCCTGTGCCTGATAAGGCAGGGTGATGGCATCCACAATCCAGTAGGCCATCCTCTGCTTAGAGACAGCATTCCCCTTCTGCCGGCCACCGTGACAGACAAAGAGCTTGTCTGAGGTCCTGAAGCTTTGCGTTCGGTCTACGTAGCACCTTAAGGCTCGTACGGGACAGAGCAAAGCTAGGGCTGGTTCTGCCTCCTCCGAGGGCAGCGCTTGAGGTTCACCACCTGATCCCTGAAGGGAGTAGCGGGAACCTTGGGTACGTAGCTGGGCCGGGGCTTCAGGGTTACCTGGGAATCAGCCGGCCTGAATTCTAGGCACGAATCGTTGACCGAAAATTCATGCAGGTCCCCTACCCTCTTGATAGTGGCCAATGCTAGCAGGAGCAAAGTCTCCATTGAAGAATCTTCGGTTCAACCGCCTGCAAAAAGGCTCAAATTGGCCCTGCTGTAGTGCCGTGAGCACTATAGTCAGGTCCCAAGAGGGTATAGAGGTGGGCCGTGGAGGATTTAGCCTTCTCGCCCCCTTAAGGAACCTGACAACCAGGTCATGCTTCCCAGCGGCTTCCCTTCAACGGGGTCGTGGTTAGCAGCGATTGCAGCGACATAAACTTTAAGGGTTTTAGGGAGACAGCCTTCGCTCCAGCCCCTGCTGCAAGAAGGATAGCACAACTCCGATCGGGCATCTTCGTGGGTCTTCTCGGCGAGAAGAACACCACTCAACGAACAGGTTCCACTTCAAAGCGTAGGTGTGTCTTGTAGACGGTGCTCTCGCCGAAGTGATGGTGTTCGACTACCTCTTGGGGTAGGTCACTCTGAACCTCCGCGTCCCGTCCAGGGACCAGACCTGAAGTTTCCCGAGGTCTGGACGCGGGTGCCAAAGGGTGCCCTGTCTCTGAGTCAGTAAATCCTTTCTCAGAGGAATCGGCCAGGGAGGGGCTGTCGCGAGGAGCATTAGTTCTGGGAACCAGGTCCGGGTAGGCCAATAGGGTGCCACCAGCAGGACCTTTTCCTCGTCCTCCCTGACCTTGCACAGCATCTGTGCAAGAAGGCTCACTGGGGGAAACGCATACTTGCGAAGGCCCCGCGGCCAGCTGTGTGCCAGTGCGTCCGTGCCGAGTGTTCCCTCGGCCAGGGTGTAAAACAACTGGCAATGGGACGTGTCCGTGGAGGCAAACAGGTCTACCTGAGCGTGCTCCGAAACGTCTCCAAACCAGCTGGATCGTCTGGGGATGGAGTCTCCATTCTCCCGGGAACGCAGCTCGGGACAGCTTGTCGGCTGCCCGGTTGAGCAGCCCAGGAATGTGAACAGCACGAAGCGACCTCAGATGCTTCTGACTCCAGATGAGGAGGTGTCGGGCGAGTTGCGATAAGCGACGGGAGCGCAGACCACCTTGTCGGTTGATGTACGAAACAGTCGCAGTGTTGTCCGTGCGGACCAGTACATGCTTGCCTCTTAAGCGCCCTTGAGACTGTCAGGGCAGTTGACGTGCCAGTGCAGTTAGGGCCCCGTCCAAACCCCTGACACTGCAATCCCGTTGTACGTGGCCCCCCAGCCGGTGGTTAAGGCATCCGTGCAAACCACAGCATGCCTGGAGACCTGCTCCAAGGGCACTCCTGCCCGGAGGAATGCAAGTTCTGACCACGGGGTGAAGGTTTGGCGGCAGGCCAGTGTAACTTGGACCCGGTAAGTGCCGCGTTGCCACGCCCACCTCGGGACTTGGCAATGGAGCCAGTGCTGCAGCGGTCTCAAATGGAGCAGCCCCAGCGGCGTGACTGACGCCGTAGCTGCCATATGCCCCAGGAAACTGTTTCAGTGGGACCGCCATCATGCTCTTGAATGTATTCAAGCAGTAAAACACCGACTGAGCACGTTCCTGCATGAGGCTTGCTGTCTGTTCGACCGAGTCCCAACTTCTAACCGAGAAAAGATCCTCTGCCTCGTGGGAGAGTTTTTTGCTCTTTTCCCAGTTCAAAACCGAAGGCCCCAGCTGCTGAGGGTAAAAGTACCAATTCTTTGTTCGCACAACTGATCCTGGGACTGGGCGAGTATGAGCCAATCGTCGAGGTAGTTGAGAATGCGAATGCCCTGTTCTCTCATGGGAACAAGGGCTGCCTCCGTAACTTTCGTGAAGACACGGGGCGACAGGGACAGCCCGAAGGTACGCCCGCCCCTCGAACGCGAACCGCAGAAATGGCCTGTGGCACGGAAGGATCGAAACATGAAAGTACGCATCCTTCAGGTCAATCGCTGCGAACCAATCTTGGGGACGGATACACCGAAGCATCTTGAACGGGAGCCTGTGAAGGGCCCGGTTTAAGACACGCAGGTCCAAGATTGGTCGTCACCCACCGCCTTTCTTGGGTACAATGAAGTAAAGGCTGTAAAACCCCGACCTCATATCGGCTGGAGGAACCGGCTCTATCGTGTCCTTCGCCAGTAGGACTGCAATCTCTGCACGCAAGACAGGGGAATCTGCTGCTTTCACTGACGTAAAGTAGACGCCCCTGAACTTGGGAGGGCACTGGGCGAACTGAACCGCATAGCCGAGCCTGACGGTTCGAAGGAGCCATCGAGACGGCTGGGTAGCTCAAGCCAGGCTCCCAGACACCACTAGTGGCTCAACCCCCTCGTTCACAACCCCCGTCCCCTCAGGGGACCCTGAGGTAGAAGAAATTGCTCTTTTGTCGAGTATTTGGGTACCACTGACCGCGAGGTCAGTGGCGGAAAAAAGGAAACAAAAGATTCTCCGCCCAGAGTGGTGCGTTCACCATCTCCCGAAGAGCAACTCCCTCCATCTCTGGTTCGCCCGTCTCAGGGCCTCTTGCTCCTCCGCTTGCCACCAGGCGGGGGCCTTGGCGACGAGCGTGCTTAGCTCTGGCCACCCGTGGCATGTGGAGCACAGCTGCACGCTGGGTCAGGATGGCCTCGTCTGCTTTTTGCAGCGGATAACGCTGGGCGAAGTCTCCCCGTGTCGCTGACAATGCCGGGTCTGGGCCACGGTGGAGGTCAAGAATCTTGTCTTGTCCCCGTCCGCGCATGTCTGCCAGACACAGCCAGAGATTGCGCTCCTGGACCACCATAGTGGACATCGCACGACGCAGAGACCGCGCCGTAACCTTCGTCGATCGTGGCGCGAGGTCCGCCGTGGTGTGGAGTTCTCTGCAAACTTCCGGGTCATGACTACCCTTGTGCAAGTCCCTCAGTGCCTTAGCCTTGTGCACTTGCAGTAACGCCGAAGCGTGTAAGGCGGACGCAGCTTCTCCACAGGCCGTATAAGCACTGCCGATCAAGGCCGACGAGTGCCTACAGGCCCGGGAGGGGAGCAGCGGTTTGCCCCGCTAAGTGGTAGCGGCATTTGGACACAATTGCATCGCAACCGACCGCTCCACCTGGGGAACTCCCGTATACCCCCTCACTGGACCCCCATCAAGGGTGGTGAAGGAGGATGAGCCACTGGGCCGGTTTCAGGCAGTAAAAGGTGCCGTCCATGACCAAGCGATCTCATCATGCACCTCCGGGAAAAAAGGCACCAGAGTGGGGCCCTGAGAACCAGCGCGAGCCACCCCGAGAAACCAATCGTCCAACCTTGAGGGTTCGGGACGCGGTGGAAGATTCCACTAGAATCTTAGCCATCATTTCCGGGTCCGTATCCGGCACCGCTGACCGCCCAGAGGGCGGCAACGCTGACGGATCTTCATCCCCGGAAATCCGGCTCACCCTCCGATGCTGCAACCGACATCTGGTCGTCGGGGGGAGCCTCGGCAGAAACAGGTGGTACCCCCCGGGAGGATACAGCCTGCTCTTTCGAGGGCTACACTGGCTTCGAAGTGCCGGCTGGCTGGGACATCCCCGGAGGGGAATTCCTCACCCTGACCGTAAGACCAGTCCGCCCACTTCCATCAGAGGCCGAGTGGAACCCCAGATCGATCCGTGGGACGGGCACTCTGCCCCCTTGAGGTAACGGAGCCTGGCCCGCAGCTCCGAGATGGTCATCTTCCCGCAATGAGAAGTTGACTCATCCACAAACGCCACCTCAGTGTATTACATGCCCAGGCACGTGAGGCAGCGCTCGTGACCATCACCCGGCGCCAGGTAAAGACCGCACCCAGAAACACACAGATGGTACGACATCTTTAAAAAGACGCGTCTTTAAAAAGACGTTCCACCCGTGAAGCTCTTTTAGAATGTAAATTGCTCTTTTATTTTAGTGTGCTGAATGCACAGTGGAGATGGCCGTCTGCAACACACACATGGGTAGTGCAGCCTGTTGTGTGCAACCCACTCGACACGGGAAAACCACCGCCGCTGAAGCGCCGTCCACCAGCACGAGAGCCCACGAAGAGCGTGCTTGACTGTAGCTTTACTCTCAGCAGAAGGTCAGGAGCAGAACGATAGAACCGCTCGGCTCCTCAGCGAAAAGCTGAATATGCGCTGCATCTGCTGCCTACTTATACTCACGCTGTGATCAGCAGCAGCTGGATGCAATAATCGCATGCCAATGTGCATTGGCTAGTTTAGTTTACACTCGAAGTGGATTGGTCTCTCTAAGCGAGATCCCAATTAATCGGTCATCCGACGTGACGTAGAGAGTGACCGACTGAAAGGGAACTACAAATGCCATGCAGTTCAATGGCATGGCACTACGTATTCAAATGCCTATTATTAGTGCTGCTGACGTTGTTAGCAAACGTTGTTGCAGTTTTCTCAGGTTGGTATAGGCCAGTGGTTCTCAAGTGGTCCTCCAAATGGAGGGGAAAAAAACATTCTGATTTTGTGGAAACTCAGCGACCTTCATCAGTGAACAGTTCCTCTGTCAGAACACGCGATTGTGACTGTTTGGAGCATCTAGATGCCCATGTACACCACTGATCCTCACAAACATCTCTAAAACACGCCTCTACGGTCGAGTGGGCCTATCCGATATAAAACACTTGCTGTACATTAATTTTGACAACTACGTGAATATGCCGAACTGTGTTCAAGCAGAAATATTATGTTAATAGTGATCAGTAGGCTACATGGTTTGTTTACACGCGCCTACGTACGACTCCTGTATGTCGCTATAATCGTCTTTACCTTAAATACAATCGTCATTCATCAAAACTTTACTGGCGCGACACTGGCTTGCTTTATCCTGCCGAGAGCTGTAGGCTAGTTTGCGTATCTATCACTGCTCTGCAGCGGTCGTCGTGTTTGGCTACCGTTCAGTCTGTACTAGGCCGATTTCACACAGCGCGATGAGAAATGGCTTGAGCTGCTCCGAAACACAGAATACATACAAGTGCGGTGGTGCTGGATTTTTTTTTACATATTAATCATAAAATTAGTGAATTGAATATGCTTTAATATTAAGTTATCTCGCACCCCCTAGAGGCTCACTGAGCACCCCGGTTGACTGGATAGGCTATGGTAGCATATGGAAAATATTTCTTAGATTAGCATACTGTAGCTATATCTCATTTTTTTCTGATAGGCCTATATCTTGCTTTTCTAACATCGTTACAATTTCGCCAATTCCTATCTATCTATCTATCTACTATCTCTCTATCTATCTATCATCTATCTATCTATCTATCTATCTGTCTGTCTGTCTGTCTGTCTGTCTGTCTGTTTTTTGCATTACATTATTGTTGTTGTTGTTAGATTCTCAAACTGAAGTTCAGGTGGAAAGTGTGGGGGACCCTGGCACTCCTACCTGTACACTTCAACAGCTTTCTCTGAAATCTTCTGCAGTAGTTGCTGAGGAAATTACTAACAATATCTGGCATGGTTTCTGTTCTCTCTCTTTCTATACCTTTCTGTCTCTCCCTCACTCTTTCTTATCCACACTCTCTCAAAAGGACCAACCATCCTCTATATAACTGTGGGACTCCAGCATTGCCCTTAGTTTTGAAGTTCCGCTAAGGTGCATGCCAGAAAATGCTCAATAAATGAGTGGGCCTTTTGTATTCCATATATCTATCTGTCTTGTCTGTCCATCTTAGATACCCTATTCTTTTTATTATATAACACCAATTTATCAGACAGCACATAACCTTTGAATAAAAATGAATGTTGAATTAGATTTAATCAGTGCCGTAGGTGATAATGTAAAGATATTCATCTAAATGCTCCTTTCAACAATAGACTCAGATCACCTCTGGTTTTTAATGAGAGCTGTGATCCGTGCTCTTTCTCAGTAATACATTTGTGAGTCTGCTTGAAATGTAGAGATTAAAATCACCACTCATGTTTCACATGGATCCATCCATACGAACTGTGAAGTGGTTGTTCTCGAAGCAGTCAAGTGGTGTAATTAAGGATTACACCTTCACAAGTGGGGTTCCATAACAGCTTATTAAATGTATGTACTGTATGGCTCAAGATAAGAGTTTCCAATATTTTTCTTTCTTATTCTTTTGTCTTTTTTCAGCTTCTAACATCTAGTGACAAACCAGGTCACTGAAACAAAGGAAACGTCTTATACTTTGATATATACCTGCAAAGTTTCTCAAAGGCATAGCTGCAGGACTTTTTAGGTACTTAAAGTATGTATGACATACCAATAAGTATATAAAAAATTTTATGTTCTCTTCTTTTCCCTCTTTTTTATTGTCTATCCTCATATTACCTTAATTCTTTAGCAAAATGAGTTCTTGTTTGTGCGTGTGTGTAATGTGTACTGTACACTAGCGGTTGCCGGGGTACAATGGTAACTTATACATAAATATATATATACTATAATATAAATAGATATGTAGTAAACACACACACACACACACACAACATTCTCCTATCCTATATATAGTACCGTATCAGTATATATAATAGAGGTGATTACATTTTGATTGAGTTGAGAACTATAAAACTTTTGTGAGCGCTGCTGTACAAATGCACTTTTGTTGAACCCAACACATTGACATTGAATTATTAAATCTATTTACAGTTATCTATTTTAGTTTCATTTCATCAGTCTACTGAGGCTGTTTTTGTTGGCAAAGGAACCGATGCCAAGGTACCAGAGGCTGGTATCGGACCGAAGCCAATATTTTGATATTGATTCAACCCTGATATGAACATTTTACTCTTCCCAAGTTTCTTTTAATTTTGCACAACTGTGGTTAGGAAGTGCCAAGATACATTTGTTACATAAGTTCTATTTGTTTTCTTGTAAAAAATGAAAAAGCTGCTGGTTTCTTTATGCCACAACAAACCTGATAGGAAGATTTCACCAACTACAAGCCACATATATCTAAAAAGAGCTTTTTCCTGGTCCCCTGGGCTCCCATAACCTCCTCTAAACTACTGTTGCGTTGCTAATGGATTCTGTGTATATGGTAACTCATCATTTCTGTATCATTTGAGCCAAAATGCCATGACACTAATATACCTCCCATCTCTGGTGCTTTAATTACTCCCTGCAAGCTGAGAGGAACATGAAAGTAACATCCATGGAGAAACCTGCTTCATTTGCTGTTAATGCAGAACAGTACCAAGAGCATTTGTGCAATGAACAGTTCATAAATACAGACCTAAACACAGTTATGTTGTAACTAAGACAAACATGGAGGAGAAACTATAAAGCTCAAAGTATTTCTGAATTTTAAAGGTACCGTGTGGAATTTCTGCACCAACCAGAAATGTAAAGGTATAATGTTGTTCTTGTTTCCAAACAGGTTTTCCAACATTCTCTTAGTCCCACCCTTTTTGCCATGATGATGATGATTGCTGTTGTTGTTCACTTAGTTAACTTAACAGTTAACTTAAACTATCAAGAAGTAAACAATAAGTAATATTGTTGTTTATCTATATTATATATTTACTATATTTAACCCTCTGGGCCTGGGGTTGGCAAACACGCCGGCACGTTTTGTGGCATTTTTTCCTGATAAAGCCGAAAAAAGAACTTAAATTACTTTGTCATAAATTTTACTTTGTCTACGCCATTGGCCCAACGAAGGTATCCAATGGTGGTTGAAGGTTTCTTGCATGTTCGGTCTTTTCAGTGATTAAAGGTTATTGAATTTAAGTTAAACTCTAATCTGACTCCAATTATGATTTTTTTTTTCAATCGTTTTGATTATTTATGAATTTGAATAAATGTTTGATTATTCTATTTAACCCTTAGTTTGAATTATACTCATTTAATCGGATACCTATAACTTTTGAGTCTCACACCGATTGGGAATACGATCTCTTAATCACAAACTCGTCAGTCTTGGTCATTAGACAGAGGCAATTGACTGATCCTTTTAGACGACGCACCATGTTTGCTTATTTCTAAAAGTATGTTACTCAGCCCCCATAGATCTGTACATACATTTAATTAAAGTAAGACTATATCTATCCAGAGGTCATGACCATTACTATAGAATCAAGCTGACCAATGTAACTCTCTCTAATGGTAACTTTACATAATCATGCCGTGGTTTCCCATGTACACTTAGTTAGAATAATATTACAATAATCATAGGTTGAGGCTCACCCTATTTAGATTGGGCTAACAACACTCTGTTGTTCTGAACGGAAAAACCCATTGTTAGCATCTATAGTCTACGTACATATGACTAATGCCAATGTGTTAGTCTGAGCTGTAAAACTTCAAATTATGTGCCCCGATGCACCACAAACTGAGTTTTAGTCCGTTACTAACCTGAGTGTAGATTTGTGGTGTTATGTACTTAACGTAATCTACAAGAGTTTATAATTTCAGAGTCAATCAGAATAAATTCAAACATAACAATTTATTAGCCAGGTAATAGAACAATAATTCAAATCCAATTCAAGGAATAAAACATTCATCAATCATATACATCAATTCAGAAATCAAAGAATATAGAAGCATTTGTGAGAGGTTATGGACCTGTCTGTGTGTGTTTTTGCTCCATGTGACCCCGTTTCTTTTGTGTTCTTCTTCCTCCCCATTGATTGTGTTGAAATTGTGGATTCCCGTGTGTGCTAGTTCTTGTTTTCTTTTTTGTCCCCCAATTATCCTGTGTTTAAAAGCCCTAGACCTTTCAGTCAGTGTTTGTCGGTTCTGAACATCCTTTCATGTGTTCCTGTGTCTCCTACAGTCCCCTTGTGATTGGATTATTAAAGTGAAGTGACGTGTGGCCAAGTATGGTGACCCATACTCGGAATTAGTGCTCTGCATTTAACCCATCATCCAAAAATGAAGAACACACACACATACACAGCAGTGAACACACACACACCTTGAACACACACCTGGAGCAGTGGGCAGACATTTTTGCTGTGGTGCCCAGGGAGCTTTTGGGGGTTTGGTGCCTTGCTCAAGGGAACCTCAGTTGTGGTATTGATGGTGGAAGAGAGCGCTGGTCATTCCACTCCCCCCACCTACAATCCCTGCCGGTAAGAGACTCGAACCCACAACCTTTGGGTTATGAGTCCGACTCTCTAACCATTAGGCCACGACTTCCCCAAAAGACTGTGATATTGAAGAACTCCTCGTTTCCTCAGTCCTTGCTCCCCGAGTGTGTTGTGACAGAAGAACTGACCGAAACGGTTACCCTACCCTCCGTTTGGTACCCGTCCGTTTTGGTTTCCCCCTTGCTCCCCCGTTCCCTTTTCCTTCTCCTTCTCTTTTTTATTCTACATTTTTTTACTTTTTTTTTTTTTTTTTTTATAAACGTTTACCCCTCCCTAACCTCAACTCCGTTTTTTTTTGTTTTCACCCGTTGTGTGTGTGTTCCCCCTGGATCCCTTTACTCGCCCCGAGTTCCTCCTCCTCCTGCTGGAGCAGGGGAGAAATCACTCGAGGGTCATACCAGACTGTTCCTGTTGGTTCTAAACATCACGCGCCATACCTCGGGAACCGAACGCGCTCCCCACCCCGCTCTTGTCTATGAAGGGAGAGTGTTTCAAGTCCTGGAAAAAGTACTTTTTGTTCTCTATGGGAAAAAGTTTGTCCCCCTCCAGTCCAGACGGTCCGACTCCAGCCTTACACCTTTATTTGTATACACTCATAATAAAATGCTGTGCTTTTGTAAAATAAAGAAAACAAACCGGGTGTGCTTTCCCCCCCTCTCTTCCTTGCCGTTCTTCGGTCTCTGGTGAACTTCTGAAAAACACCGTCACTTCATCAATATACAAAGAGACATGAGAAATATATCTATAGAAAGCTTGAAGTGTCTACTTTTGAATGAATGTTCAAACTTTGGGGTCAGTAAGATGTTATGTTTTTAAAAGAAATCTTATGCTCACCAAAGCTGCAAAACAGTAGCCTAATATTATGAAATAATATTACAATTCAAAACAATTGTTTTCTATTTGAACATATTTTTTAAATGTAATTTATTCATGTGATGGCAAAGCCATTACTACAGTATATAGGCTATTACCATGGACGGACTTACCATTGGGCTTGACTGTGCTGCAGCCCATGGGCCCCGCTATGGATTTTGCTGATAGTGATTTAATTTGATTGTTAATAGCCAACATTTCTTTTTATTTGGATTGAATTTGTTGATTAAATTTAAGAATCTGACATAAGAGGACAGATGTGACAATACATTTTTGTAATAACTAATACATCCTGGCTTTTTTTTTATTTTTTTTTTTTTCCCCTTTTCTTTTTTTTTTGCTCAGTGTTACTTCAGGGTTTTAATCTCTCAACTGAGAGAACACATCCTGTTTATTATATTATAATGACCATTTAATAATACAAAACTTTGACTAGGCTAGACATCTTGCATATTAATTGTACTATATATTTGAAAAAAAAATTTCAGCATCATTACTCCAGTCTTCAATGTGACTTCTACCTGACGTCACTTCCCCCTGTGTTGTTGGCTGGCCGTGTGTTTTTTGAGTTTGAGCGCACGTCCGTCAAGTTCATTCTTTTGTCCGTCTATTTTTTAAATCCCACATTAAAATCATTTTATACACCATCCTTTTTCAGTTTTATAACGTTTGAATATATCCCCTATCGTATTCTACATCAAAAACAATCAGAGCGCTTTGTTAGTACTAGTTCTATTTTTGACTTTCCGAGTCCGCTATTAGCATATAGCCCGCTAGCATCGCCAGCGTGGTTGCCGCTAATCTCGCTTACATTACTAATACTCTATTCACACACATTACCATTGTTTTACTCACTGTTACTTGCTTTAATTGCGGATGTGTGTCTACCTTTGAGTGCGGGTGAGGACACGTTCGAGATGCATTCGGTCCAGGTCGAGCTGGAGGCCGTGGAGAAGCAGATCCGGGACCTGGTGGCGAAGCAGACCCAGCTGAGAGCGCGGAGAGTAGTGCTGGAAACATCCCAGGCTTACGCTCACAAGTCCGAGGTAAGTATACAGCCAGCTGCTAACTCTCCCACCACCTCTACTCTGTGTGTTTCTCTGCACAGGCCTGGTGCACCCAGGATGCGATCTTCCCAGATGTCCTTCACCCCGGCACCGGGACAAGACACCACGGAAACCTGGGGTGACAGGCCCGCAGCGGAATAACCGAGCCCCCCCCCAGGTTCCCCGGGTCGGACAACCCCTCCCCCTCAGCCCGCCCATTCCGGTCCTCCGAGATCCTCCACACCGGAACCCCGCTTGCCTCCCCTCCGCGAAGACGGAAGGCGACGCTGTATCATCGTATACTCCAAGCGTCCGACCACTCCGTGCCCTACGTTAGCTGAAGGTAAAGTGCCTCAAATTTAGCACTGTTAAATGATCAGTTTCTCGATTTTTTCTCTTCAATGCACAGATACCCTCGATCCTGAATGGTGACGAAGAGCCGCCCGAAAAGTGAGTCGTGCTCCACGCTGGGGTTAACGACACCAAGTTGCGGCAGACGGAGACACTGAAGAGGGTCTTCAGGAGCCTGATCGAGACGGTGCTCCGCACATCGCCCGCGATGACGATCATAGTGTCAGGACCGCTTCCCACGTATCAAAGAGGACTTGAAAAGTTCAGTAGGCTTTTTGCTTAAAATGAATGGTTATTGTCATGGTGTAAAGAACAGAAAATGCTCTTTGTTAATAACTGGAATCTTATCTGGGAGCGTCCTAGGATCTTTCGCGCTGATTGCCTGCACCCCAGCAGAGTCGGAGCAGAACTCATATCGGACAACATCTCCAGGACGCTGCGCTCCCTGTGACTAGTAAGTCAAATCTCCAAAATAACGGCCCCCTGATGACTTTTGTTCTACCCACTTAAATGGTAGAAGTACTTGCACTGTCCAATCTATTAAGACTTTGTCTGTTCTCTTAATAGTGAGGTCAAAATATAAATTTACTGCAGGATCTAGAAAAAATCTGATCGTGATTAAAACAGAAAAATTTTAAATAAATGAACAAAACCAATTTTTAAACTTTGGGCTCCTAAACAGTAGATCACTCTCACCCAAAGCAGTTATTGTAAATGAAATGATCACAGATAATCGTTTTGATGTACTCCGCTGCTTGACTGAAACCTGGCTAAAACCTAATGATTATTTTGGTCTAAATGAGTCTACTCCACCATGTTACTATTATAAGCATGAGCCCCGTCAGACTGGTCGTGGCGGTGGTGTTGCAACAATATATAGTGTTATTCTCAATGTTACTCAGAAGACAGGTTACAGGTTTAACTCATTCGAAATACTTGTGCTTAATTTTACACTGTCAGATATGCAAAATAAATCTCTCCTATATCTTTGCTCTGGCTACTGTGTATAGACCACCAGGGCCGTATACAGATTTCCTAAAAGAATTTGCAGATTTCCTCTCAGACCTATTGGTTACTGTTGATAAAGCGCTAATTGTCGGAGTTTTTAATATTCACGTTGATAATACAAAAGATGCATTAGGACTTGCGTTTACTGAACTAATAAACTCTTTTGGAGTCAAGCAAAAATTTCACCGGGCCCACTCTTTGTTTTAATTATACGCTAGATTTAATTATACCGCATGGAATTGATCTTACTGATATATAGATATCGTACCTCAAAGTGATAATGTTACTGACCATTTCCTTCTATCGTGCATGCTGCGTATTACTGATATTAACTACTGTATATGGCTCCGCGTTATCGTCCGGGCAGAACTATTGTTCCAGCCACCAAAGACAGATTCACAAATAACCTGCCTGATTTATCTCAACTGCTATGTGTGCCAATAAGTACACATGAACTAGAGGAAATGACTAGCAACATGGGCACTATCTTCTCCAAAATAAGAAGCTGTTGCCCCCATCAAATTGAAAAAGGTTAGAAAAAAGTGGAGAAAAAAACGTACTTCGCCATGGTACAACAGTAATACCCATTCCCTCAAGAAAAAAACTTGTAGTCTTGAGCGCAAATGGAGAAAAAAAACTTTTTTTTTAAAGCTTTTAGAATTGCGTGGAAAAACAGTAAGTCCAGCTATAGACAGGCTCTAAAAGCTGCCAGGTGGCGTCGGGCCGAGCATATCCACAATCTCATAGAAAATAACCAAAACAATCCACTTTTTTTTTTATTTAGCACAGTGGCTAGATTAACAATAACCAGACGCCACCCGATCTAAAAATTCCCTCACAGTTTAATAGTAATGAATTTATGAATTTCTTCACTGAGAAAATAGATAACATCAGAAATACAATAACAAATGTAGGTTCTACAGCGTATAATACTTTAGCTTTCATTCATCGCACCAAAAGATAAACTGCAGTGCTTTACAGCTATAGGACAGTAAGAGCTAAATAAACTTATCACTGCACCTAAACCAGCAACATGCTTGTTAGATCCTGTACCCACTAAATTATTGCAAGAGTTGTTACCTGTAGCAGAAGAACCGCTTCTCAATATTATTAACTCGTCGTTGTCTTTAGGTCACGTCCCAAAACCATTCAAGCTGGCTTTTATTAAGCCTCTTTTTAAGAAACCACAACTAGATCCTAGTGAACTGGCAAATTACAGACCCATCTCAATTCTTCCTTTTATGTCTAAAATTTTAGAAAAAGTTGTGTCTGCTCAATTGTGCTCCTTCCTGCAAAAAAATGATTTCTATGAAGATTTTTCAGTCAGGTTTCAGGCCCCACCATTGCACAGAAACTGCACTTGTTAAAATTAAAAAATGACTTGCTTCTTGCGTCAGACCTGTGTCTGTGTCTCATTGCTAGTTTTACTTGATCTTAGTGCTGCATTCGATACTATAGGTCATAATGCATGATTACAAAACTATACAGCTATTCAAGGGCAGGCTTTAAGATGGTTTAGATCCTACCTGTCCGATCGCTACCACCTTGTTCATTTAAATGGGGAGTCTCAATCTCAATTATCACCAGTAAAATATGGGATCCACAAGGATCTGTCCTAGGTCCTTTGCTATTTTCGATATACTGTACATGTTGCCCCTTGGTAATATTATTAGGACATTTCGGGATTAGTTTCCACTGTTATGCCGTTGATATTCAACTATATATCTCAACAAGACCAGTTTAAACTTTTAAATTATCTAAGCTAACAAGAGTGTGTTAAAAATGTAAAAGATTGGATGACCAATAATTTTCTCCTATTAAATTCGGAAAAAACAGAGATATTACTTATTGGACCAAAAGACAGTACACCGAATCTTGTGGATTACAACTTGCAACTAGACGGATGTACTGTTACTTCCCCTACAGTCAAAAATCTGGGTGTTATATTAGATAACAAATTGTCTTTTTGAAAATCCATATGTTTGTTTTTTTTCCCTTGTTACAAAAACGGCATTCTTCCATCCTAGAAACATTGCCAAGTTACGAAACATGATACCTGTTTTCTGATGCAGAAAAGCTAGTTTTTTTCATGCATTTCATAGACCTCCGCTAGAACTGGACTATTTGTATGGCCTGCTAGTGTTGTCCTGCATTCTTCATAAACAAGCTTACCGGTAGTCCAAAAAATGCAGGCGCTAGAAGTTCCCTTACCAGGTCACGAAAAATATGATCTAATTACGCCAATTTTTACAGTCTCTGCCCTGGCTAACTATTAAGGTTCCGTATCAGGTACAAAATTTTATTACTTGCCTTTAAGGCCCGTATTGGGTTAGCTTTCCTGCGTCCTACCTAAGTCCTTCCTACCATTGCGCAATCCTCACGCCGCCCTAAGGTCGCAAACTCTGGACGTTTGGTAAGGACCTAGGATAGCAAAGTCCCTAAGGGTAGAGCTTTTTCCCCCTTCGCATTTGGCTCCAAACTCTGGAATAGCCTTCCTGATAACGTTCGGGGTTCAGACACATTCTTTCTGTTTAAATCTAGATTAAAGACACGTCTCTTTGTCCAAGCATTCAAATAATGCATCTCATAATTTAGTACTGCAGTTATATCTGATCAAATGCACATTATAATTCTTTAGTTTGGTTTAAACAAATCAATTTTGCTTGGTTGAAACAGCAGTTACGCTAATTAGTTTGTATTTGCTTCTCCTGTTTTTTTTTTTTTGCCACGGATTTTTGGGACATCCTGTGGTAACTAGGATTTACACAAGCTTCAGCCTGGATCCAGAACACCTGAGAAGAGATGATGCAACCCCTCGGAAGACCTCAGATGATGCCAACCCAGAAAAAACTTACAGATCTACCACATTTTGCTATAAGTTTGATAACATCATATAATAATTGCTGTTAATATTGTTCATTGTCTGTTTTTAATTTTGGTCCTTTAAAAAATTGATTATTTTTCCGTACTGCTGGTTTGTCTGGCCAGAGGAGAACTGGCCCCCCGCCTGAGCCTGGTTTCTCCCAAGGTTTTTTCTTTCCCCCCCTCCATTTCTGTAACCGATGGAGTTTTGGTTCCTTGCCGCCTGTCGCCTCTGGCTTGCTTAGTTGATGACACTTAATTTCCAGCGATATCGTTGACATGATTTCAAAGATATATTATTTAAATTGAGCTGGATGATGACATCACTGAATTGAATTATGAACTGTCTTTAACTGAAAAATTAATGTTTACTATTGTGTCATTAATGCTGTCATATTGCTTTGACACATTCTGTATTGTTAAAAGCGCTATATAATAAAGGTGACTTGACTTGACTTGACTATATCTGAACCTCAAGCAATTTTCATATTTTTGGTTGTATTTTGTGTTACTCCAT
This sequence comes from Sinocyclocheilus anophthalmus, assembly GCA_018155175.1. Taxonomy (NCBI): domain Eukaryota; kingdom Metazoa; phylum Chordata; class Actinopteri; order Cypriniformes; family Cyprinidae; genus Sinocyclocheilus; species Sinocyclocheilus anophthalmus. Next base: position 379,007 of record JADLZN010005611.1, read on the forward strand.
AATGAATGTTTCTAGTTTGAGGGCATTTTGTAGTGTATAGGTATAGGCCCAAAACATAAACCTCAACAAGCCCAGGGGCCCCCCGTGGCCTAAGTCCCTGCCCTGATTTTATACAGTATAATACTATATATATATATATATATAGCCTTTACCACCATTATAAAAACCACTAAGTAAATTGGCCTTAATACTTTGGTCACTATTTTTGTTTTTTTGGATAATCTTGGCCATCAGACTCAGTTTCATTTCCAGTTCAGATGTGACCAAAATGAATGATTGAGCTGTGTATTTAGTCCATCACCAGTTTGATGAATTCCCGCTACGCCTAAAGTACGTCACGAACATCCTAGGCTGTCATTATCCTATTGACAGCATGATCACCCTGATCACAGCACGATGGAGGCCTTGCCTTCCCGTCTTATTATTTGTGAAAAAGCAACTGCCTACATGCCTCCTCAGAGAAAACACTTTTAAAATTCCTAAAAACTAAACTACTAAAAGTAAAATAAACTAATGGGCTCACGTATGCACAGCAGTTCTTTCAAAAAACTAATAAACACATGTCTTTTGGGGTGATAATCTTTCATTACAAATTTTGTTCTGTATTTCCGGTTCCACCAGATTTCAGCTGATGCTGTGAGCTGTCAGCGGACACTTTACCTAGCTCCAGAAATACTTTCAAACATGACTCACCCTTGTGAGCACCACGCAAGTCCAAAATCTGAACTCTGATTTGATTAAAAAATCAAATCAAGCCAATATTTCATCTCCACTCCATCAAATAATGACAAAGTCATTGTAGCCATTGATATTTCATTTGTTTTCAGCAGCATCCCTCAAGTGGTTTTCCCCACACAGATGCCTATGACTGTGCTGTTTAATTGAATCACTCTCTACCTCTGGTGGTGAATTAACAGTGGGTGGACCACCTATGCACACCTATTCTCAGTATCCCCATTGGTCCCAACTTTTCCATCTAAAGCGATCACACAGTTTCTTGTCATTCTTTATTGGATTTTTTAAATCCCCTACATGCAATTAGTACTGGAGGTGACCAGAACAGTAGGTGGTTTACAGGAAGAGGGTCTCATACGTTAGTGGTTTCATCTCATACTTGATCCTAGCGGGCGTCTAGGCTGATCTAGTATCATCTTCTTGATCTCAGCACTATCCCAAGTGAAATTCCCGAGGCAAGATTTGGATCACCCAAAACACTCAAAATTTTTTTTCCTCAAGGTTAAATTCAAAGAATTCATATATATTATATATTTATATATATATTATATATATATATATATATATAATTATATATATATATATAAAAAAAAAAATATATATATATATATGTATATATATATTAAAATATATATATTAATATGGCAAGAATTGTTTTTTAGTTTTTTTTACAAAATTAAATGGCCAGTTCCAGCCAAAAAGATTCATTTATTATTATATAAAAAATATCATTTAGTTAAATGGACCAGGAAAAATTATTCTTATTAATAAATTAATATTAAGGTTTTATAATTTTTGTTTTATTTAAACAAAATAAATGGATTAGTTCCAACCCAACAACAAATGCATTAATTTATTATTATATTAAATATATTATTACATCATGCAAAATACTATTCTTATAAAATAATTAAAGTGTAATGTAGCTTAGATATGTTAATGCTAATATAGTAATATAGTAATCATTTGTTTTACTTTTACAAAATGGATAGTTCCAACACAAATTGACTGATTTATTATTGTACTTTTTGAATTATTATCTGAATTATATAACCATTATCACTAATTTTTGTTAAATGTTCATTTTTAATATTTACTGCTGTAAATACAATTCTTAGATTATAATGATTATTATTCATGTTAGTACTGTCATTAATAAACTCTTTATTTAATGGATAATTCCAACACAGACTGATTGATTTATTATTCCATTGATTGATTTATAGTTCCAACACAAATTGACTGATTTATTATTGTATTTATGTAATTGAATTATAGATTATAAATCTTAATCTTAATATTAATATTGTAATTATCACATTTAAATGGAATGCACGCTGTTCATTAAGTTTAAAAGTTATATTGCATTAGCTCATTTGAATTAAGTACGCTGAGCAAGCACAAAACACATCTTTTATTTATTTTTTGGCAGGTGGGCCAAAGATTTTGGTCCATTCTGGTCAAACTTCACAGCAGGAGTTTGGTTGGTTTGCAACACCAGCTGGTGCATTTACAGACTGATTCCCTGCCATTATTTACTTCAAAGTTCTCTCTATTTCTGTACCTGTCTCAATGTCTGTCTTATGCAGTCTTTCTTTCTTCTCCTTTTTTATGTCTGTCTATCAGCCTCTCTCTCTTTCTCTTTCTTTCTCTTTCTCTTTCTCTTTCTCTTTCTCTACATATCTTTTAACATATGGTGGGAGACCAAGAATAGTCCTGACCTACTTGCAGCTCACCACCAACTCCTGACTCGCTCCTCTTCTTGGTTCTGATCCGGATGCGGCACTCGCCCAAACTTTACCCACTAAATCTTACTGATATCTTTTGACCTGCACTCATTTTTCATAGTGTGCAGTTGAGGCATTTGTTTGAAACACTCCGCTTCCTTATATTATTATCAAGCCTGGCTTAAGAAACAATTGCATTTTTGCGATGCAAGTAAAAAATTGAACTCTCAGCTATTTCAAACTGTAAGAAACTTCCATAGACGCTAATGCAGAAATCTACTACTGTATAAAATGAAAGAGATTTACAGTTTTTCTGAATTGCTAAAACACTAAACCCCAATCTCTGAACCAAATTCTCACTAGCTTAAACCAATTTGTCAAATAAAGCACTATTTCTGCTAAACCTTAAACACGTTCAGGCAGTTAGGCTCTATTTGCAAATCTCATGCACTCTTTTTGCAAAACTTTAAACACATTCTCATTCACTTAAACACTTATCACACTGTGATGCATTTGTGTTACAAAATGCTAAACACAAGCGGCAAAAGTTAAACACAACTAAAGCACAGTTGTCATCGTTTACACACAACGATTCAAAATTGTTCACACTTGTTTCTGATTATGTGATCAAACCAACTGTACGTAATATGAGCCAGTTCAGAGTGCACAAGTGGCACAGGTGACTGAATGATGATACGAACAATAGATGGAAACAATCTGAGAAGGAGAGGAGGAAGAGTACTTGTAAGAAGTGGAGGATGAGGAGGAAGAGGATGAGGAGAGAAAGAGTAAGGTTCAGAGAGTGTTATCAAGGCTGGATCTGTCAGACCAGAGGGTTTTTTCTCTTTGTCTAGCAAAAAAGACAACATTACTTGTGATGTGGACAAAGTCCTCAGGCTGGACTCAAGCACAAAGAGATGATGCTGAGACAGAATGAATCTCTCATTGACCCTGATTTTACACATTGCACAACTTACAGTATGTGAGTGTACTGTAACATGCTATTCATTTAGAGTTTTATTTAACCTTTTTGGCCTTTTTGGCCTTTTTTGTGGCAATTTTGGACTGCAGTATTTTTGCAGTATCCAAGTGCTGAATATATACAAACATTCAGTACTATTCAATATTCAGCACAATACTATTCTTGCAGTACATACAGTAGACCTATACAATATATTCACCTTACTCAGTGGCAATTACTATACTATTTTTTACAGAATTGCAAAATTGTTTACTCAATACTTTTTCTCTGTAATGTTCTGGATGCTGTGTTCTCTGTAGTGTCTAATGAATGCTCTGTAGTGTTTATTTTATTGACTGCCACACTCGGTGTGTTGTTGTGTGATCGAGAGCACCATTGTATTTTGGAGTACAGGTGAATCGTTTTTGGCGAGTTGCAGTGATTGTTTGATTTTTATGGAAGAGTCAGAGGTTTCGTGAATTTTAATTTGAGTATTTGTATTTGTGTTTAAGGTTTTCAGAAAATGAGTGATGGTCTCAAGAAATGTGTTTTAGCAATTCAGAAAAACTATAATATCTTCCACTAATTCTTCTTCTGCTAATTTCATTTCAGGTCTTCTGGCCCACTTGTTTTATATGGCTTATTATTTCAGATATGGATCAAAGAGTCTTAGCTTGAGTTTTGGATCATTGATTGACATCTAAAGGCAGAGGTTTGGTTGGATTTATAGTTATAAGTGGAAATAATCCATTCTCTCCCCACTCCAAACCTGAACCATTTGTATACAGAAAGGTCACACTATCGATGGATGCCGTTAAAAAACAGGCAAAGCAAGGTGAGGCACTTTGGGATCAATATGTTAACAATCTAAATCTTGAACAGCAGCAGCAATTTAGATTCAAGCTTTTCATTCCTAAAGGCTGTGGACCTTCTCAAATCTGATTTCCAAAGCTTTTTCACAAAGTTGATATAAAATTGGACAATATTAGTTGTAAGTTGTGTCATTGGTTTGTTTGTTAAAGTACCCCTATTATGGGTAATGGAAGGTTCATATTTTGGTTTTGGGAGTCCCCACTAACAGGTTGACATGCATGCAAGGTAAAAAAACACTTTAATTGTCTTATAAAATGCATTTATTTTACCTTATTTGCTCAACAACTTCCAAACGATTCGCTCAATTATTCATTTTTCCAAACCCCTCCTTTGCGTGATGCTAGTCTGCAGTCATTGGTCCGATTGGTCTTATTTTCATTTCATCATGCCTGATAAAGCAGCGTTTGTGAGCGCAGTGCTGTTTTGTATACAGCGTTACCGGGAAACTGCTATTTTTACCGCTCCAAAAGCGGCAAAGAATGAATTTACATTTTCTTTCAGACCAACGCGAAAAAACCAACAAGTGGGCGTGCAATAGGCTAATATTTCATGTTGACGTCAACATGAAACAACTTGGTATTCATTTTAAAAACGACTAGTTTCAATGATTCAGAGTCGACTCTTTCTTTTGAGAGACAATAGCTTTATATACGGTGCACTTTCATATTTAAAACTTTGCAGGATGTTTTCATTCACTTATTGCTGTGTTACACACTGCATGAAAGGTAATTTAAAAAAATCCATAATAGGGGCACTTAAAACAGTTTTTTTTTTTTAATTGTTAGAAATTCGTAGCAGATAAATATTGCAATTTTTATTAAGAATTTTTTTTTAATTAACTGAAATGAAATTAAATTAAATTAATGAAAACTCAGGTTTATATTAAAACAAAAAAAAATTTTTAAAACTAGTACCCCTTAAACCAAGAAATCAGTTCAACCAAGATGGCCCAGAAATCTATCACCTGAATTTTTTTTTTTTGCAAAAACTTGGTAAAATACATTTAATGCATAAGTTTAAATGTGTCCCAATGCACAGTTTTTTTATATGACATATATTCAAAACATGAATATTTTTCCCTCTCCAAGATTTTGATTTATTTTGTCCTTTATTTTTTATTTTTTTTTATAAGTTTTTAGAGGAAATCCAATGTAATTACTGCCTGGACCAAAAGGTGTGTTTTACTCCAATTTATATTTTATTATTTTATTTATTTATGTATTTATATAGGCCATAACAATGTACAACAATAACAGGAAGATGCATTCAGAATAACTGAATCAAAATATGACAAATTATTTTTTTTAATTATTATTAGAGACAGAGTGAAAAAAAGTGTTTGATATCACATCAAACCTGTCTTCCTAAGATGGCAGTATAATTTCAATTTATGGAAACTAAATGATTTATGGAAGATAAATAACCAAGTTTTCAATAAAGAAATAAAATACATTTAAAAAAAAGTTTGTTTTATGAATAATCTTTTGCAAGAAAAAAGTATAGCTAAAGTGATATTTCTTGAAAGTGTAGCACTGAATATGATATAGGCAAACTTGAAATGTATGGTTAAAGTAGGACTGCTGTTTGAGATAAAGACACAAAAGAGCTTGTTTTTTCTGTTATTTGTTTAATCGGACCCTCTTTAAAAAAATAAAAATACAATGTTGTTTGCTGTTTGTGAACTTGCAAGTATCCCTGTCAAGTGTATACTCTAAGGTTACAGGGTTCTTTGGAGCCACCAATACGACTGAAAGAGTGTGCAGCGTTGATGTAAAACCTCTCATGTAGTGGCTTCAGAAGCAATAAGCTTCAATGTTTATTTTCCCAGACGCCGCGTGAGGTCAAATTGACTTTTGTTATCTCAGCGAATAGCAATTATCTGAGGTGCCAGAAGCTTCTGCGCAGTGAAGACTAATTAGTTTCATTAACCTGCGTCAAAGATAAAAAACAATTGCCATAACGTAATTGCAATGCTAGTTGCACCTCTCTTTCCTCCTCTCTATTTCTCTCTCTCTATTTTGTCTCGGCCTGATTTTCTTCATATTCTTATTTGTTCTGTTAGAACATTTCAATTTGAATGTAGAAGAACAATACCTCAATCAATAGAGATGTTGACTGGAAGAATGTATTCTGTACCATTATGTGCTATTGTATTTATGTAAATGATTGCTTATTTTGAATGTATTTTCCTAGTATGTATGCAGCTTTTGTTTTGTTATAAAAACACACAAATGGGCAATGTACCTTGCCCTGCAGTTAAAGAGTCATGTATTTTATTTATATGAACGATTAATGAGGCTTTATACATATTCAGCCGTCAAAAGGTCCCAAAATTAAACAGTAGTGATTGAAATTTGCATTTAAAATGTCATAATCAATTTTGTATGACATGCATGCAAGTAAATTACCAAATGCCATTTTTTGATGAACTGTTCTTTTAATATCTGTGATTTGATTAATAACAGATTTAGACTCATAGAGGCATGTTCTAGATGTTATGTGTGAGAGGCAGCATTGTAATACAACATCAACACCTGAACATTTACGAAAAAGTTAGATGAGTTCATGGGTGTGCAATTAATATGTGTGAATCTCTCATATTCATTATAGGTAACAAAATGTGTGTGTGTGGCTTTCCCTGGTGGCCCTCTTGTGTGTGAGCTTTTATTGGGAATAAAGGAGAGATGACATTTGTAAGGGCTTGTTTGGTCTTGCGTACACAATGGCACAAACACCAGAGCCAAATCTCACAGTGGGGTTTCTCAGCTCTCTCTCCATGTGAGAAGACATTGGACTTCTTGTTTTGACCTTTTGACGTGGTGAATCAATAGAATGCATTCAAACTCATCTCAGCTGGATCTTGGGGGTTTTCACAGACTGAGGAATATGCCAGAATTACAGCATATCTAAGACAATATTTTTCAGTAAAGATAAATGCAAACATTTTTTCTATATATATATATAATATATTTATATATATTATATAATATATATATATATATATATTACTGTATGTTATGGTATGCAGGAGTATATTACATTTTAAATATATTTTAAAATAGAAAGCTTCAAGGAAATTATTTCACAATTTTGCTTTTTACTGTGTTTTTGAACTATTAAATACAGCTTGGTGAGTATAAGAGACTTCATTCAAACCATTTTGAAAAAATCTTGGTGACCTCAAACTTTTGAATGGTAGTATATATGAATCCTCTGCATGGTAACTCATTTATTCAGTATAAATTGAATTTATATATATTTATACATATGCATTTAATGATTTTTTTTTTTTTATTGTATTTTGTATGACTCACGATTATATTACCATCAACCATATCAGTATCGCCAATGGCCACATATCCATAACCCTACATTAAATTGCATCGCTACATTTAAAAGCATTCATTTGACTGATGGAATATTATTAAGAGCACATGCTCTTTAAGAAATTCACAGCAGAGACTGATTTCCCAATGTAAGTAGGAGAATCTGAACAGCTCTGAGGACTCATTACCATCAATCTCAGTTAGTGGCTGCTTTATGTAGCATAGCCGGTAGTTGTAGTATGTCAAACTGACAATATAGTTTTGAGTAAGCGCTGCTGAGGTGATGTCGACTCCCAGATCCTCTGTTTTCCAGTCTCTGTCTGATATTTTCAGAAAAGTTTGTCTTTATATTCTCTCTCTAGATCAATTTTAGGCCAACGTGGACAAAAATAGATACGATAACCTGCAGGATATTTAAATTGAATGAAGTCAACCAATGCAAAACTATGCAATTTTGGCACTGCAATTCCTGATATTCAGTATCTGTCAGCAAAATATAAATTCTCCGGCTTGATGTGAATCATATTTGGTTTGAGGTTTACTAAGAAAAAAAGGTCTCACTGTAAGATGATTTAATCTGTTCCTTATGTGTTATTATACTTATGAACCCCCTTTATATGTTGCAGCACAGCATCACACATCTGAAGATGGATGGCCAGTGATATTAAACTTCCTTTATCACCCAACATTTCGGATGTGCTGTAAATCATGCCGGAGACCCTATTAGCTATTTCCTCCCGCTATGAGTTGAGGATGGTCAAACAATAAGTCTGGTTAGCAACATGGCAAGCTGTCCACAAGAAAGAGCAGAGAGATGAAATGGTGTAAAGTGTCAGAGTATTCTGCACTAACCAGCTAATATGTGTGTGTGACGTGTGTATTGATGGCTTTGTTTGGCAGAGCATGTCGGGTGACTGATTGAAGGATGAAAGCTTTTTTTTTTTAGAAATGCAGGTTCTGGTCATTCCATCTGTAAGTTGGAGGCACAAACCCACACTAACATAAATAGGTCCTCTTGTTTAGCAAAGCAAAGACTGTTTAAATATTTGATTTTTTTTTTTTCTGGCATTGGAAGAGTCACGGTGTGGTTATTCTCTCCCTCTCTTTCTGTCCCATCCAGAGATCAAAATGAAAACTCAACAAATAAAAAATGCAAATACAATCGTCATTGGTGAGCAAGTAAAATTTAGTTGTAAAGTCTCAGCTCACAAAGCCTGCAATTATTTGAAGAAAAACACAGTCAAAACAGTGAAATAACTGTTTTCTATTTTAATATATTTTAAAATGTAATTCATTGCTGTGGACGCAAAGCTGAATTTTCAGTGAAACAAGAACATTCATAAATCATTCTAATATGCTGATTAATTAAGTGTGCGTTTAATTCCAGCGATTTTTGTGCATCTCATTAGCTGTACAGTATACAAGTAACAAGCTAGATTGCTCCTATTATAGCCATGGTTTACACTGGTTAGAATGGCCCTGTTAGCCTTTACTGATACACAATCTGCCTTCAAAAAGCATCTTTCTGTGTTGACAGCCATTAAAAAGTATCCATATGGAAATGTAATATATATGGCATATATTGCCCTATATGAGGAGTGATATTGCCATATATGTTACCTATAAGCTGATATATAATTTATAATATAATAATACCTGCAAATAATATATTATATTATAAATAATATGTTTAATATAAAAATAATATCCATATAATGATTTGTATATGGTGTTATATTTAGCAACAATATATGTTAACAATATATATTTTATTTTTAACAACATATAAAATCTGTAAGTTATTATGTGTTTTTGTATTTTTTATTTTTTTTTTATATGTCTATCTTTTATGATTACTGTCACGAATTCAGTCCATGGACTTCTGCTTATTCACCACCAGAGGTCACCCTTTACATTACATTGACTCTCGCACAACACAAAATGTTGCATAGCACCCCGGACTACAGTCCATCATTCTTTGCACAATTTGCACTCTGCCCTGATTGCACTCATTGCACACAGCTGTTTCTAATTACCTCATTCACTATATAACACCCACTCTAACCACATTTCTCTGCTGAGTATTGTTTAGCCTGCACCCCTTTCCAATTCTCCCTTGTTTTGCCTTGCCTTGCCGGTTTTTGATCTTTGCCTGTTTTCCTGGTTTTTTCCCTCTCGTCTCGCCCCTTTGATTCTGTCTGTTGATCGGTGACCTACGCTAGCCCTAGGACTATTCATGTGTTTTGCCCGCAGTAACTGTTTGCCATTGTTTTGACCCTGCCTGTTTACTACGTCTCTTTAATAAAGCCTGCAGATGGATCCACACGTCTCACGTCTCGTCAGCCCCGTTACAGAATACTCAGCCAAACAAGGATCCAGCGGCTTTTCCAGAGAATATTGGCCAGGTATGGACACAGCAAGAATTTTGTTAGCCCTAACCGGGCCCACGATCTTTGAGAAAGACCTTATTCGAGAGTTTCTAGCATCGCCACTATTCTGATTACCAACGGCTTATTGATAGAGTTTCTGTGATGGCCTCAAATCAACTCTAGGGCTAGCTTAGACGCGAGGGTCCACGTTCATCACTCGCTCAGTTCATGGATTATGCTTTGTTGACGGTCGGATCTTTGTTTACTGTGGGTGTCGCGGAGGAAGAACGCAACACAGTGTCTGTGACTAAGATGGCGGCTGTACCAGAGCACGCTCACAAGATGGCGGCTACAGCGGAGCCTGACCGCAAAATGGCGGCCACACTAGAGCACACTCACAAGATGGCGGACACAACAGCATCTAGTCAAGCCACAGTTGATCTTCCTGAGTCTAGTCAAGTCACGGCTGATATTCATGAGTCAAGTCTAGTCACAGTTGTTATTCCTGAGTTCAGTCAAGCCACAGCTAATCTTCCTGAGTCAAGTCTAGTCACAGTTGATCTTCCTGAGTCGAGTCTAGTCACAGTTGATCGTCATGAGTCAAGTCAAGTTACAGTTCATTATCATGAGTCTAGTCAAGTCACAACAGATCTTCATGAGTCAAGTCTAGTCACAGTTGATCTTCCTGAGTCAAGTCTAGTCACAGTTGTTCTTCCTGAGTCCAGTCAAGTCACAGCTGATCTTCCTGAGTCAAGTCGAGTCACAGTTTATTATCCTGAGTCTGGTCAAGTCACAGCTGATATTCATGAGTCCCGTCACGTCACAGCTGATCATCCGGAGTCCCGTCACGTCACAGCTGATCATCCGGAGTCCCGTCACGTCACAGCTGATCATCCGGAGTCCCGTCACATCACAGCTGATCATCCGGAGTCACGTTACGTCACAGCTGATCTTCCAGAGTCTCATCACATCACAGCTGATCGTCCAGAGTCACGTCACGTCTCAGCTGTTCGTCCAGAGTCACGTCACACCTCAACTGTTCGTCCAGAGTCACGTCACACCTCAGTTATTCATCCAGAATCACGTTGCATCACAGCTGATCATCCAGAGTCATGTCACGTCCTGTCTGTCACACCCAGTTTCTCAAGGTCAGTCCTTCGGTATCCCAGTCTGGTATCCAGTGTGAGGGATGCACCGCTGGTGTCTGCACGCACCGCTTGTATCCCCAAACCCACTCACTCTAACCCTTCTGTTCATGAACTAATTCCCCTGTCTGAAGTGTTTCCCCTGATGGGGATCGCCTTTTGTTGCGTTTGGGCTGCATACACCTCCACAGAACTCCCAGAGGCGGCAGCACCCACTATCAGGTCTGCAGAGTCGGTGGCTGAAGCTACAGTCTCTCCTGAGGTGGTGGTGCTCGCTGCTGTGTTCCCCGAAGCGATGGTGCCCGCAGCAGTTTCTCCAGAGGTGGCGGCGCGTGCTGCAGAACCTTCCGAAGCGGCGGTGCTCGCTTCAGCTCCTTGCGTGGTGGTGGCGCCTAGAAACGCACATTCGACCTGTCATGTCAGGGTCGAAGAAACCTTCGCCGAACTCTCCCTGTATCCTGAGGGCGCTACTGTAGAACCTCCAGAGGTGGCGGCATCCGCTGCAGGACCTCCAGAGGTGTCAGTAGTACCCACCTGTGACCTTCCTGCTCGTCCTGTTCCGGCCAAGGAGGCCGTCTATGACCTTCCTGCTCGTCCTGTTCCGGCCAAGGAGGCCGTCTATGAACTCTCTGTTTGTTCTGTTCCGGCCAAGGAGGCCGTCAATGAACTCTCTGTCTGTTCTGTTCCGGCCAAGGAGGCCGTCTATAAACTCTCTGCTTGTCCTGTTCCGGCCAAGGAGGCCGTCTATGAACTCTCTGCCTGTCCTGTTCCGGCCAAGAAGGCCACCTATGAACTCTCTGTCTATCCTGTCACGGCCAAGGAGGCCGTCTATGAACTCTCTGCTCATCCTGTTCCGGCCAAGGAGGCCGTCTATGAACTCTTTGTCTGTCCTGTCACGGCTATGGAGGCCGTCTGGGAATCCTCATCCTGTCCTGTCACGGTTATGGAGGCCTCTTTGTCTTGTCTCGACCCAGCCAGGGAGGCTGCTCCTGAATGCTCAGTCTTGTCTATCAAACCCAATGTTCTGTCTCTGTTGTCTGTCTCTACTCTCTCGTTGTTACATTCTCCGCCATGGTCTCCTGATCGGTGTAGTTCACCAAGAGGGTTTCCTGTTCCTTCTGCTCCGCCGTGGTGGTCCTCTGCACCGCCGTGGTGGTCTACTGTCTGGCTATGGTGGTCTTCTGCTCCGCAGTGGTGGTCTACTGTCTGGCTCCGGTGGTCCTCTTCTCCGCCGTGGTGGTCTACTGTCTGGCTCCGGTGGTCTTCTGCTCCGCCATGGGGATCTTCGGTTCCGTCTGCTCTGCTGTGGTGGTCCTCAGATCCGCCGGCTCTGCCTCAGTCCCTGGTCTCTCCTATCCTTGGACCTGGCCCTCAGTCCCTCCCCCTGTTCCGCCTCCGCTCCACCGCCCCCCTGGATCGTTTAGTGTTTGGAGCGTCTGGAAGCCGCTCCTTGGGGGGGGGGGGGGGGGGCCGGCTCTGTCACGAATTCAGTCCATGGACTTCTGTTTATTCACCACCAGAGGTCACCCTTTCCATTTCATTGACTCTCGCACTACACAAACTGTTGCATAGCACCCCGTACTACATTTCCCATCATTCTTTGCACGATTTGCACTCTGCCCTGATTGCACTCAATGGGACACAGCTGTTCCTAATTACCTCATTCACTATATAACACCCACTCTAACCACATTTCTCTGCTGAGTATTGTTTAGCCTGCACCCCTTTCTGAGTCTCCCTTGTTTTGCCTTGCCTTGCCTGTTTTTGCGTTTTTTGATCTTTGCCCGTTTCCTTGGATTTCTCCCTCTCGTCTCGCCCCTTTGATTCTGTCTGCTGATCGGTGACCTACGCTAGCCCTAGGACTATTCTTGTGTTTTGCCCGCCATATACCTGTTTGCCATTGTTTGACCCTGCCTGTTTACCACGTCTCTTTAATAAAGCCTGCAGATGGATCCACACGTCTCACGTCTCGTCAGCCCCGTTACAATTACTTTTATGAATATCAACATGTATTGACAGGATTTAGGATGGATATACACATACATGCCATATATGTCCACAGTCATGGCCTAATTGTTAGAGAGTCGGACTCATAACCCAAAAATTGTGGGTTCGAGTCTTGTACCGGCAGGGATTGTAGGTGAATGTACAGCGCTCTCTTTCACCCTCAATACCACAACTGAGGTGAGACACTTGAGCAAGGCACCGAACCCCAACTGCTCCCTGGGTGCCGCAGCAGCACTGCCGTGTGTGCAGTTGGATGGGATAAAGCAGGAGCACAATACCATATACCATACTTGGCTATGTGTCACATCACTTTCAAATGTATTACACATACATATCAGTGGTCTTACAGAAGAATTTAAGGTGGTACGCACCAGAGAAGCCCTACAGTATAGGGACTCCAGGGACTGTAAGGTGTCAGCAGCCGGCATCGAGGTGAGAACAGGAAGGAAATGGAAGGCTGGGAAAGCAGTGGAGGTGGCAGAGTCACGCCTGAGACAAAAGGCTCTGGTGGGCACCGTGGCGACAGGCAGAGCCGGCTTGGGCTACTTTCCAAAGACCTTGGTTAGCCAGACCCGCGGTAAGGAAAGACACCACCTACTGCAGGAAGAGGTTCGAGCAGGCGTGGAGGAAGAGCGAGTGAGCAGGGCAGGGGGACTCCGGCAGCAGGGAGCGTGGACTAGGTGGGAGAGTACACTGCAGCGTAGGATCACCTGGGCAAACATCTTGCAGGCAGATTTCCATCGGGTCCGTTTCCTGGTACAAGCTGTCTATGATGCCCTGCCAAGCCCAGCGAACCTCCATGTCTGGGGAAAGAGTGAGACACCCTTCTGCCTTCTATGCTCTGGAAGAGGCTCTCTAGAACATCTCCTCAGCAGTTGCCCAAAGGCTCTGGCTGATGGGCGCTATCGGTGGCACCATGACCAGGTGCTTAAGGCAATTGCTGAGAGCTTAGCCTCAGCCATTAGCACCAGCAAGTACCATCATGCTCCGAAGAAGGAAATCCACTTTATTAAAGCTGGAGAGAAACATCGGGTGTGCCCACAATTAACAACAGGCCTCCTTCATAAAGCCTCGGATTGGCAGCTGCAGGTTGACCTGGGAAAACAGCTGAGGTTCCCTCAGCACATTGTAACAACAAGTCTCCGCCCAGACATGATAGTTACCTCCGAGGTTTCAAAACAGCTAATCATGCTAGAACTTACGGTTCCCTGGGAAGAGCGTATTAAGGAAGCAAATGAAAGGAAACACGCTAAGTACCAGGAACTGGTGGAGAAGTCCAGGGAGAGAGGCTGGAGAACCTTCTATGAGCCTATAGAAGTCGGCTGTAGAGGCTTTGCAGGACGTTCACTTTGCAAAGTCCTCAGTCGTTTGGGCATTACAGGGGTGGCCAAGAAGAGGGCCATTCAAGCCGCGAGTGAAGCTGCAGAGAAGGCCACAAGGTGGCTTTGGTTTAAGAGGGCTGATCCGTGGGCTGCTACTGGGACGCAAGTCGGGGCTTGATCAACCCCGGCTGGGTCACCTGGGTGAGGGTGTATGATGTTGCGAGACCCGAAACACCCAATGACCCCAGGGCACATCACTGAGGATGCGTCCCAGTGCATTCATGAGATGTTTCTTGTATAGTTAAGGTTTTTATTTGGGGGGCTCAGCCAGTGACTCCTAGAAATAGACTAGGTGACAACCAAGAATAGTTTGGTCGACTACTGGAGAGACAGTTGACGGCACGGAAAGACGGCACCTGGGACAGTATGGGTTAGCAACCCAGCCTGTGTCTTTCGTGAGAGAGAACCCAAACAAGCTACGGAAAGCCCTATAGAGAGATACCCCCAGGAGATCCCGAGAGGGGGGGAGGATGAGATCTCCAATCGGACGGACCAAAGGTTAACAACCCATGCAAACGGACAGACGATGAATGTGACATGCATTTGCGGAAAGCTGTGCAAGAATCATCGGGGCCTAAAAATCCATCAGGCTAGAATAAAATGTTTGGAGCAGGAGAGTGAGGTGCAACGCACAGGTCTTGAACCTGGTGAGACGCAGGAGGAGCCCGGCCAGGAGGCAACCCACAGAGCCCAGTCCCTCCACGCACCAGAGCCTCCAAATCCCAGCAGAGTAGTTCAGCAGCGGATCAAATGGCCCCCAGCCAGCAAACGGAGTGAGTGGCTGCAGTTTGATAAGGATGTGTCCAACATCATCCAAGCCACAGCCAAAGGAGATGCTGACAGTCGACTCCAAACGATGACTACCATCATCTTCAGCTATGCCTTGGAAAGATTCGGCCGGGTAGAGAAAGGAAAAACCAAGTCTACCGTTTACACCATGAACCGTAGGGCTACAAAGATAAATCATCTGCGTCAGGAGCTTCGCACCCTCAAGAAACAGTACAAGAAAGCTACTGATGAGGAGAAGCGACCATTAGCAGAGCTGCAAAATATCCTGCGGAAGAAGCTGATAATCCTACACAGAGCAGAGTGGCACCGGAGACGGGGGAGAGAAAGAACCAGGAAGCGAGCAGCTTTTATTGCCAATCCCTTCGGTTTTACAAAACAACTACTCGGGGACAAGCGTAGCGGTCGGCTTGAGTGCTCAATAGAGGAAGCGATTCCCTGAGAGAGCAAGACCTGGAGCCCAACAAAGCTCTCATCAGCCCCGCCCCTCCAACAACAGAGTTCAACTTAAAGGGGCCAAGTCTGAAGGTGGTTGAGGAGATCATCAAGGCAGCTCACTCAGCATCTACTCCAGGCCCCAGTGGCGTACCTTATTTGGTCTATAAGCGCTGCCCAGATCTTCTCCGGCACCTGTGGAAGATCTTGAAGGTGATTTGGCGAAGAGGAAGAGTTGCTGACCAGTGGAGGTGTGGTGAGGGAGTGTGGATTCCTAAAGAGGAGAACTCGAAAAACATCAACCAGTTTCGAACCATCTCATTATTGAGTGTTGAAGGGAAGGTGTTTTTAGCATCGTCTCATGAAGATTGACAGAGTTTCTCCTCAAGAACAACTACATCGACCCCTCAGTGCAGAAGGGGGGGATTCCTGGAGCTCCCGGCTGCCTGGAACATACTGGTGTAGTTACACAACTCATCAGAGAGGCCCATGAGAACAGAGGCGACCTAGTTGTTTTGTGGTTCGACCTGGCGAATGCCTATGGGTCCATACCGCACAAGCTAGTCGAGCTCGCTCTACACCTCCATCATGTTCCCAGTAAGATTAAGGACCTGATCCTAGATTACTACAATAATTTTAGGATGCGGGTCACTTCAGGGTCAGAAACATCAGACTGGCATCGTATTGGGAAAAGAATAATAACAGGCTGTACCATCTCTGTTATTCTTTTTGCTCTTGCCATGAACATGGTGGTCAAGTCAGCCGAGGTGGAATGTAGAGGGCCCTTAACCAAGTCAGGAGTACGACAGCCCCCGATAAGAGCCTATATGGATGACCTTATTATTACAACGACATCGGTCCCAGGGAGCAGGTGGATCTTACAAGGACTTGAAAGACTCATCACCTGGGCAAGGATGAGTTTTAAGCCCTCCAAGTCAAGGTCCATGGTGCTGAAAAAGGGGAAAGTGGTTGACAAGTTCCGTTTTTCGATCTCAGGAACTGTCATCCCAACCATCGCGGAGCAACCTGTCAAGAGTTTGGGGAAGCTTTTTGACTCTACCCTGAAAGACTCTGCCGCCATTCAGAAGTCCAACAAAGAACTTGGAGCTTGGCTCACTAAGGTTGACAAGTCCGGTCTGCCTGGTAGATTTAAAGCCTGGATCTACCAGCATTCCATACTGCCCCGAGTCTTGTGGCCCCTGCTGATCTATGAAGTCCCAATGACAACAGTTGAGTCCCTAGAAAGGAAGATCAGTGGCTTTCTTCGGAAGTGGCTGGGTCTTCCACGCAGTCTTACCAATGCTGCACTGTATGGGACAAGTAACATCTTGCAGTTGCCCTTCAGTGGTCTTACAGAAGAATTTAAGGTGGTACGCACCAGAGAAGCCCTACAGTATAGGGACTCCAGGGACTGTAAGGTGTCAGCAGCCGGCATCGAGGTGAGAACAGGAAGGAAATGGAAGGCTGGGAAAGCAGTGGAGGTGGCAGAGTCACGCCTGAGACAAAAGGCTCTGGTGGGCACCGTGGCGACAGGCAGAGCGGGCTTGGGCTACTTTCCAAAGACCTTGGTTAGCCAGGCCCGCGGTAAGGAAAGACACCACCTACTGCAGGAAGAGGTTCGAGCAGGCGTGGAGGAAGAGCGAGTGAGCAGGGCAGGGGGACTCCGGCAGCAGGGAGCGTGGACTAGGTGGGAGAGTACACTGCAACGTAGGATCACCTGGGCAAACATCTTGCAGGCAGATTTCAATCGGGTCCGTTTCCTGGTACAAGCTGTCTATGATGCCCTGCCAAGCCCAGCGAACCTCCATGTCTGGGGGAAGAGTGAGACACCCTTCTGCCTTCTATGCTCTGGAAGAGGCTCTCTAGAACATCTCCTCAGCAGTTGCCCAAAGGCTCTGGCTGATGGGCGCTATCGGTGGCGCCATGACCAGGTGCTTAAGGCAATTGCTGAGAGCTTAGCCTCAGCCATTAGCACCAGCAAGTACCATCATGCTCCGAAGAAGGCAGTCCACTTTATTAAAGCTGGAGAGAAACATCAGGTGTGCCCACAATTAACAACAGGCCTCCTTCATAAAGCCTCGGATTGGCAGCAGCAGGTTGACCTGGGAAAACAGCTGAGGTTCCCTCAGCACATTGCAACAACAAGTCTCCGCCCAGACATGATAGTTACCTCCAAGGTTTCAAAACAGCTAATCATGCTGGAACTTACGGCTCCCTGGGAAGAGCGTATTGAGGAAGCAAATTAAAGGAAACGCGCTAAGTATCAGGAACTGGTGGAGAAGTGCAGGGAGAGAGGCTGGAGAACCTTCTATGAGCCTATAGAAGTCGGCTGTAGAGGCTTTGCAGGACGTTCACTTTGCAAAGTCCTCAGTCGTTTGGGCATTACAGGGGTGGCCAAGAAGAGGGCCATTCAAGCCGCGAGCGAAGCTGCAGAGAAGGCCACAAGGTGGCTTTGGTTTAAGAGGGCTGATCCGTGGGCTGCTACTGGGACGCAAGTCGGGGCTTGATCAACCCCGGCTGGGTCGCCTGGGTGAGGGTGTATGATGTTGCGAGACCCGAAACACCCAATGACCCCAGGGTACATCACTGAGGATGTGTCCAAGTGCATTCATGAGATGTTTCTTGTATAGTATGGGCTAGAAACTGTTCCAAATTATAATATGTTTTTTATTTCATATGACATTTCATACTGTCATGGTTTCTGTTAGTTTGTGTTTTCATGGTTCCTGCCCTAGTTAATTGGTTGTCATGGTTATTTATTTGATTATGTCCAGGTGTGTCTAGTTATCATGTTTATATTAGTTCAGTTCCATCTGTGTTTCCTTTGTCCAATCTCGTCAATGTTTCCCTGTGTGTTGGATTAAAGACTTTCTAAACCTTCATCTTCGTGTGTTTGCTTACAGCGTAGTGACACACACACACATGGAAATTTAATATATATGCATTTATTACATTTGCGTATGGCTAGCCATGTTTTGCTAACAGATACTGTTCTAAAGGTTTATTATTAACCTCCTAAGTTTTGTCAATATACTGCAATTTAATTTCCGTTGAGCTGTACAGAGCTCTGGCTCTTAGTAAACTGAAAACAGTTCATCACACACACAGTATAGTAGCTAACACTTAACATTCATAGTATTTTCTATACTATGGAAGTCAATGTGGTAACCAGAACTGTTTTGTTACCAACATTCTTCAAAATATCTCTTTTGTGTTCAGCAGAAAAAAAATCATACATGTTTGAAACAACTTGAGGATGAGTAAACGACAGCATTTTCATTTTTGGGTGACGTGAACTAGTCACTTAAAGCAGCTTATTTGTTATATCTGTTTCATTCATTCATTCATTTAAAATTGCTGCAGTGAACACATATTAAAAAAAAGATGAAGAAGAAGGAGGACAAGGATAGTGCAATAGCAGGGCCTGGACACGCTTGCAGATCACAAGAAAACCCTCGCAGCTCCATGTCCCATCAAAGTCATCAATGTGGACCAGCTCTCATCCTGCAAACAGCCTCGCTTTGATGTCGATACTGTAAGCAAGATAAAGGAGCTGCTTAGCTGAAATACAATAAAGACATTTTTACTCCGGAAGGAAAGGATCAATGTGTCTCTCTAGGCGTGTTTTCCTGTAATGGGCATGCATAAATAACTTAAAGAAATAAGAAGTTAATCATAACGATTTTCCCCCGTCTTACACAACCTATCGATGCATGACTCGGATATTATGGGATGCCGTATAACGTCAATCCTGCCACTTTACGAGGCCGCTGTGAAGACTGGCTCTGCTGACTAGCACAGTGAAGAGATTCAATAGTAGCTAGCTTGAAAAGCTTTTGTGGACGTTCAGGTGAGGCGAGATGTTTATTTGAACTCGGAAATAATTAAGAACATGGCTTGAGAAGTATTCATAGGCGTGTTTGATTTATAGTTCTTGGCATCTAGTGGTTTTTGAAATAGTTTTGAGATATTTTGGAGTCTTCTTACAATAGAGTACCATGTAGAATTGTCTCTAATGCAATAGTTAATGTTTAGAGAGGAACATGAAAACATGTTTTTGATGAATGAAATGGCTTCCCACAATCCTCTTCAATCTATCTGAAAACCTAAGTGTCTTTATTGTGAAAATACGAGTGAAGGGCTTCGTAAAGGTTCAGTCTGAGAGGAGAAGCGTCTTTTACTCTTGTCTGTTTCTCTGTTTACACAGATCTCAGTGAATTTCTCTCAGTCTTCAATGATTTGACGTTTCTTTTTGTCACCTTTCCAGAAATACACACAAAAGAGGAAGAAAAAAAGTGAAATATCTTAAACAAATATTCAACGTTCTTTGAAGTGTAAATGTGTTTTGCAGGCATCGTGAACGTGCGATCAGTCCCAGCGAACCTGCCTGTCAAAGATCATGTCAGTGTGTTTGCTTTCCTCATTTCTTTCAAAACTGAGCTTTGCGCTTTGTTTCGCTCTGTTGAGCGAACGACAAATTAAACCCAATTAAGCTCACAGCTGTTGCCATGGGGCATTGCGAGTTTGTCTGGTGTACTTCATTCCTCTTGCCTTTGTCTGTGACAAGCTCATTGCCAGAGCTATAGTTTAGGTATATTGAGAATAATCTGGAATTATTAGTCCTGAGAGAGAGAAATAAGATGACTAGTACTGATTAATACAGATTTCTTTTAATTACAAAATGATTAATCCATGTTATATACAGATTAGATTTTGTGCACAAGATTAATATCATACACACTTTGAGAAATGGACCCATTCATATACAGGAGCAGGATGGTTATGAATGATAACATCTGCTTTTGTTAGCAAGGTTAACATAAGTTGGGCCTTATTTTACATCTGCTGTGTACAAACATCTGATAGATGTTTTTAAGATGATAAATCTAAATCATAAACATCTTAAACACATTTTCTAAATGTCTATTTGACATCTGAAAGGAAATGTCCTATTCCTGACGAGCCTACTGTGTTTTGTTATGGGTGGCACTTCCGGTTTGGGGAACTTCCATTCAAAAAGACTGAAAGGAATCATTTCAAATCATAGAGTTGCCCTACAAATAAAGCTTACCAGTATGTTTGACTGAATGAGCTGTCGATTTTTCTTCATGTTGTATTTTCAGACATCATGAGAATAACGTAACGCTTGGTATTTTATCGTGACATGTTATAACAAGAATATCTATGGCAAGAGCTCTTTCCAGTTATTTTCTTTTTTCCCTTTGCATTCCGCTGTAATAGTATGAAAAAGGACAACATATACTGTGCATTTGTGGTCTGTTCTCCCGATTTAATTTACGATATATGCCATTAATAATTCACTGGAATGCACAGAGAATCTCTGGTTTTCTCCTCAAATCCTCACGTCTCTTTCCAGGTTTGTTTGTTTTCAAGTTATATACAATTTATTATCTGTCAAAATGACGGAAATTACTTTGAAATAGTATCACGCAATGCTGAAGTTAATCAACATTTTTGATTAAGGCAACGTATGTTACATAATACAGATATCTACTACAGTGATATCTCACCTGTCCGTTGTTGCTGTGGAAAGAATCACACTTTTGGGGTTATTCATGGTCTGTTGAAGGTGAGTGTGATTTCACCAAGTACAACATGTTCCTGGATCAACATCCTTGTTGATCCTGGAACAACATTACAATCAACAAATCAGAATAGAAATATAACTTTTCAGGAAATATCTGTTTCAGGCTTACAATCAGGGTTAGGTACTTCTACACCATTGTTAATCAGTTATCAGTTCACACTGTTTTTAGGAATAAATTATAGGTAGGGTTAGGTTTAGGGGTAGGGATTGGGTTAAGTCTATATTTTTGGACATTAATGTTGATCCAGGATCATCAAAAGATGTTGATCCATGAACATGTCTTACTTGGCAAAATTATGGAACATCGTGTTGAAAGTACCCTTGTTTATGCTTTTAAACTTTTAAAGGTAATTTTAATAATAATAATATAATAAGTAGGTGGGGGGGGGGCATTCATGGCCTAATGGGAGAAAGTCGGACTTGTAACCCGAAGGTCATGGGTTTGAGTCTCAGGTCCGGCAGGAATTGTCGGTGGGGGAGTGAATAACCAGCACTCTCTTCCACCCTCAATACCACGACTGAGGTGAGACCATTGAGCAAGGCACCGAACCCCCAACTGCTCCCCTGGTGCCGCAGCACATGGCTGCCCACTGCTCTGGCTGTGTATTTTTGCACCTCAACTTCAATTAACCTTCTAGATGGACTGGAGTAAAAAAGAGCAAGCAAATCCTGTTTCCATATGTCCTTTTTGAATGCTCTATACACACAATGAGACAAATCTAGGACCAGAGGAACACAGAGAAAAAGACAAAGAATACA
The DNA here is from genome assembly GCA_018155175.1 of Sinocyclocheilus anophthalmus. Lineage (NCBI taxonomy): Eukaryota > Metazoa > Chordata > Actinopteri > Cypriniformes > Cyprinidae > Sinocyclocheilus > Sinocyclocheilus anophthalmus. Next base: position 401,120 of record JADLZN010005611.1, read on the forward strand.
GGTAAACAGTGTTTTCAGGCCCAACTGCAGAGACTCTCCTGGATTAAGGGGCCACCAGTGGCTACACACACGTCTCTGATCTTGGCTTCACAAGAGTGGAGAGACTGATGGATGCTTGTTATAGTCACCCCTTACTGAGAGACACATGGAGATACACACACATAGATGTGTGCTCTGTGTTTATCTATGTGGTTAGAGAATATACAACCAAACAAACACCACACACACACACACACACACTCAATGACCCTCACTCCATTCCAGAGGCTGCACATAAAAACATTGTTTGATTAATCCTAGAACAAGATGAAAGCGAGTTTTGGAGAGAGGACGAGTGTGGATCCGCCTGTTAGACATATTGCTTTACATAAATCTTATCGAAATGGACAACACTCAACATCTCCATCAGTGACTCACAGCTACCCAAACCACACACCACCCATCCCGCTTTGATCTCAGCCGCTCTCAATCCTCTCCGTTCCCTTGGAGATTCATTGTTTTGTTTTTTTTGTCAAAGAAGCAATCATTAAAACCAAGGAAATGCAGGGTTACCAACCGGTCATTTGGGGCACATGCCCCTGCACATCCGTTTTGGTCACCAGCCACAACAAAAGCACATATTTGAAGTACTGATGTACCGATATTGAAATTCTAGCTGATTCGAGTAAATATTTGCATGCCATGTCCAATAACCGATAAATGGCTGATATTTCAATTCATGTTCACCAAGGCATCATTTATTTGAACAAAAATACAGTAAAAAAATAAATATTGTAAAATATTATTCCAAAAAATGTTTGCTATTCTGTAATTCTGGTAATTTATTTTTTTTCCTGTGTTGCAAAATAAGCTAATTTCAGCAGCCATTCTCTAGTTGTCGTGTCACATGATCCTTCAGAAATCCTTCTAATATACTTAATATAATATACATAATTTGGTGCTCAAGAAATGTGTCTTATTGTTATCAGTGTTGAAAACTGCTTAATATTATACAAGTAAATGTACACGAGTAAATGAGATGATAAATTTGGCAATAAACTATTATAGAATAGATAAAGCATCACAAATTTAAACATCTTTAACATAATAAGAGTGTCAGGATGGTTAATGTCAAAACAGGCTTGATTTATATACAGTTTCACTACTGTGAGGGAGCACGGAGTGAGGAAGGAGGAGACCAGGAGTACATCAGCACAGGAGATTTTAATGTCTTTAAGGGAACCAGGAAATACACACGTAGCAGGAGAGGTTGACACATCCACAGACATTCACAATACTGGACATTCAAACTTAGAACAGGGCTCACTATAAATACACAGGACTGAAGGATGGGATGACGAGACACACCTGGAACTAATGAAACCATAAACATAATCAGAACAGGAACAGGAAGAACCAAATAAGGGCATGGAAACAAATGGGAAAACCAGGACATGGAACACGAGGGAAGCAAAACACGGAACAGAGTCTGACAATTAATCCCCGTCCCGGGAGGCGCGTCCCGCCACCGTACAATTCATCGGGGGGGCGCCCTGGAGGCTGGTGCAGGACTGGGACACAAGGAATACCTCCAGGGTGGATCAGGCAGTCTAGGGTGCCATGGCGGAGCAGGCAGACTAGGAAGCCATGATGGATCAGGCAGACTAGGAAGCCATGGCGAAGCAGACAGACCAGGAAGCCACGATGGAGCAGGCAGACCAGGAAGCCACGATGGAGCAGGCAGACCAGGAAGCCACGATGGAGCAGGCAGACCAGGAAGCCATGGCAGAGCAGGCAGACTAGGAAGCCATGGCAGAACAGGGAGCTCGGGGTCCTGCGGGATGATAGGCAGCTCAGAAGGCCATGGCGGAACAGAAAGTTCAGGAGGCCACAGTGGAGCAGGGAACTCAGAAGGCTATGGGTGGACAGCCTCCATGGCCTCGCCACTCGGCCTGGCCACTACAGCTGGGAACTCAGGACGCCATGGCCGGATGGCCTCCGTGGGGCGTGGCCTTGGCCTCGGCCCGGCCACTACTGATGGACCCATACTAATCCCCCCCCCCCCAAAAAAAATACATTGGGGAGGGGGAATTAGTATTTAGAGGCCCTCCGTAGGCATAACTCGGGAACAGTGGCCCTCCCTGTGCTACACTCGGGGACTGGAGCACTCTCTAGCCTAAACTCGGGGACTGGAGCCTTGTCTGGGCTAGACTCGGGGACTGGAGCTTCTCTGGGCTAGACGCGGGGACATGAGCCCGCACTGGGTAGTCGGGGACAGGAGCCCTCATTGGGCTAAACTCGGGGACAGGAGCCCTCACGGGGCTAAACTCGGGGACAGGAGCCCTAACTGGGCTAAACTCTGGGACAGGAGACCTCACTGGGCTAAACTCTGTGAAAGGAGCCCTCACTGGGCTAAACTCGGGAACAGGAGACCTCCGTGGGCTAAACTCGGGAACAGGGGCCCTCCGTGGGCTTAACTCGGGAACAAGAGCCCTCCGTGGGGATTCGGGGGCTGGAGCCGACACTAGAGCGAGCTTGAGAATGCTGTGGCCGGCAGACTTGACATCGGAGCGGCCGGAAGGCTGGTTCTGACTGGGGCCCGGACACTCCCCAGACACCGGAAGATCACTTCCCTCCAACTTAGCCCAGTGGTGTCTGGGAGGTCCACGGGCCGATGGTAGTTGGCCCCGAGTCAGAACAAAGAATTGATGGTGGCGTCATCCAATGCCGTCGCAGCGGCGAGCCCACAGAATTTCCAGGCGTACTCGAAGAAGGGGATATCTCTGCGGGCTAAGGCGGAGAAACGAGCGGCAATTTCCATGATCTCAAGGTGAAACAAACGGAAAACCAAAACACTTTTAAAAACAGAAAACAAACACGGGGGAGGGGGCGCCGCTTACTGTCCTTGGTCCGGTATTCTGTCACGTTTCACTATGGTGCGAGAGCGCGGAGTGAGGAACAAGGAGACCAGGAGTACAAAACAAAGGAATTTAATTCTTAAGGGAACAAGGAAAAACCCACACGAGCCGGAGCGGGTTTGAAACATCCCCAGACATCACAATACGGATGACTCTAAACTTAGACAGGCTCACTCTAAATAACAGACCTAAAGGTGGGAGATGAGACAGATGGAAACGAATGAAAACAATAAACATAATCAGACAGGAACAGAAGAACCCAAATAGGGCATGGAGACAAACACATGGAAAACAAGACATGGAAACACGTGGGGAGCAAAACACAGAACAGAGTCTGACAATTTCATTGTTGTATTTCTATGTTTTAAAGGCCAGGACATATTTCCCTTTCTGAGAACATGTTCTGAATCAACTGAAGTTGTCTCTCTAGTGTTTGCTCATCTATATAGATATCAAATTTCAGTGCCAGCTATGCCTGAGAAATTATGAATTACCTACATGTAAAGCATTTAGTCTTTCAGACATTTTATGTGATTCAGAAACACATCAATTGAGATTTGACCTTTCTAAGTATTAATATAAATATTCAGAGACTGATGAAGAACTGTTCAGGCTCAAATTGTACCTTAACAATTTAGGAGCATTGCAAATTGTGAGGCTGTTTGTTTCCATTTCACATGGAAACTTGGATCCGGCTCTGATGAAATGTTTCATTACTGAACAGGGGTGTCCAGAAGGACACTATTAAAAATCTAGAAAATAGGCATTTCGAAAGGTCATGAGAGAGGATGAACAGATGTATTTTTCTCTCTGGATAGAGCATCTAGTTGGGACAAGTTTAATTGTTGTGAAGTTATGGGAAAAGAGAGAGGGAGTCACAAAGAAAAAGACACTGGCAGACTTCCAAGAAGGAAGCAGGCAACTCACTCTTCTGCATACCCTGCACTACCTGGTCTCATGGCAAAAACGTACCTGGGGGCACTTTTTCACGAGACACGCGAAATACGTACAATGAGTAAATCATTGCAGTTTCAAAAAGAAATGGAATGCTAGAGACAGTTAAAACTCAGAACTTTTTCGTTTCACACAAAATTTACAGAGTTTGATAAAAGTGTAATTTTCGCATAATTACTTGAAGAATATTATGTTATGACTTCAAAAAAATTTTAATATGCTGGGAGATTTGAAAAACTGATGCTTTTGAGTGTTAGCACAGCACATATCCAGCTTCATATCAATGAGTTTTCATCAACGGTAGGTTTTTTCGGTAGCTCACCGAGTACGGAGACGTACTTGAGAGGCGAAGAGCTCCGGTTTGAATCCTGTGTAACTACAGTTCAACAAAACAGTTCAAATCTGCACATAAGGAAGTTAAAATGGCACGGTTGCATCAACAAATGCGTTTTTATATCAGTTTTGCATTTGGTAACACTATCGGGTAGGTTTTACGACAGTCCCCGGATATTTGAATTATGAACCGCCGCAATATGTACCTGAAGCAACGTAATAAAAACGTGCCAGGGTTCACGTATTGAACCCGTTTTTTAGCGCCATTCAGTGGACATTTCTCTTTGAAACTGGGCGAAACGTGCAGTAAGGTACGTAAACGGGGTTGCACAAAAAGTACCCAGAGGTATGTATTTTTATGAGACCAGGTTGTGACCCTGCAGACTACAATGCAATGGAGAGAAGTTAGTGGCAGAGATCTTTTCCTGTTATGCTCCAATGTCCAGCAGACAAGACTCTATCTAGGTTTGCCACGTATAACAATGTGCTCAACCAGGATTTGTGAGCTGATTTGCATGAATATGCCTAAAGTTATTTTCTGTCAGTAACAGTAAGAAAATAAGCCAAACATTTAAATGTATGTTATTACTTAGAACCTTTTTTGGGGGGGGGGGGGGGGGGGGGGGATTTATTGATTAAATAATTAAAAAAAACACCCTTAAAATTAATCCCAGGCAGTAAATATTTTCGCTTATTTATTTATTTAATTATTTATTTATTTGACTAAGACACACTACAGTTAGAATACAGTTAGACAGTTAGACTAGCAATCTCAAGTTTGTTGTCCCCCACACCTGAATCAGCTGTTTGGTACATTTGTAGCTGTCAATCAAAATAAAACATATGCAAGATGTTCAGCCCTGTGAAATTCTAATCGTATCACTAACCCATTAAAAATGCATGATATGATCCTGGGCTTTAGAGTTTTAGAAAGCTGACCCTCACTGTTTAGTTATTTATTATTATTGTCCACAAGTAAATTTAAATATGCTGTCATCAACAGAAGTAAGCTTTCCATAGACAGGATTTGCATATACATAGGATATTGGACATTTTACACAAACTCACTCTAATTGGATATTTATTATGCTCCGACTTTCAACTTTTCAATCAGAGGCTCAATTTGCAATTGAATAAATTGTGCATTGGAAACATCCATAATTCAGTGTCCAAATATGCACAAGATTTGAGACTAGAGATGAATTTGAATTAAAATAAAATGTATTTTTTGTCATTTACTTGCACAATACAGTCTTCATTTATTTATTTGATTGTTTGTTTATATTTCTTCACACAGATTAACAATACATTAAGCTGAAAAGATCTGTTTAAGAACATTAAAACATAAATAGTAATTAAAAATAAAAATATATAATATGGTAATATTATTATATTATCTATTAATATGTTAGTATCTATTATTTAACTTATTATTATTAACCAGCTCTTTTCTACATGCTAAGCTACACAGCTGTGAAGGTTTTGGGTCTTGGTGGGCTTTGGGGAAGGGTTTAAGTTTCATTGCAAACTAACGGTTTTAACTCTTGGCACCAAAATGTCTGAAGCATTTAATAAAAGCCCCCTTGCAGCAATTACAGGTGTGATCAACAGACTCCCAGGCTCCCTCAATCTCAATCAATTTTGCTGTGCTCTAATTGTTCCAGAGGCTCTTGTAGCAGCACAAGTGCAAATCTATTGGCTTTGACAGAACTCAGCCACAAAAATATCCCCGACGTATTCCTGCACCCCTCAGGCAGGATTCTTTTACCCACACTTTTTCTCTTAAAGTTGTGCCTACGGAATAGATCCCAGGTTATTGAACACGGACAGAGATTTGAGAATTAATAAAACACAGAGAAAAACTATTGCCTTTCAATTTCATCGCTCCACTGTTTTATAATTCATGAGACGCTCCCGAAATGTGCCAGCCTCAGAAAGAGATGGACATGGGGTGGCATCAGACTCTGATCCAACTATACATATTTCAGGGATTTGCTGGAAAATATGGTTTAAGTTACATATGACAAGTTATCCACCTAAGAGCTTCTTTTTTGTTTTGCTGGCCTTTTCTAATCTAAGTTTTAAAGTGCTTATGAAAGTTTTATGTGCTGCCATCCTCCTGTCTTTGAGGAGACTTTGAAGTGTATCCTCTACCTGACTTGTATGTATTTTTCATTGTATCCTAAACCCTGACTTTTACAGATTCTTTTCCATTATATCATCTCACTGTTTCCGGCCCTCTGCTGCAGCCATTTATCACACAAAAAAATAAACGTTACACAGTTTTTCTGTCACAGTCAATATATAATTAAATATATAATAGTGTATGAAAATGCATATATATATATATATGCATATACGGATGTTTCTTGATTTGATCCTGTGACACTGAAGACTGGAGTGATGGCTGCTGAAAATTCAGCTTTGCCACACAAGAATAAATTAAATTTAAAATGATATTAAAATGAAGTTTTGAAGTTGAAGTTGTAGTTGATATTTCACAATATTGCTGTTTTTACTGCATTTTTTGTAATCAAATAAATGCAGCATAAAAAACTTCTTTCAAACACAAAAAAACAAAAATTTAACTGAATCTAAATATAACACTGCAAATGATACAAAAAAATCTTTCATCAGTCTCTACCAAACAAACTGGCCAACAATGCAACAGTCTTACTTCCAATATTTGGTATGGGCATCAGCACAGTGGCCATTAATTAAAACCATGCAGTCTGTAGATGTGCCTCTGTGCAATGCAATAAAACATGTTTATGGCGTACTGCTGCCTGCCTTCCTTTTCCTCTTTTCAGCACTGTGACAAAGTGCACTTAGCCTAGACAGAGTGTTAATCTTCTGCTCAGGGGACTATCATCAGGTAGGGCAAGGCTCTTTAAACTCACTGTGACTACCATAGATCTTTGTCTCTCTATCCAGGGTGAGCAGGTTGGCTACGCAGAGCCAGAAATTAGCCTAGACAGGATCAAATGGCCATGACTGGGACCCCGCTACCTGATCTAACAGTCTCTCTGGAGGAAACGGGCGCCTCTCGCTCAATAACGGGTTTCTCAGATGCGTAGGAAGACTGAGTACTGATCATCGTGCCTGTGTGATGTTTTGCTTTGTTGTTCTTGCTTTTATGTCCACAAAATTCATCCTTGACTTCATCACCTTCACAGCACACAGATTAAGACAAAGTCAACATTCCGAAAGAATCTGGTGACGAAAGAGCCTTTGAAGCCATTGTTGGCCGAGCGGAGCTGTGCTCTGGAATCCCTAGAGGTCACCTTTGAGCAAGTAGCCTCCTCAAATCCTATTGGTTCGTCTCCAGCTCTTTAGTGCTCCATTTATTTGCTTTGCAGCGAGGCACAGGTGTTGCTTTTAGATTACACCGAGTGTCTGTCAGCGCAGAGAAACGGTGTAATCAGGTTAGCCGAATAAAGAGACATGGTTCTCCTCTATTCACCAGTACAGCTATTGCAAAGATTCACTCACACTTTTCCCCATGACCAGGTCAGATGAAGTGTCATCTCTGGCAAAAAACAAACTGAAGGTAAACGGCTACAAGCCTCCACACTTGCGGCTCAGGTCTGAGCGGCCAGTCTCCCAACGGCCTCACTCACATTTGGCTGGCATTATGGAGCATCTGCCATCAACTCCAGATTCATTTAGCAGTTTCCCTCAGCGACCATAAGCATTGTGTCTGGATGTGTTATAGTCCTCCAAACACACAAGCAAACACACAATGCCTGTTGGATCTTACTCTGTTGAAAATCGCCTTTAAAACTCTTAAAACCAGCATGTGGTTTCAACACAGTGTATTCAAGTCTGACTACGCATATATCAGAAGCTATTTATTGGAGTCAGGAGAGTACCAAGCCCCTAAAGCAAAAAAAAGAAAAGAAGAGATGTCAGTAAAAAATATATTTCAATACTTTTGCATTCGCCTGCAAAACTTTTGCATTCTCTCACAAAAGTATTGCATTCTCCCAAAAACCGTGTATTTTTTGTTGTTTGTTTTTTCAGAAAAAAAATGCATTTTCTTATAAAACATTTGCATTCTCTTGCAGAAGTATTGCATTCTCCTGAGAAAGTTTGCGTTATCTTGCAGAAGTATTGTGTTCCCCAGAAAAAAAATTTGCATTCTCTAGTAAAACAGTTGCATGCTCTCAAAAATTTTATTGCATTAAGAAACTTTTCTTTCTCTGGCAAAACATTTGCATTCTCTCAAAAAAGTATTGCATTCCCCCAAGAAAGTTTGCATTTGCATTTGCTCACAAAAGTACTGAAATGAAGTTTTTCCTCCCATACTGAAAAAAGTAATTGGTGGTGAAACATTTTTCACTCAGAAATTTCACAAATAATTACAAAGAAAAATTATATATAATACAAGAAAATAACAAATGATATTTTGAAGTAGAAAGACTGAAATTGCATTTTCTTGTAAAACATAAATCAATGGTCTTTGTTTTATTTATTATTTCCATCTGAAAAGGTTTCTGCAACATTTGGGGGAACATAATACTTTTGTGACAGAAAAGCATTGAAATAGATTTTCCATACATTGAAAATGCAGACCATGAGCTGTTGAGCTTGAAAAAAAAAGATCATATAAAAGAATCATGGAGATATACTCTATATATTAATATCTATATATAATATATATAGATTCAAGTAATTGATCCGTATGCCAAGGATACTTTGTTCAAGGAATAGGCTGAAATGTGATTAATTGCTGTAAATCTGGCTTGACAGCCATGGTCACCATTCACTTTCATTGTATTAAAAAAAAGCAGCTTGGAATACTATAAAAAACTCCATTTGAGTTCCACAGAAGAAAGAAGTCATAGAGTTTGGAGGCAAGGACTTTTAGGATGTTATGGACAGTCTTTCAAAAAACAGGTCTATGTTCATTGTTGCGTAGAAAAAATAAGCAGCAACACGTATAGTGACATTTGACTAGTCATATTTTGTAATCTAAAGGCCTAATATTCAGACATGTTCTTTGATGATATCAGCTGCAAACTACTCTCATCAAAGACAAAAGGCAGAAAAGTAAGGAATCAGGCAATACGCTAGAAATTAAATTAGCTTAAATAAGATACTGCTTGCTTATCTCACTTAGCTTAGCAGCTTATCCTTGGTTTTAGTACAGCATATTCTTCCACAGAGATTTCCTCAAGTACTCAAAATGACAAATCTTTGTTATCTTCAGGATACCAAGTTAAACTCTCCCAGTAAAGACTAGGCTAGTCCGTGTACTAAAGGATTCCTGATGCTAACTACTGTGCTAATCCCAGAGATACGAGATGAGGTCTATCCTGAAGTGGTCATTATATTCCCTGCAAGGAACTAACCTCTTGTCTATTGGCCACTTTGAAGGGAAATAGGTCACGGGAGGAACCAGAGTATAGGTATAACAAAAAATGTTGCTTTTGTTGTTTAAATTTGAACACTCCAATCAATACAAAATTGAAACTCCCTCCTGCAATTGCGGCATTTGTTACCCTGGAAATGATCAAATGGTCTTTCAACTTTTTGTGGCCAAAGAATAACATGGAGGTGACATGCTGTTACTAGTTCCCTCCAGAATGTCTACCCACCAGAATGTCCTTTAAATGGGCACTGCCTGAGGTCTGCCTACAGAGATGATGAAAATCTATAGTGTACTGTATATGTGCACCTGAGTCCTCTGCTGCAAATGGCCTGCAGATTAGAGACTTCTTTGCTTTGTCTGTGGTAAGAGTGTGTGAGAAAAGCAGCAGGGTGAATATCACCTGAGCACAGATGTTCATGGCTTCAGCTGTACTCTAAAAAGAAAACTTAGATTTATGAAGTGTGTAATGTGTGTGTATATATATATATATATGTGTGTGTGTGTGTGTGTGTGTGTGTGTGTATGTATGTACAAAGTAGGATTAAACTGTCAGAAGTAGAGCTGCAATATTGCTGCATGTTGGTTTTATACAAAATCTATAGATTATTTTAAAGAATGGCTATGTTTAAAACTACTAATTTCATATAATAATTCAAAATATGGTTGCACTGAAATGAAAAAGCACTGAAAGAAACAACAAAAAATGGTTTGGCTGCAAGGTTTGTTTGGTTGTTGGACTGATCGAAAAGAGAAGGAATGCATTTTTTGTTCAAAAGTTGAGTTAGCTCTGAATCCAGTCAGAGACCCTGTCAGTTAAGACTAAAGAAGGCATTGATTTTAGTGAAACAAGTCCCAACCTCAAAACCAGGGCTGCCCAAACTCGGTCTTGGAGGGCCGGTGTCCTGCAGAGTTTAGCTTCAACTTGCCTCAACACACCTGCCTTTAAGTTTCTAGTAGGCCTAGTAAGAGCTGATTAGCTGCTTCCGGTGTGTTTAATTGGGGTTGGAGCTAAACTCTGAAGGACACCGGCCCTTCAGGACCGAGTTTGGACACCCCTGCTCAAAACCTTATCCTGGGAATGTTAGATCAAATTAAGTTTATAGTTATGCATCTCAAAAATACCCGTAAATAATTCTACAGATTTGCCACGGCTAGAATGTTTGGAGTTCTACTTCTTTTCATTTTAATGTATTTGTTATATCTCTTTCAGAATTAATTAAAAATGTACCTGTTTTCCAATCATTTAGTCAGAAAGCTTGCATTCAGATCTGCCTTTATCCAATCAACAACCTTGGTTAGAACCAAGACCCCCCCCCAACTTTTCGTTTTCTTTCTTTTTTTGATAATCTTTGATAATTTCACTCGGATGTACGTTATGATACAGAAAAGACCTGTACGTTACGATACAGAAAAGGTCTTTTGTTTCATTTTTTAAAACCTAGAAAAAAAGTATTATCTTTTTTTAATGCACTTGTTTTGATCAATATTTATACATTTTAAGTGTAGCTTAATGTATTGAAAAATGGTAACTAAAATGGTGTTTAAATGAACTGGTTTTATTAAAGTCAATAAACAAAAAATTATAATAAATTAACATCACTGAATCAACCTGTACCAACAAAACAAGTTTTTATGGGTTAAATCAGGTAGCTCTTTACGGCAACAATTGCAGTTACCACATTTTATAGTGTGGAGCCACTTTAGAGACCTAGAGACCTTTAGAGAATAAAAATACAAAAATATGAACAAAGTAACAAACCAATGTCACAAGATGACACTTGATATAACTACTTGATGAAACCATCACTTACTATTTTTGGTCATGGAGTGCTGCATTTCCACTGTAAATCTTACATTTATTAATCTTGTCATACAGAAAACTTTACTGATATATTCTACATGTGCCATCATCATAATAATGTTATCTAGCTAGTTTTTTTTCTCCCCAAGATTTTGCCATCATTTTGCAGCCAAATTAATGCTTTTATAGCTGAATAATTACAATTCTAAAATGAATGTTACTTTCTGTAAATAAATAAATATTGAATAATTATAATAAATATAAACTAATTATTGTCATAAGCATTTGTACTTTAAACTATGGCCAGCTGTCTATTTTGACTGAATCTTCTAGCCTACACTTAGGATTCCCAATGAAGTTCACGCTCTCCGCACTAAAGGAGGAGAGTAGAGCCGTGTACACAGAGACGTGGGGAAGGTCAGCTGGAGGGTACCTGACAATGTCTTTAGCCCCAGAGGAGTTTCTGCAGACTGAGATGAGATGGCCCCATCTCTACACTACATGCTTCCAAAAATGAGTTGCAGTCCTCTGGGAATACCTGTCATAAACAGTGGGAGGAAACAGCGCCATATTCTTCATACCAGTTCAACCAAATCCCCTAAATCTACAAATATATAAACAATGAAAAAAAAAGGTAGGGCTTGGAAAAAAACACATGGTCAGTGAGGGTTCTATAGGAGCAGGCTAGAAATAATACAAAATTATTTTGCCCTTATATTTTAATGGATTCTGTTTTAATTCAAACTCCTCCACATAGAGCAAAGAAAAGAAGAAGTGCAATTACACACCTGGGGAACTCCCAGCCTCCGATCTGTAATCATCAAGACTCCCATTAAATGCTGTGTGACACATGAAGAATTTCAATGAAGAAAATCTGCTCTGGAGAAATGCAGATGGTATATTTCAAGAAATTATACACATGGGATGTTATCTGAGAGGTGCGATGCTCCTCTACTAATGCACTTGTTATTTCAAAGGTTCGAAAAACATTTTTTTTTCTCCATAGATGTTTTTTTTAATAAGCAACACCTCCAAGAATGTTCTTTGTCAATATAATGCTAGCATCAAGAACATACACTAAGCTGGATCTTAACGTATACTACACCCACTCAACACTCAGCGGCAACTGTGGGCTCACCAGAGCCGCATGCCAATCCTCTGTTACAATAAACACCACCTTGGTAGGTTCCAGAACAAACCCTGACAGCTGGTGTCTTAATTATCAAGGCCTTTTCTCTCTCCTTCTCTCTTTCGTTCTCATTCTTTTCAGGTTGTGACATCTCTGTGTGATTTCTTAGGTGAAAGGGCGTGAGGGACATACGCTGCCGCACATCTGAGGGGGAGAGTCGAAGGTGAAGAAGGCTTGTGTACACACACCAGCTTGTTTTGCTCGAGTACCGGAGCTTTGGATGTGTCCGCTTTCATTTAAAAAACAACAGGCCCATTCACAATCACCTCCGCTGTTTTCTTCTGAAAGCAGCAGACCTCTTGGCCAAGAACGTCGTGGCGGCTTTATTCTCTCCAGTTTGATATAGTGGAGCTATTTCTAGAACTTTTCTAATCATCAAAACACACAAAAGTGCATCCACTCTGGGACTGCTCAGAATACCAAAGCCAGAGCTCATTAAATAGGCCTACGGGGTGAGTAAAATGAAGCCATTGAACCCATAAAATGTCAAATGAAGCCATATGAGCATCCAAAGATAAAATTCGAAGAGAGAGATTTTTTTGCATTTTTATTATTATTTATTCATTTATAAATTCTGTTTAGACTTAATTAATTGGTTAGTGTCCAACTACATTTGCATTTCACGTGAAAATTAATTTCATTTCGTTTTTCAACACTTACAGACCCAAGGGCACCTCATATTAAGATTACCGTTAATAACATTGTCATTGACAATGTTTTGAAATCATTTTAAAAAAATGGGGGCACTTTTTTGTGAGACGCGAATACGTACAATAAGTACATATTACTGCAGTTTCCAAAAGAAATGAACACTAGAGGCAGTAGGCTAAAACTCAGACACCTTTTATTCTTTTTCACACAAATTTACAGTGTTTAGGTTAATAAAGCGTAATTTTTGCACAATTACTTGAAGAATATTATGTTATGACTTCAAAACAATTTTAATATGCTGGGAGATTTGAAAATTGATGCTTTCGACTGTTAGCATCACACATATCCAGCTTCATATCTATGGGTTTTCATAGACGGCAGGTTTGCTCGGTGGCTCATGGAGTTCGGAGACGTACTTGAGAGGTGAGGAGCTATGGTTCGAATCCTGTGTAACTACGGTTCAACAAAACAGTTTAAATCTGCATATAAGGAAGTTCAAATGGCACAGTTGCACCAACAAATGCGTTTTTATATAAGTTTTGCATTTGTTAATACTATCGGGTATGTTTAGGGTTGGGTTTGGTGTAGGGCTTATTTCCAACACGATAGAGCATTACATTTTAGCGAAAGTCCCCGGATATTTTAATTCTGAACCGCCACAATATGTACCTGAAGCAACGTAATAAAACACAGCAATACATACCTATATCAACGTAATAAAAACGTGCCAGGGTTCACGTACTGAACCTGTGTTTTAGCGCCACTCAGTGAACATTTCTCTTTGAAACTGCGGCAAAACATGCAGTAAGGTACGTAAAAATGGTGTTGCAGAAAAGTACCCAGAGGTAAAGTATTTTAGAGACCTGGGGGCCGGGGTTGCATATAAAACTGTTTTAGACTAGTCTTAGTTAAGTTAGTCATCAATTTTTTTTCTTTAAGACTGGTTTTTACATTGTAAGCCAGTTGCATAAAATCTTAGATTGGTCTAATTTAAAGGAACACTCCACTATTTTTGAAAATAGGCTCATTTTCCAACTCTCCTAGAGTTAAACAGCTGAGTTTTACCATTTTCTAATCCATTCAGCTGATCTCCGGGTCTGGCGGTAGCACTTTTAGCTGCAGCTTAGCATAGATAATTGAATCTGATTAAACCGTTTGCATCTCGCTCAAAAGTGACCAAAGAGTTTCGATATTTTTACTATTTAAAACTTGACTATTCTGTAGTTACATCGTGTACTAAGACCAACGGAAATTGAAAAGTTGCGATTTTGTAGGCCGATATGGTTAGGAACTATACTCTCATTCCGGTGTAGTAATCAAGGAACTTTGCAGCACTTTGGAGCAATGATATTACGCAGCGCCTAATTTATTTATTGTGTTGGGTTTATGCAACTGGCCCCAGGTTGAAAAAATAATTAACTATTAAGAAAGGTGACAAATTGTCACACAAAAAATATATAGCTAATATCTATATGCAAATGCTGGGATCCTTGGGACAGATATATAGGCCTAGGTCTATTTAAAATACATAGAACACACACACAGACACAGCATTTGCCATTAACCAACTTCATTCACTATACATACAGCACATGTAATCATGTAATCAGTACATGAGTTAAAATTGGTAAGGTAAAATTAATTGGATTCAGTTTGGCGAGGCTTTTAAAATGGTCTCAGATATAGATATTGATTTTGATTTTAGCGAAAGCCTGGATGAGAAGATCATAAGACTCAGACCACAATGAACAAAAAGAATGAAAGTAGTCACAGTGTGGTCACACTTGCAGAACCACATTGAGCTGAATGACATAGTTGATATCTATGTGAACGCCGCTCAGACAGAGCTTCACATGCGAAGAGACATGCACAAATAAACAGCTCAAAATAATGGTGTTGCACTGGAATTCAATTTGCAGAATCCGGACTGTGCTGTATGGTGCAACTAAGAAAGCTTGTCTGAAATAGTGACAGCAGAGCAGAGGAGGGGACACAGTAAGGGACCAAACCTAAAAAAAGACCTGAATTACAATGAAAATGAAATATATATTGTCACATATTTGTTTAAGCAATGTTATATTATTTCTATTTAAGTGCCATTTAAGTGTCAAAACAACCTTGTTTCATTACTGAATGAAAACAGTGTGAAAAGAGTAGTATATCCAAATTCACAGTATTCACAGCAGCGAAAAGTATACCCGGGCGACTTACTACTTCCAGTGAGATTCCCGAGTGCACATCCAATGAACAATTTACTATCCCATGAGGCTATGGGAGAGGAGTTGTGAATGGCATTGAAGTCACATGACAGTGACAATATGGGATACAGCACATCTGGATGACACACACATTCATACTATATATTTTTAATGGTTTCAAAGTAATTACTTATTCAAAAGAAGTACCTACTCAGAGAGTGTGTGATTTTGGAAACAGCCACTCACTTTTTGTGCCCAAATGAGTCAGCGTTTTTGAATGAATCATTTGAATGAATAATTCAATCATAAAATACCAATATGATTGCTCAGGAATTCAATATATTGAATATTGACAGCATGTATGCTCCAACTTGACTAGTTCACATCTATCCATCCGTCCATCCTTCCATCTATCCCTCTAATTTAGTTTAACAGCTCAACCTTTTACTCGCTGCTATCTTTTATACTACCCTTAATACCCCCTCATGCATGGAGTCATATTTCAGCTCTATATTCTGGAGAGTGTTTTATGAATTCCTAATGGTCTCTGATTTATATCATGGACTGCATAGTCGCCTGTTCTTTTAATTTATCTTCCACCACTTTTCTTGGAGAATGCTCATCATGCATTCATGGGTCATGGCTGGGCTGCAATGCTTAATAGGCTACTTACCTCCAAAGATGAGTCCTTCACAACACAGGCCTTGGCATGTCCTTTCTCCCTGCTCGTGATATGAGCTCTCAGCCCGGGGTGCACCTGTAGGCCTGTCTGTGAACTGCATCCCTTGCATAAGATTCAGTTTAGGCCATTTGCATTAGATCTAGACATATAAGATCAACCTGGCTTCTGTTTGGGTCCTTTTGTTGAAATCCAGCGTAATTTGCACGGCGGGAAAAAACTACTTCAGCTGGGATAAAAGGGCTAATAATTAATTATTCATGTGGTTATAAATGTAGGAGCATGGGCTAATGGCCTATGTGGCATTATGTTATAAAACACTATAATTATGTTTTAAGAATATTTTATAGTCCATTATAGATGCCGGAAACAGATGATGAATTTCAGAATTATTGCAGCACATGAATTTCTTTATTTCCATCTGTCCTGGCTCTATATAATCATTTGCGAAAAAAATATACTTTACAAAACCGTAATTAGAATATAATTGTTTTTGGGTCTAGATGAGCACAAGTGAATTAGAATTTGCTGAATCGTACCCAGATTTATTAGTTTTCCTATTTTATAGTCTGCTCTTTTGACACAGCGACTCACGATACGCAGAGCATGTAATCTTGCGTGAAAATGACTATTAAGATTGTGTCAAAACAGTCACTTAATTTTATTTTCCATCCACGACCACTCCTCAGTTCTGCGGTTGTCACAGATGCAAGTTAATGCATCAGACTCGACACATTGAGCGGACGAAAAGACGTGAAATGAACTGCGCTAAATATGCACACAGGGTGACTAATTTGTGCGCCTCTGTTCTGCTGCCACAGAAAACAGGGTACATTACACTTGGCCGTTTCCAAAAAGAAAGGAGGTCGGTCTAAAAGGGAAGCTCGCTTGAGGATTCTGGAGCTTCTCCCGCCCCTGCCATCACCTCCATCTTTCCACCGCTATTCTCCGCCTGGCCAACCTTGGCCTGACCACAAAGTCATTATGCATGGCCCCAGAAAGGCTGTTGAACATTCTCACCTGCCACCCCCGCTGCCACCTCTCACAATGATGTCACACGCGGCGCTGCCCTTACAAAAGATTTTTATCCCTAACCATTCTCATTATAGTGACGCAATTTACTGGGTAACTCAGACTCTCGTTAGTCGTTTCATGCTGATATCTTATTTGATAAAAAAATAATAATATTGTGCGTATGTACATAACTGTTTTACTGGAAACTACCATGGTATCAGTACCAAAAGAAATAGAAAAAAATGAAAATAGTATTAACATTGTATTATTATTAATAACATAAATTAAAAGACACACACACACACACACACGTATTAGTATTTTCATTATACAAGCCAGTATTACACGTTGTAGTAATTCTCAGTAACTTGTGTATTTCATACACATATTACCATTACACGTATACACACGTCAGTACCTTTGCGATAGTATTACATATACGTCATCGTATATAAAACACTTTCATATTACTTGCTGGGGGGGATGCTCACTAAGTCATATATATTTAACGAACTTGATACTCCTTAGCGCGTACTATAGGGTTATTGTTAGGATCTAGGGATTCATGTTTAAGGGTTCTGTGCAAATCTAATTGCGCATAACTGTTTACTGTTATTACTACATTAAGAACATATAAAATATGTAATAAGGGCAATGTGAAATAATTACCTTAATACCATCTCCAAAACCAAGGTATCTGGTTTGTTAGAATAAAGTTCTCACAAACATTACAGACAGCAACGTTTACTTGTCAGAAATAGCTTTCATTCCCCCTGCTTTCAGTTTATTATCAGGATTTGTATTATCATCACAAGATCCACAATTTTATTCAATAACTGGCAAGCCTTCACATTTTTAATATATTCAAATACTTAACACTGCCTTCAGAAATTCATCACTTAAAAAGAAATAATCACACTTGTGTCTACGCTAAAATATTTCATTTTAAGTGGAAACACCCACAAAATATTACTAATCATAATAAATACAAAGAAATTTACAAAAAATTAATATTAAATATAGAAAAAAAAATTGAAAATATTATTCACAAACACAAAAAGTCGTTTTGCAATTTATTTCATGGTTTATTAGTGAAGTGTGGGTTCATGATATGGGGCCTCTAACAGCTTAGCATTCCCTATCGTCCGGCTCAGCTGCCCCTCCAGTTTATGTTCAGCTGGTTCAAAACGTTAACTTCCTTGGTGCATCGAAACGCAGCTCTTGCATAGCTGAAACTTCGGTATGCTTACCCTAAAACCTACTGACATGAACAAACTCTTTTCATACTATCTAGTATAGTATGGTGAGTCCTTGCCCTGTTAAACGCTGCCCTAAACTTTACAGTACACCATCTGCAAACAGCTTGAAGAGGAGGATGATGACGCGTATCCAGCCGTATCAAGAGAAGAGCTCAAAAAAAAGGTATTGTACCAAGACCATTCTATTTAAGATCAACACAGGGGGGGCTGCACACTCTTATTTTAACGAACATCGTTGTAATAAGCAAAAGTTGTTTTCCTTCCGTATTTCTTCAAGGGCGTGAGAGTGAAAATGATTTGTAGATATCATTTATGACAGTGTGCTGCAATCAAATTAATATGCATCAGTATGTCTGATCATCTACTCCTAGCTCTGGCTCTGTCCTTTACAAACAAAAAAATAAACACTAAATGTAATTTTGACATTTACAGATGCTCACCACTGCTAAAACATGTAACTGACTACAACACAAACACAGCATCGGTTTATCACTTTTGTTGCTACTTTAGTTGCTTTTTCAGCTATGCACAGGGATAACTAATTATTTCTAATAACATGCCACAAATTGCTTTTAATATTTCTATGTTTTGCAGTAATCAAGAAAAGTGTTATCATTGCTGAAGAAATGGCAGACTCAGACACCTCTGGACACGAGCAGTGCAAGCCCTGAAGAAATATAATACTGGACATCATCTTTATTATATAGCCGACTTTTTTGACTGAACTAGCAAGGAGCAGTTAGAGCCAATGAGAAAATGAAGGTAAGTGTAAATAAAGTTTGCCGCATTCACTTAGACCACGTTACCTTAATTAATAGAAACTTGTGTACTATTTGCTCTTCACAGGTGCAGAAATGAAAACTCCCAAAGAACTCACTGCTAATGATTATTTTGAAGTTTACAGAGAGGCTTAAACTGCTGTCATCAACATCACATCATTGCTTTAACCAACTTTATCAGAAGAATCCTTTCAAGATGGCAGCTACTTGCAAAGGTCTGGAGCTAAATTATGTGACAAATCAACCAAAACAACTCTGAAAGTGTTTCAGTTGCTTTATGAATGTTGTAAGTTACCTTAAAGGATTAGTTCACTTCCAGAATAAAAAAAATACTGATAATTTACTCACACCCATGTCATCAAAGATGTTCATGTCTTTCTTTCTTCAGTCACAACGAAATTATACTTTTTAAACATTGACTTTCCAAGCAGATGCCCCCGTGAGTGTTGCTTTTCACAAAAAAAACAGCGTGCCACTTTGAATTCAGAGAAGGGGGGTCACTTGTGGTGTGTTCAAACAAATATGGGTTTTGTGTCAAAAATCCACTTGAAAGTTGGATATGTTAATCTCATTGCTAATGGCCCTCTGAAAGGTTTCTTAATATTCTCTCCTCAGCCCACTACAACAGAGCCTGTCTGCACAAGGTTAATTAGTTGCAGGTCCCCTGAGGGCCCATAAGTGATGAGCGCTTAAGATAGTGAAAGAGGTTCCTCGGCTCATAGCGACATAAGAAGGTTAATGGGTCTCTCATATCTTTCATCCATGCCAACCTGCACTACTGCCCACTTTGTCAGCATGCTGAGCCTGGGAACTCCATGCTATTATAAATAAGCAGATTTTCCCCCAATGCAGCACCAACCATTAAGTTACTTTGAGATGTGCAATCATAAATAATCATGCTCTTTTGCTTAGTTCTCAAACACTAAAGCAGCAGGTTCTGTGCTCTGTAGCGAGAGCCACATCTGTTTTTGAAACAGATGATTTTCTCAGTGTTTTTTTACTCAATGTGCAGTCAGTTCCTCAAGCAGCTGTTCCTCATTTAAGCAAGGTGAATTACATCCTCAGAACATAAATGACAGGAAGAACATAGAAAGAAAACAAAAGATTATTCATTTGGGTCAATGATGTGACGTTAATTTTTTTTTGTCATTTATATTAGTTTATTTAAATAAAGACAAAGCTACGATGACTTGAACACACCTCTTTAATATATGTTGTACAATATATTTCTGAAATAAAACATATCATAATGAAGAAAAAAAACCTCTTTAGAAGAAATGAATAAATGAAGAAAATAAATTCTTGAAAAGAAAACCTTATTAAGTAGTTGGGCCTACTTTATTATTATAATATTATATAAAAGGCTATCATGCATATTTTCTTTCAGTCCAAACATATCCTGTCGGCCATATTTATAACCAGAACCAGATACTCCTCTTCCTCTTTAAGATTCCAGATTAGTGTTCAAATTATACCAATACATAAAATCAAGTCATATTCTGATGTTCTGCTGCTAAACTGAACTACTAAACTAGTTTGCACAACCAGGTGATGGTAAGATGGAGAGAGGGAATGCTTTGTTGAGGACAGCAGAAAGGGGCAGAATTATATAGTGTGACCTGTTACTTGAAGATAAAGGCAGGTAAGCGTGCAAGGCTTGAGCATGAGTTTCATATTGTTGGATCCCTCATATGCACTTCTAATCCTTCTTTTGTGCTTGAACGCAGGGGAATGTACCAAGTCAGCAGGTGATGTGCTCCGTAGCAGCTTTGAGGCCTATGATTTGAATACTGTTTCAATAAATTAAATGATTATGTTTACTGCCGAGGACATTCAGGGAAAAAAAATATGGCGCTACAGATATGCCAATGTCATTCATTTGATTCAAAACATCAAGCAATTACGTTTTGAAAAGTGTGACCATGGTTACATCACTCATCCTTAGAGAAGGATGTGTAACTAAAGGTTAACTAAAGGTTTTCAAAAAGTTTGGAATAAGTATGTTTTTTGTTTTTTGAAAGAAATTTAAATTTTTTTCCAAGGTTGCGTAGTGTCAGTAAGCTTCATTTATAATGATACAGGGTACTGTATCGTATCCATGAGTTAGAAACCATATATATATAAAGTAAAAGTGACATGCCAAATTGTATTATACTGTATTTAATTAATAAAAATGTATTGCTAACCTAGTGCTTTGAAGGATAGAACGAAAGTTAAAATTAAGATTTGACTGACATTAAGCTATTACTGTCATCTATGATCTTAGTCTAAATATGCCTGACAAGAGTTTTTATTATTATTTTTTTTGTATATAAACTATTGTTAAATTGAATGACATTTAAATCATGGTAAAATGTATAATAGTCATTATTTTTTGCTCTGAAAGAAAAAAAAACATAACATGAAACGTGACAACATCTAATAGTACGAAAAAATAAAATTCACCTTCTTACCTTTACTGTTTTGATGCTTGAAAACCCCTTTTCGTATTTGACCCGTACATTTCTTTCTTTCTTTTTTTTTTGTGTGGCAAAAGTCAATATGCAAGACTAAACGGATACCGAGAAATTGGATGTTGAACAGCACGTCTGAGTCACATCAACAGAAAGCAATATCCACATTCTGCACACTGTGCCTTTTGAATTCTCCTGTGGATATGTGTTTAGCAGCTCTGCCATGGTAAAGCTCGAAATTGTTTACATGGATTGGCAGGGCTATAATACGGCTATGCAGCTGGATGAACCATCGGTGTTGAATATAAATGCACGCTGCTCTTGCATACGTGTACACTGCCATATTAAATCACATCTAGTGCTGAACCTGAGTTTGGAATCAATGCCCTGGTGGCAATGAGAGTGATTTAGTGTGCACTTCTGAAAGATCTGGCACTGGAGATTAATGATCGTGTGACAACTTCAATGCATTCAACATCAGTGGCTCATATTCTTTTTGTCCTCTTGGAATGTACATCTCCTGTCACTCAGAAACAGAGGTATGAAAGTACTGTTATCCATGCTAGGAATATCAAATCAGTGTTGATCATGTCAACAAAATTACTGATTAAAATATCTGTTAACAAAAGCCCCATTTAAAACGGTGTTTTCTGTGATTTGATCACTTGGCCAGGGCCGTGCACAGGGGGGTGGCCCGGTGGCTAGAGCCACTGCCCCTTTGCCCCTCTCACCAATTCCCCCATCACCCCAGCTCAAGCGGTCTGTTACCGCTCCGCTAAAGAGCCGCCGCACCGTGTTTTCCCGCCCGCTCCGCAGCATCACTCACGATCTGTGTGCCCGCTCTCTGGAGTGGAGACCACAGTTCCCAATGTCGTTGCATTACGTGGATGATTCAATCCACTTACGTCAGATGGATGATTCGCTGATTATTCCATTTGGTATTTGTTTTACGTATTTCTGTCTGCAATGATATTGCTCTCGGATCTCTAAATATAACAACAAAAATATCCACCGTGTTGTAAAATTCGAATGTCTTAATCAAATGACCTCAGAAGACGACAGAGGTGTAGCTCCTTACTGCTAGCAGAATCATTATACAACCCCCCTTCTCTCACAAGAACTGTACTCATCCGAGTGAGCTAAAGTCTGGCAAAATCACTCTGGACACCTCAACATCCAGCACAGCTCCCTCTTTGAACTGTTGCCATCGTGGTTGACGCTAACAGGACCTCTGACACCAGGAACGGCACAGGCACATGAACAGTTTCTTCCCTCAGGCCATCCCTCTCATGAACACTTGACAATAACTTTGGAACACACACTATTTATTCACTCAAACACTTATTTATCTAACACTCATACTAAGTCTACACCTAAAATTTGCACATAATATACAGTACATGTACATACAAAACTATTGTAATATACCTGCACATACAATTGTCAATTTGTATATTTTTATTTATCCTTATACTTAGTTCTAGTTTTTCTTTATTTTTTTATTCTCTGTTTTTGTTGTTCGGTCACTGTCATTTGCCTGTTGCACTGTGGAAGCTTCTGTCACGAAAAAATATATGAGTAAACATACCTTGCAATACAGCTCATATTCTGAGTCTGATTCTGATTGTTTCCCGATCAGATCTAATTTAAATAACACAAAATTCGCTGCTGTTGTTGGCACACTTTGTAGACACAAAAAATGCCTTCACAAAAAAAGAAGACAGAGAGAGAAAGAGTGAAGGGAGGCTGCTAAAGGCAGTTCAGCATTGCAAACATGGATTCAAAGCTCCAGCAAGCCAGCAGGTAAATAATCATATAGAATATTTAGCTGTTTGTCACACTTTAATTCTTGTAATTAAGTAAATTTCACATTATAATCACTTGTCTTAGTTGATACTAGTAATCTATAACACATCATATTATATTAAAACCTAGGCCTATAAATAGTAAAAAAATAATATAAATTAATAAATGACTACATTTAAAAGTAAATGTAATAAATGCTCTAAATTAGTTGTTTATTAGAATATATATAATATAGATTTATGCTGTAAAATATTAAATTAAATGTCTAATACTTCAAGGAGAGAGTGGGGTTTAGCCATTTTTTACGTATGTGGTCCTCAAGATAAGTTAAAATATGCGAAGCACTGGGGTATTGGCCAACTTACCCACTGGGTCAACTTACCCCACTCTCCACTATTTCCATTGAAGATGAGGCAGAAGCAGGGTCAGAGAGTGAGGGGGAGCCCACTCTTATCAAAACATCTACATTAAAGTCAATTATAACAGAGTGTGCTGTCTTCTCTTTTAATTATATATTTGTAACAACTGGATAATTTGCATTAACAAGCACCCACCCCCCTAGTGCCCCTTTTTTGGTTTTGGGCCACTGCCCCTCAAAATGTCTGTGCATGGCCCTGCACTTGACCTTATTTAAAGACAGATGTAATGCAATACTCTTAAAGCAGTTAAGAACTATTTTTCATTCTAGTGAATTGGTGGTGAATTTTGGTGAAGTTTTTGTATGACCTTCTTCCTCATTCACGGTTGGGTTTATGGGAAGGCTTTTCAAGCTTATACTTATTTGTAAAAAAGTTTTTGCAAGCAAATGCAAGTTTTTTTTTTTTCATAGGGCTCTGTAATTTTCTCTCATGAGAGTGGGTTGTATAAGTTATAAACAATTTCTAAAGCATGAAGAGTTCACAACACAGTAACTTCTCTAAAGTAGCTAATAATTCAGTATGCTCATTATTAGATATTGTTTCAGGAGCTCAAATTTTCACACCAAGGACATCTTTTACATGCTTGATACTCATTTAAATTAATACATGTTTATTCACTTTTTTTTAAATGTTTAAAAAGTTCACATTTATTTTCAGTTTAGTCTGTCATATTATGACACATTTTCATCATTTTGCACATTATTTTATGTTATATATTCTTTTCTGATTAAAATCCATGGCGTTTCAAATGGATTAAAATAACTAACAAATAATATAGTATTAATAAATCAAACACTATTAATAACTATTCTGACTTATATCATATTACTGTCACGGGTGTTGCAGAAATACAGATGAAGACAGATGAATAAAGTTCCAAACAAAGTTTAATAGTATGATCCAACAAGAAAGGCAGGCATCAAATACACATAATTTGTAATAGAATATTGAACACATTTACAGGCCATGCTCTCTCTCTCCCTCTAAAAATGTGAAAAAATGTGCAACCCCATGGGTTAGATTTTTCCCTTTATGCTTTCTGTGACTAGGACTAAGCTGTCGACTCAGCAGTTAAATGCATTCATTCAGTTCTTTGCATCATACTCTGTTTTCACAGATTCAAAAACAAACAAGACTTTCTTATGGCCATCTAAAGCCACACAAACAGGTGATGAAATTGAATGTGAACTCAAGGCCATTTGTAGATTATAGCTACATTTTATAGACTAGCAGTTCCTCAGAAATATTCGCAGCTCTCGGTGCTCAGTGTGGTAATTCTCTAAAAGAAAAATCGCCACGGCATTAAAAGGTACCACATCCCGCGCACAGATGGAGTGTGCCACCGCTTCCCATTCCTTTTAGTGGGAGATGTACCGCCAGCATAGTAAAATGAAATGGCCTTATTTGCATTGAGCTGGAGGAGAATAGCTTTTAAAGTGGGTTAGGGTGAAGGGGAGCAGAAAAGACTTCAGAACCGGTTTGAGGAAGAAAAAGAGAGAGGCAGAGAGAGGTAAGAGGCTTAGCGTGCTTCGGTGTTTGGAGAACCAGACTGTGAAAGGAAGGGAAATTAGGCATCCCTCACTTTTCCCTCTTTCTCCTATAGCTAATGAGGCCAATAGTTCCTAGCTGTCAGAGTCATACTGATGTCCAATGTGGGGGCCAGATGTTTTCGGTTTCGCAGTGCGGATTAATAAAGCTACCTGTGTACAGGGTTTAAATACATTGATCATAAAGAGAGACAGCCCTGTGATCTAAAGCTCATGCAGGAAAGCTTCATGGCCTCCAACTGGGCTGCTTGTAAGAAAGGATGGAACGGGCCCCACCGTCCTCAGGCAGGCATTGGCTTTGGATGTTTGTAGGAACTGAGAAGGAATGAAAGCAGAATCAACTACTTATGAAAGAATTCACAAGCTCTTGCACCCTGCTCACAGTGTTGAATGCAAAGGAGGTGTTATCACTGCAGTGCAGTTCTCAAGGGAAGTTGGGCATGAAACACGTTCTCTGCAGAAAGAAAGTAGCTGGAAGATTCTCGGACTGCTCTCGAAAAATGAAAAAGACTGGAGAAATATTAGAAACAGAAACTGTGGTGTAATACCACAGTCTCACAAATGGCACGGGATTGGGAACGATAGCCTGAAACGATAAATGGCATTCATGGGATCCGACCGCTGTACTGGAAAAGTTTACAGTCGAAACACTTTCAAATTTAAATACAAAACGCTTCTGCACTAAATGTGACAGCAGCATAAATGTTTGAATAAGTGCTGCATATCAATGTGGTATGAGAAGCAAAAAGCTTTGTTCGGTGGGCTGAGAAGAATCCTCGTCCTTTATTAAACATCTAAGTTCAGGTCAGCTTCATTACCATAATACAGAGCTCTTATACCATGAAACAAACATCCTCCCTCAAAAAGACAGCTTGGTCGACAGATTGAGAATATTGTGCATAGTGTGCAAGTTTTGTTTGTGTACGACGGCTGGATTTAAAAAAGGTGAAACGTAAAGAATACACCACACAATGAAAATATGGATCTCTTCCCATTAAAAGGTAGCTGGAAAAGGATAGGTAATTTGTGAAATAAATCAACCTAAGCTCATTGGAAAAACATGCCTATACCTGCAACTTTGAAAAACTATAAAAAACGTAACTACCAATACAATTCACTGCAATTTCCAGCTGAAACACCAACAACTTTTATACTTTTTTCCCCAATAAAATGATGCTAAAAATTAGATTTATAGATTAATAAGGGCATATTCTTGCATGGTTTTCTTGCACAATACCATGCTGTGATGCTAAAACAGTTTTAACATTTATAAACTAATACATTTTGTTGTTTGCATCACATAAACAACTGCATACATACTGTTTTTCTGATGTGGTAAACTTGCTTGGTAGCCCACCTGGTACAGTATGGCACGTGTGATGCGAAATGCTTGGGTATAAGTCTGGTAAAACACAAGTCAAAAAAATGTATTATCTCATGTTAACACTATTGGTTTAGTGCAGGTGGTATGTCATTTTTAAATGTGATACATTATTAACCTTTATGCGCCACTCACCGGACATTTCATTTCCAAACTACCATGATATTTACAACAACCAGCATAATAAAATGTTGCCAGATTCACGTTAATCTGTTTTGGATAAAACTTCAGATAAAAAAAACTGCTTTTAGCTAAATTCACTGGACATTTTAAAAGTGTTGCGAAACGTGCAAGAAGCAACGTAATCTGTTTGCAGAAATGTCGTTGCAGGCACGTTTTTCCAATAAGCTTGGGTTGAAATAAATATATAACAGAATAAAAAAGCCAATAGTGGTTCTTCTGCCATTGCAAAATGTCAATATGTGCTGATGTGCATGTTTTGGTTTGAATGTAATGAAGGGGCAGAGGCTTGTTTATGTGACCGTAGCGTGAAAAAAAAAATGAGGGGAGGAGAGAGACACTCATGTTCTCCAGGAGTGGTTCATCATCCTCTCTGAATGGGTTTCTGCTGACACAAATCAGTTTGAAGCAAATGTCTCTCTGTCATAATCACAGCTTTTTATGATCATTTTGCCCTTCCTGCCCTTTCACAGTGTCAGAGAGTAATGAGTGCTTTTATAGAGCTGAGAAGAGAGTGAGAAAATATAGATAGATCGTGTGTATGTATGAGAGAGAATCAAACCTCCTCCCTTTGATCAACGCAAAAGAAACACACCACCAAGTTTGGGAACCTGATATGCATCCGATCCAACCCATCAAACATCCATAAAATGATCCTGCTTTTGTGTTGATCTTCTTTATCTTCTGCATTGTTTAAACGGTCATTTGATTAGTGCTGACATGTTAGCATAGTATGTAAATATTAAATAACCTAAACACACACAAGACAAGACCTAAAGACACAAGACTAAACAGTATTCAGATGTACTCAAGATTAAATAAATAAAATCAGACACAAACTGTCTAACTTAATTCTAACATTTGTATATAGGCAAAGATGTCTAAATTGTATCTTTATGTTTATACTAAATTATTAAAGACAAACAGAACACATAAAGATGATACTTTTGGCAATAATTCATTTAAGCTTTAATACTTTTCTAAATAATTTAGATAATTTATTTAGAGTTGTCTATGCATTCTTTTTATTTTTTACAGTTTATTATATTGACCAAAAAAAACAAACAAAAATAAACAATATTCAACAACTATTCAAATTCATTTCATCCAACAATAATGACATACATTTTCTAATATGTGAGGACTTTTTCCAACAATAGAAAAATGTATTTTAGCAAAAATGAATAAATAGAAAAATTATGACAAACTGGAAGGGGATGCATTTTATTATAATAATACATTTTATTGTATTACATAACATGTCGTTATTCAACAGCTATTTTAAAAGTGCTTCCATAACAATATTTACATAAATGATCAAATTTAAGTAATTATCTACATTTACGCAATTATCTGCACTTTATGTATACATAAGAATGTATAGAATACGTCTGTATACAACCAGACAGTTGTGTGCAAATGAACTTTTCTCCTACCGCCTAGTATGGAGGTAATGTGGCAGTGCAAATATCAGTTCTTTTGCTGACTCAGGTTTCTGAAGACCTGCAATTCAACACTGCAAAAGCTAGCCAACACTCACCAGCAGTCCTCACACACGTGTGTGTCAGCGCTACAGGACTTACTTCCGGTTCAACATGGCGGCATCCATGGGATGTCAGGCGGCTGTGAGAGGACTCCGAGCGGCGAGCACTAAACAACTGCTTGTGAGCCGAAACCAGGTAACAGATCGCGGATCTGTACGTTTCTCCTCCAGTGCGTGATGTGACCAGCAGAAGAACGTAGTGTTGCGTGCCGCAGCTGCTGTCTGTCTGTTTACAGCGCCTGATAATGATGCATTAATCTGCACATAACAGTGAATATATGTACAAATACTCATTTAACAAGCGATACGAACAAATGCTTTAATAGAATGACACACAGACGGTCATCCAGCTCAGTGCTGCTTTGGAGAATTGTTCAGTTTGCCTTATTACTTAACTTGAACCATAAACAATGTGTTTGATAACTGACGTCAGCATATAAATATGTTTATTATACACAATGCATGATCTGCAATGCAGACTTTTTCAATGAATTTAGACAAAGTTTCTGAAGTTTCTGTTCTGAAAATAAGAAATTCTACTCTAGGTTCTGTCCTAAAGTTAATCTTCTGAAGATGTTATTCTAAAGATTCTAACCAAAAAGAAGAGTCATAAGATAATAATTCTGTACATCAGCTTGTATATTCTGCTATATATCATTTCTGGAATACTGATTTCTGAAGTTGATACTTTTTAATAACATTAAATGTTTTGGGGGGCTCTTTTGCTCTTTCATAAGGTTTCACTAGAAATGATTGTTTCACCTTCAGGTTTGTCCTCTATTTATTCAGTCAGTGAGCAATAAGCCAGGATCACGTCCATCTGTATCAGCCTTTGACCCGTCAGTGATGAAACTTTTTTTCTGCTGAGCTGGCCAATAGCAATGTGCTGTCAGTCGACGGCAAAGGCTTAAAGGTCATTTTTAATATTTATCTTATGTATACGCAGATTTCCCTGCTGTCATAATTTTTGTGTTTTCTGCAGTATAAGTAGTTTTGGCCGATTGTCTTGTGGTCCTCTTTTGGTCTTGCAACATGAAGAGTTTTTGAATGTTTCCTTTGTTTGGGTGTCATTTGACTTGTGTACTGAAAGATTCCTGTGCACAAACAGACCGTAAACCAGGACAACATGACAAAGTAGATCAGCGGTGCAGTTTCAATGGAAATTAATTCAGTCATATGGAAAGTCAGAGGCTATATTTTGACATTATAGAACAAAACTTTTCAAAGAACAGAACAGTTTCAAGTAGGTCATTGAATAGATCTGAGATGCGCCTTCCGTTCTGTTTTAATCCTGACTGATATCCCTAAATAGTTCGGGGGCTGTTGGCACATAAAACAAATGTGTTGGTTGTCAGAGGACAGAGGCTTGCCCTCTTTAAAGGAACAGTTCACCCAAAAGTAAAATTTGCTGAAAAGCTGCCAACCTTCAGTCCATTCAAAATGCAGATGAGTTTGTTTCCTCATCGAAGACATTTTGAAAACATCGCATCTGGATATGGATAATTGTGGCGTTTTTATCAGCTTTTTGAACTCTCATTCTGACGGCACCCATTCACTGCAGAGGATCCATTGGTGAGCAAGTGATGTAATGCTAAATTTCTACAAGTCTTCTTTAACAAAGAAACAAACTCCTCTATATCTTGGATGAACTGAGGGCCTTTTTTTGGGGTGAACTATTTCTTTAAGAATGGTTGTTTTTGTCCCAAAACTCAGTGGAATAACCAAAGCATAAGGCATGCATAAATATATTTTACTTGTAAAGAGCTGTGTTATAGGGCCCTAGAAAGGGTTTAGTTTATCTGAACCTCCATAAATTATCAGGTGTATTGTAATGCGTTCACACTAAAATATCACCCATCTACAGGCATCTGATAATAACAGCAGCCGTAATTTAATACCAAAATTCTGTTTGCACATTATTGGCTTCACAATAAACCCCTTTGAACACTACAGATGTCATGTCTGCTTCCTTCAGACATCAATACTGTCTTAAAACAATTTTATTCTGAAATTACTTCACACACAAAGGCACAGCATCTCATAAATCTTTACGCCGCATTTGTACACAGAACAAGGCCTTTAAACATTGGACATTCTGACTAGAAAAAGCATCTTTCCAGTAACTTTAGTTCAGACAGTCAGTTGAAGCACTGACTGACCTGATTTTGTGACTTCAGTCAATTTATTGATTCAACTCCCAGAATGCAGCATTGATGTCATCATGAAAGTTTGCTTTTCAGTTTAAATGTGTTTTTAATTAAGTTACTAAATCGTTAAATACACTCAGTTTCTAATATCTGTTACTTTTTTGACCTTAGTATTATTCATTTTGTCCCTGAGCTGGAGTTTCAAAGTTATATAGAGGCTCTGTGCTGGAAAATGACATTGGATCAACACCAATTTAGTGTAAAGGCATCACTTCATTACTTTGTGCAGTCCAATTTGTGCTGCCGTAAGATGTGGTTTAGTAGTGCATGCAGAGTGCTTAGATAGCATATATTTTCATTTCTGTTCATATAATGAGATGCAACCCGCTGCAACAGAGTACAAGCCTCATCCATCCGAGAGAGGGCCTGCTCTAATGAGAAAGTACATAGTGCCAAGTGCAGTTATATTATTTATATTAAAATGACTTATTTAAGTCTTGTTTGGTATCGGGGAGAAGTGACATCTTTATGGTAATAGATCTTTAATGGATAGGTTTATCTAAGCTATTTGTGAAGATGATAAGGACTTCCAGATTGTATGTGTGAAGGTCAGAAGTAATTCAGAAAAGCATTTTTTAAAGCACTCATATCGAGACACTAATGAGATGCAGATTGGGACAGCTTTTTCCATTTTTCTCTGAGTTTGGACTTCTCATGTTTGGATCAAATCCATGTTTCACCATCTCCTTAGGAGTCTGGCTGCCAGCCAGTTCTTGACAACGATCAATGAGCTGTTTGTTATTAATCAGTGACTGCATACTTTGACGTTTGCACTAGTGCTGGGTAAAAAAATATATCCATTTTCCGATTAATCGTGATCTTCACTTTAACGATCACAAAATCAATTGCTGAAATCCGACGATCAATCTTTTACTCTATGCCAGTCTTAACACTTTTCACCGTCAGCGAATATACAGTACAGTTTGAAGTCGAATTTGAATGTGATTAGAAAAAAAATGCATGTGTGCTGCAAAATAATTACAAGAAAATGTAATTCAAAAAGACTTACAAACTCAGGACATAAGCCTACTTTGAATGAGTCTGCTAAATCCTTTACTTAATTAATTAACTTACTGAATCTGTCTAGCGTAAGACCCTTTTTTTCTACTCTTTCACTGAAGTATATTTAATAATCTAACAGTGTTAATTACTAATTATTAGTGTTTAATTAAGCAAAAGGTCTAAAAGTGTAATTTGTTTGTGAATCAGACTGATTGAGCTCCATGTGTTTTATTCACTAAAAAGAGCCGGCTAATAAGAGTCATTTGTTCATGAATCAGATTATACTATAGTAATATTTTGCTATATAATATAAAAAATAATAATAATTTAATACTACGCAATAAATGCAATTACTTTTTCATACTTTAAAGGTTCCCTGTATAATTAGCCTCAATACCTTAGAGAGAATTTCTCCTGTTGGTAAGCAAAATACACGTTGTGACTGAAATCAGAATCAGAATCGATTTAATCAAATCTGAATTGACTTGAGAGCTAGTGAATCAGAATTGGATTGATTTGGGAAATTTGTATAGATACCCAGCCCTTAGTTTGCTCGAGTCGTGTCACAGAACTGCACACTCTTGTTTTTTTTTTCTCAAGCCTGAGGTTTTACAGAATCTATTTTTGATTTTTTTGGGACTTTTACCACAGAGACAAGAGGCAGTGATTAGCCAGCTGCCAGTCCGCTGTAGTGGAGCTCAGGAGCTGTGACTGGCAGGTAGGTATCACGGCAATTCACTCCCATCTTTTATGACAGCTCGAAAATTAGAGATGGCTTGTCAGTGACAATGGCAAAAAAAGAGAGATGGATTTAAGACAGGCGATGGCCGATAACGCCAATGCCTCCTCAGAAATTCCTGTCTGGACCTAGAGATAATCCCAGAGCTGTTTTCTCCAGCACAGCCCTCACCGCACCAAGGCCGCATCTCCAAACTTAAAGGAACATTTGCCGCTGCGTTCCTTCTTTAGGGTGGGGAAAAATCTTTACGCAAAGATTGAAGACGTCAAAGCTAATTCGCCTCACAGTGCTGCAGCAGCTTGAAAAGCTCGACTGGAGTGTCGAAACAGAACCAGGGGAGTCTGCTGGAAGAGGCTGCTTGTTGAATATTTTAAACGAGGGGTGGGAGGGTGCGACTCCTCTGGTGCAAGAACTTCAAACAGCAGGCGTCTCTCCCATCTGTCCACAGTGAGAACGCATTTACATTTCCTGGCCGCCAGGGATACAGTAGAGCAAGTTTGCTGTAACCGGATTTAAATATAATTTCGCCAAGGTTAATAGCCATTTCTGTTGCTCATGAGGGCTGTTTAGGCTTTTTCAATAATTTAGGAAGGCGGCAATCATTTAGAGTTCTGTCGGCAGCCTTTTGAAGGAGAGGTGCCTCTTTTGAACACTCCTTTGGGACTCGTATTCCGGTCCATTTGGGATAATTCTTCTTTAATGATGATTATGATGAGGTGGTATTTAGTGTTACAGAAAATTAAAAGTTGTTATACAATAACTGCTGTGCCAATGACTTTTGTCTGTCTAGCTTGATAATTATTCAGTTGGTTTGTGCTCCCAAGGATGTCCAAAGGCTCATTTTTTTAAAAGATGAAGAGCATTTTAAACATTTGATTAAAGTTCACTAAATATTCAAATTCTGTGTTCATCTCATGTTGTTACAAACTTGTATCACTTTGTTCTTCCATTAAACACAAAAGGAGAAATTCTGGTCAAACAAGCACTCTAAAAGTCACAAAAGTATTATTTGTGTGAAAAATAGACCGAAAGTTTTGTTGTTGTTAAAGGAGCCACAGCGTCTGGATCATTTGAGTGAGTTGAACTTGTGGACCAGATTACTCAAGATTCATGAATAATTCAAACCAGTTTTAGTTGACCAGATCAGCAGATGCATTGATTCAGTGCTGCTTCTCCCACCAATGCACTGAGATCTAAAGTGAATTTCAAAATAAATCGCATAACTAATTTTGAGAAGGAGATAAATAATTTTAATTCCAGCTTGCTTCTAACACAAAAATGTGATATGGCAAATGATCCTTCAGAAATCATTCTAATATGCTGATTTGGTGCTCAGATATTAATAATGGTTATTTTTATTATTATCAATGTTGATAAAGTTCAATGAATACCATTTATTTGAAACTGAAATTTAAAATGTCAATTTTTTCTTCTTTTTCTTTGTCTTACTTAACCTTGTAATCTGACTTACACTACCATTTAAATGTTTCCACAAAAGTATTAAGCAGCTGTTTTCAACATTGCTAATAATGTTTCTTGAGCAGTAAATCAGCATAATAGAATGATTTCTGGAGGTTCATGTGACCCTTCAGAAAGGCTCCACTTTTATGGAACTTTTGCATCCTTTATGAAGCTTGAAAGCTCCAGTTCTTTGAAACTTCATTGCAATTGCAATTAGAAAAGAGTATGTTCCACAGAGAGAGAGAGAAAAAAAAAAGAACTCAAATGGGTTTGGAACAACACCGAGGTGAGTAAATAAGTGAATTCCTTTTATAAAATCATATTATGAACGATTCAGTGCCCACTTCTATTTGTCCACAGACTTGATCTCACTCCTCCAGACCTCTCTCCCCCGAATGATGTTCCTTATTGGCTATGCTAATTGCTAAATTCATATCTGCAGAGAGTTTCCTTCACCTTCAGCCCGTGTCTGTCTTTAGGAGATTAAGGCAAAAGTGTATCCCATGATGCAAATCTCTGCGATCTAAATCCTTTGGCATGCTCTGCTGACTCCCCCTAACTCAGCTCTGCTAACACACACACACACACACGTCATGGCCTAACGGAGCCCTCTTGTCAACTTTTCAAAGGCTGCTGCTCAACCAGTGCCCATCTGACCTTGCTGAACAGAAGTCAAAAAGAGCTGACAGCATTTAGAGATCACAAATGAACTTTATTTGACTTTTCCCTAGCACACATTAATTCAATTATTGCAATAAGAAATATTGATGTTCTAAATTAAAATCGTTTCACCATTTGTTCCTGTAAGCACAACATTTGTCTAATTATTTCTCAATTTCTCTAATGCGCAAATGCTAAAACTATGGAAATACACCTTATTAAATCTTTTAATTATCTCAGACGATCTTACAGTAATGAACCCTGATTTATCAACAGCATTTTATTAGCTCCACTGTTTCGTTGATTGGGACTATTTTAACATTGGTATTGTATTATTCGTGATAAATGGCAGCTATCATTTCTGAATAAAGTAAAGCAATTAGTTGCAATCAGGAATGGGAAAATGTGTTCATTTCTTAAATCAAAACGCCCCTCAAGGATTCCGCAAGTTAATTAAATGTGAGGCCATTTGGAGGTGCTAATTAAGAAGAGTCATTTCAAAGGGTTTAGAGCAGAGCTATGACTAGTAATGAGGATTTTAACCCCTGGAGACTGCTGGCCTGTGACTGCGCTGTGAAGGATCCAATACAGTCGTCCTTAAACACTTTTTGTCGATACATCAGATGCTGATAATTAGGGAAAGCATTAACATATAACGTTAGTTATATATATAACCAAGTTGGTCCGGGTGGTTTACTATGCGACTAGAAACCTCGTTATGTTATGTTATTACTTCGACAAATAGTACATGACTTATTAATTTGTTTTCTCTTTCTAACTAAAGTATACTTTTAATTTGTTTTATATAAAAAAAAAAAAACTAACACCCAAAATGCAAACTTTATTTCTGTTTTTACAGAATCTGAAGATTTGAAGCATTCGATGCTGATAATTAGGGAAAGAATTAACATATAGTGCTGAGGAGGTCCAAGAGGTTTTTCTGTGCGACTAGAAATGTGTAACAGGCAGAGGTAATTCGGAGGTTTTTATTTGTTCTTTTTTTTTTGTACTGATTGTTCATTCATTTTATGATTAATCATTTTATTAATAAACAGTTCCTTTGTGACTGTAAAGTAACTAAATTATCATAAAATAGAATGGGGTTGAATTTTCAGGAAACACATCTGATAGCTTTTGTTATATTTACCAGCATTATTTTAGCATTATTTATATACAAATTCATATTTTGAATTGGGAATTGTAAATTATGCAGTGATTATACAAACGATATATGCATTTTTTATTTTTTATGCCATGGAAATGCATGAAAAATGATCTCTAGTTTAATGTTTTTATTATGCACAATGAAACAGCATTGCCCTCTGAAAGACCTCAAGAACAGCTCTCATAAGCCCGTCCTCAGAAAATCTTCTTGTTTGAGCTCCTAAGCTCCTCTTCCTTCTCACGGAAGAATTGGATTGGTCAATACAGATTTGTAAATATCCCCTCATGAATATGCGGAGGTAAAAACCTATTTTTCCCTGTGAGGACAGCAGTTGTTCTTGCTTAATTTTCTTTTCTTTTTGTCTTTCTTCAAGAACTGTTTTAGGAATCAGTCCTTCATCGACTTATGATTTCCATTCTCTCTGTCTGGCTAGTGGAGCAGCCTAATGTCTAAGTCATGCTAATGTTGAGGGCAGACTAATATAGTGTACTAAATGTAGTCTCCATTGACTTACTGTCTGGGTCTTTGGCACATTGAGTAATTCTGTAATATTTGTGCCTGTTTGTAAAATCCATGAAAACCCCAGCAGATTTCATGTTTAGTGGATGAGTGATTTAAATGTGATTCCTCTCTTGTGGTTTAGTGAAGACTAATGTTGATTTCTTTCTTTCTTGTTTTCTTTTGCATAGTGATTGTGTCTCATCCATCAGCTAGATGCTTGAACATGTCCTCCTGAGTTACTCTAACACTTCATGTCTGTCTGGCAAGAACAAACATGCAGCTTTTCACGGCACAAAATGTTAATGGATGGACTGGAGTGGTGTGATTACTTGTGAAATGCTAAATTTCTCCAAATCTGTTTTTAATGAAGAAACAAACTCCTCTACATCTTACTACATCTAATATTTCTGAACTATTTAAAATGACTTATTGTAGTTTTTAGTGTTTTTAATTTATTTAGACAACAGTTTAGAATTGTAATATTGGCCATTTGTTGGTTATTTGGCCATAACATCATAATAAGTATTGGCACATCTGTATCAACTAGAATTGTAATATTCGGTATATGCATCCCTAAATATTAAATAATAATAGTGATTCACAATGTATCCATGATAATACCAGTAGCTGTCATTATTGGAAACAGCAGTATTGCTGTGTGTTTAAGCTGTTGGGAACGTTTTGTGTTGGTTTGATTTAGTTGCAGTTCAACCGGTTTTATTTTTATTTTTTTATTGTAAATTGAACCTGCAGTGTGGAAAAAAAAATGTAGTGGTTATCTGTATCAGCCAAAAAATGTGTATCCTTGCAATGCATATCATTACATACTTTTCATGATCCAGTCACATCCAGATGCATAAAAGCCTCATCCTACAGTTTGTTTGCACTAAACATCCTGTTTTACTTGAAAATGTTGGTATTGAAGTTAAATATGTTGCAAATGTTGTTTGCAGTTGGTTGTCTTTAACATATGGTGGCATTTCAAACTCACTGTTTCCTTGCACCCCACTCCACATTTTATACACACACCACCCAAACACAATTCAGAATGCTGTTTTTTTTCTTATCTATCACAGCTGATGAGAAGCAGTGCAGGTATCAGAATAGGGTTATAAGAGCAATGACAAGAGCAGCAGACCCTTTCTCGCACCTTGCTTCGTCTGATGTGTGTACGTATTACCTTCATATATCCAGCTGAATTAGCAGCATAGACCTCGTCAACACTGCAGTTCAGTGGCCTATTCTTTCCAATGGAGTATTACACACTCAAATCTGAATAAGTAGATCTGTGATCCACCATGACAAAGTGTGCCAGATGCACAAATATAGTTTCATCACACTTTTCTTTAGCTGTTAATTAAACAAACAAAAAAAATAAAATAATGTGAACACTGTGATTGCATATCATACACTTCATTACTTTGATCAAAAACATTATCAAGAAAAGGCTCTACAACCTTAAATTTGTGCCCAACTTTTTAAAGTTGATGTGAGGGTCTTACAGAGCATCTGCAATCCTGTGGAATTTGATGCAACTGCTGCCACAGCTTTCGTCCTTTCACCTTTGTGAGGACAACGATAAGTCAAGATCTGCTGTGGGCCACCATGTCCTTAAGAGACATCTGGCCTCCCAGAGGATCCAGAGAAGCGGTTTCTCTCAATGCTAATAAAGGATAGAAACGTGCAAATGTTTCTGTTTAGGTCAGGTGAGAATAAGGTCATTTTTGGATTGTGGGGTTAGTCCGCTTTTATGTGGTTCAGATGTTCTCCAAGTAGTGTGGCCTACTGGATAAAGTTTAGGGTGTTAGTTTACCCCCAAATTAAAATTCTGTCATCATTTACTCACCCTCATGTCATTCCAAACCTGTATGACTTCATTCTTCTGTGGAACACTTTGAAGAACTGTTTTTGTCCATTAAATGAAAGTCAGTGGTGTCCAAAAACATCATTGTTTTTGTATAGACAGAAGCCACTAAGACATTCTTCAAAATATCTTATTTAATGAAGAAGTAAAGTCATGCAGGTTTGGAACAACATGAGGGTGAAGAAAATGATGGCAGAATATGTGAGCTATCCCTTTAAGGCTCCACTGTTTGCTTTCCCATTGGTTGTTTCTGAAATCCTTGACTACGTACTACTTGGCTTTAGTATTGCTTTAAAGTGATGGATGCTAACGTGTTCTCAACTCTCTGAATCATTCAGTCAAGGTTTAGGGCTCTTTAAGTGCTTCCCGGCTTTTATCACAAAACTAATCTTGTTTGTTGACCTGAAAAATCTCCTTCCCAGTATAATTTCACAATTCTTAAGACTGTCATCCATATATATTTTTTTTTCTTCAGGTAGGGGTAAAATATATATATTTTTTTGCTTTGGGAAGTACCCTTAGAAGAAGACCAGAAGATATATTAAATGGTTATATTAATGCCCTTATTAGTATTTTTAAAATTAATTTTACAGTACTTTATTACTTTTTGATGATTATTATTATTTTTACTATTATTATTTTTTTTTCAGAGATGTATAGAGAAAATGTACAAGAATACAAACATTGTGGTACAACGAGCACCTTAATTTTTATCTTTCTTGTTTAAACTTTTTAACTGATTTATGGTGACATTTTGGTGTTACCCTGTGGCCTGGTTGGTTAGAGGGAGACAGACTTGCGTCAACAATGTTGGTAGTGCAAGGAAGCATCACAGTGTGCACACAAACCGATTGTGTGTAACCAACCTGAAACAGAACAGTGTGCTGAGACATGGCTTTAAAAATTTTACTAATTTAACTTCACACAGCATCTTTAAACACAGTTTAATTAATTACCTGAGACATTAAAGTAATTAACATTCTCTTAAAACTATTAACGCTTGTATTTACAGTGACACTGAATGATGAGAGCTGAGGATGATAAAATTGTAGGACTGATTTGAGCAGTTAAATGGTTTTAATCCAGATTGACTTGTGAGAGGAAATAGAGAATTAGATTTTTATGCCATTCTTTGACATCTCTTATCTCATAATTATGAATTGTTTCATAATTTGCCGCATAATTATGACATATCAACATTTTATGCCATAAGTAATTTACCAAAGCATGAGTTTTTTTATTATTATTTTTTCTTTCTTGTGTGGTGGAAATATGTTTCCATAGATGTATAGATGTTTTAACTAACTATATTACTACATACTTATTTACTTTTATTTGTTTGTTTGTTTGTTTTTTACATGAGTACAGGTGCATCTCAATAAATTAGAATGCCGTGGAAAAGTTAATTTACTTCAGTAATTCAACTCAAATTGTGAAACTCGTGCATTAAATAAATTCAGTGCACACAGACTGAAGTAGTTTAAGTCTTTGGTTCTTTTAATTGTGATGATTTTGGCTCACATTTAACAAAAACCCACCAATTCACTATCTCAACAAATTAGAATACTGCATAAGACCAATAAAAAAAACATTTTTAGTGAATTGTTGGCCTTCTGGAAAGTATGTCCATTTACTCTACGTGTACTCAATACTTGGTAGGGGCTCCTTTTGCTTTAATTACTGCCTCAATTCGGCGTGGCATGGAGGTGATCAGTTTGTGGCACTGCTGAGGTGGTATGAAAGCCCAAGTTTCTTTGACAGTGGCCCATGCAGCTCATCTGCATTTTTTGGTCTCTTGTTTCTCATTTTCCTCTTGACAATAAAGATTCTCTATGGGGTTCAGGTCTTGTGAGTTTGCTGGCCAGTCAAGCACAGTAACACCATGGTTATTTAACCAACTTTTGTGCTTTTGGCAGTGTGGGCGGTGCCAAATCCTGCTGGAAAATTAATTCAGCATCTTCAAAAGGCGGGTCAGCAAAAGGAAGCATGAAGTGCTCCAAAATGTCTTGGTAAACGGGGGCAGTGACGGTGGTTTTCAAAAAAACACAATGGACCAACACCAGGAGATGCATTGCACCCCAAAATCATCACAGGCTGTGGAAACTTAACACTGGACTTCAAACAAAACATGGTTTATGTGCCTCTCCACTCTTCCTCCAGACACTGGGACCTTGATTTCCAAATGAAATACAAAACTTGCTCTCATCTGAAAAGAGGACTTTGGTCCACTGGGCAACAGTCCAGTTCTTCTATTTAGCCCAGGTAAGACGCCTCTGACGTGTCTGTGGTTCAGGAGTGGCTTAACAAGAGGGATACGACAACTGTAGCCAAATTCCTTAACACATCTGTGTGTGGTGGCTCTTGACGCCTTGACCCCAGCCTCAGTCCACTCCTTGTGAAGTTCACTCAAATTCTTCAATCCATTTTGCTTGACAATCATCATAAGGCTGCGGTTCTCTCGGTTGACTGTGCATCTTTTTCTTCCACACTTTTAACTTCCACTCAACTTTCTGTTAACATCATTGGATACAGCACTCTGTGAACAGCCAGCTGCTTTGGCAATGAATTTTGTAGCTTACCCTCCTTGTGAAGGGTGTCTATGATTTTCTTCTGGACAACTGTCAGATCAACAGTCTTCACCATGATTGTGTAGCCTAGTAAACCAAACCGAGAGACCATTTTGAAGACTCAGGAAAACTTTGCAGGTGTTTTGAGCTGATTAGATGATTGGCATGTCACCATATTCTAATATGTTGAGATAGTGAATTGGTTTTTTTTTTTTAAACGTGAGCCAAAATCATCACAATTAAAAAAAACAAAGACTTAAACTACTTCAGTCTGTGCATTGAATTTATTTAATACACGCGTTTAACAATTTGAGTTGAATTACTGAAACAAAAGAACTTTTCCACGACATTCTAATTTAATGAGATGCACCTGTATATACAGTGGACATCTATTCTATTCTAGTGCCATTTCTCTCTCTCCTTCATCTGCATCATACTTATATACATGTATATGTATACAGTGGGTACGGACAGTATTCAGACCCCCTTAAATTTTTCACATTTTTTAATAAACATTACTTAAATGATTTTAGCAAATGGCTGCAATATATCAAAGAGTGAAAAATGTAAGGGGGTCTGAATACTTTCCGTACCCACTGTATATATATATATATATATGTATGTATGCATGTTTCTGTATATTTGAGCTTCGCTGCATATGTGTTTGGGGTTGTCGACAGTGTGGTTTATGTGTGCGTGTTGGTATTTAACTGGTGGTGTCTCCAGAGTGCTGATGAAGATAATTACTGTTGAGGCAGAGTCTCAGGGGAGATCAGACACCTGCCGCCCCCCTCTCACCGCCTCCTCCTGGAGCTCAGCGCTCGCGCCCCTGATGCCCACCTCCCGGTTCGGATGCACCTCAACCTCTCTTTGCCCTTGAGTGAACTGATAACCTGTACAGCTACAAAGTGGGCTCCTGCTAAATTTAGCGAGAAGGGGGAAAATAAAACAATTACCGCTAACATTTGCAAAGAGGTTGCCATGGAGCTCTTTTAGCACTTCCACAGTCTGGTTAATCAAGCGGGGCCGGAACCGGGAACGCCGATAACAACTGACAGACAGAAACAGAAAAATATAACTGTTAGGCAAATATCATCTCCTCAGATCAAGACATTTGATATTTTTTAATGTATAATTCTCTCATTAGACTCCAGATTTAGATGTTCATACACCTGACACTTGGTATGTGATGCTACATTGCTTTTCTTGTCTTTGAATGACAAAGGGCTGTGAATCTGAGGATGGTTTGGGAGACAGATTTGAGAGACAGGGTGCTCTGTTCAGTGCCTGATTAGAAATTTACAGCCGCTTTAAATGCTTAAGTTCTTTAAGTCGGGTGAATTCTTATTGACTATTAATGTTTTTATCAATTATCAGTTAGAAAAATCATTCTAAAAAGTGATTTGAATTATATCATTCCTCTGTGATGTTATTGTTATATTTGTGGTGTGGACTTTCCTATTATCAAAGAATTTGAAGAATTATTAAAGGGGTCATATGATATTGCTAAAAAGAACATTATTTTGTGCATTTGGTGTAATGAAATGTGTTTGTGCAGTTTAAGGTTAAAAAAACACATTATTTTCCGAATACTGTACATTATTTACATTATTGTTTATCCTCTATGCCCCGCCTTTCTGAAACGTGTCGATTTTTACAAAGCTCATCGGTCTGAAAAGTGAGGTGTGCTCTGATTGGCCAGCTATCCAGTGCGTTGTGATTGGCCGAATACCTCAAGCGTGTGACGGAAATGTTACGCCCAACCAGACTGTGATGATGCCCTGTCAGGCCGGAGCACGAGACAAAAAAATAAAACCCATTATAAACGAGGCATTTGTTGCATCCAGTGGGGACATAATTACTGATTATAATGACTTATACTGTCTTTTTACATGTTGCGTTGCATCGCGCTGCGTAAACATAAAACCATGTCTGCATTTGTGATCGGAGAAATGACAAACAACAAGCGCTACTCTACAACTGCTCAAAACTCGCGTTTGAATCATCCGTGGCAAATCCTTTAAATGAAAACGACTTACAGACTGAGTCAGAACAGCCGGCTTGTAGTCTTATCTAGTTGACTCTTAACTTTTATAAAGAATATCTCTTTGGATTTGAGGATTTAGTCTTGCAACTTTACAGATCTTCTTTATGAACCAAGAGCTTGTAACACTCCAAAGAGAAAGGAAAATTT
This sequence comes from Sinocyclocheilus anophthalmus, assembly GCA_018155175.1. Taxonomy (NCBI): domain Eukaryota; kingdom Metazoa; phylum Chordata; class Actinopteri; order Cypriniformes; family Cyprinidae; genus Sinocyclocheilus; species Sinocyclocheilus anophthalmus. Next base: position 443,937 of record JADLZN010005611.1, read on the forward strand.
TTTTAATTGCATCATATGACCCCTTTAACAGTTTATAGTTGTAGTTGTTGTATTTATCAACCTTGGTGTGAAAACATCATAATTAAGTTCCATATGTTGACATTATATAGCAATTGCTAAGTCAAAATTATAAGGAACAACACTTTCAAAGCATCTGTTAATCTTGGTTAATGCTAATTTCTACATACTTTTTAAACATGTAAAGACGTAAAAACGTAAACTTGAGTACAAAAAAAATAAAAAAATTACAATATGAAACAGGAGGGAATATAAATCTACTATTTTTATTATTCTTGTTAATCTCATCGTGAATTACCTTGAGTAATTGTGTATTTAGTCTTAATCATGAAAATGTTGACTTATGAATTGTGTACCACATATCACACTATTACTAATGCAAAAAAAGAAAGAATTTTTATATTTTTTTTTCATTTAGTTGTCAGTTAGGCCTGTTAGCTTAGCATAAAGCTAACAAGTTACATGCTACGGAATCACTGAACACTTTTAATTCAGCTCTTGCTCACCTCAAGTTGTTGAACTCTCTCTCTGTCTCTCATGTTTCTTTATTAATATTCATTTTTGGAAGTTTATTCATGTAAAGCACACTTTATGTTTATTGCTGATGCAATGAAGCATAATCTTTTGAGAAAACAGCACTGATTTCCCATATGAATTAATAAAAAGCAGTGAACCATAAGCCCATTGTGCCCTAGACGGTCAGAAATGAAACCCTCATCTGTGAAGTCTAAATAAAATCCTTCAGCTATGTGGCTGACTGAAGGTAAATGTTGCTCTGTCTGTCAGTGCACATGTTATCAGCATGTTACCATGCTACGCAAAGAATCCGAAATTTCTCAGGTTATCTGCAACTTTTTTTTGTCATAAATATGACATAGAAAAAGTACTAAAGTGCACAAAATGCATAGTTTCATGTGTGAGGCAGCTTTATTTCCTAATGTCCTTTCACTGAACCTTTCATAAGTTGCTATGTTAACAACAGCTAGCTTGTACAACAGGGAGCTGTTTCCAGTTTTAAATATGACGGTATCCACCCCCATACAGAGGTAAAAATATACATCGAATGCTACACCATGGCTATTATGAATGACCCTCAGAGGACTCAGCAGATGCTAACCATGAAAATAATACCTTTCTGTGGAAAAAGCCATGTTCAATAGCTGACAATGGTATTGTGTACTTCAGTATGCTTAGGAGCATACTTAGATTTTCGTTGACGCATTATGCATTTTTATATATTTATATATAAGCATACTGAAGTACACTTAACCATTGCTTTATAGAAGATTAAATTCAATAATGTTATTCATTAGCATATATTATATATATTATATATATATATATATTATATATATATATATGTATGTAATTGGTTAGATGTCAACCAAGATCTGTTCACTAGTAAAACCAATAATATTAATCAGATTAAATATTTAACATGATTACTGTTTAGTATTTTTTAGTCATAAAATTTTAAATAGTAAGTAAACAAGTAAATATACATATATGTGGAAAATTATAACTATGAAAAAGTAAAAATGTAAATGCATAATTAGGTATGAAATATATTCATAATATATGGCTATATGATGTATAGGGATGATTCAAATTATTATCTCAATATTTATTAATATCAAGATTGTTTTCAATACAAAAATAAATATACTAATCAAACTCTATTAAAAAAAAATAAAAAAATATCACTATAGTTATACGTCTCAAAACTCAAAAACGTTACTTTTTGGCAATGTATTCAATTTGTTTGATTGTTTAGATTGGTTCCACATTTATACTGATAATAGTCTATATCTGTGCTTACTGAAAAAAGTGAAGAGGGATTGTACAACGCACGTTGTCAGGGAAAGTATTTGACATCTACAAGACTAAAACTTACCAATTCGAATCCCTTCGTGATCTATTTATTTCCCATGAGAAAGTGCTGTGAGCACAAATGCAATGGCTATGAATCAGAGTTAATTTAGTTCAGTGTAGCAAGCACAGGCAAACGCGCGTGATGTATAGTAGGTGAAAGGATGAAATGAGGGTGTTGAGGAATGAGATAGTGAATCATCTGTCTTTATCAACGAGCAAGTGAATTAAGTGAGGAGTGATTGAAGGAAATGTTTTATGTCTGTCTCTCTCTCTCTCTTCCTCTCTCTCTCTCTCTCTCGGTTCTGTTCCACATGGCACACTTCATGGGGACTGAGGTATAGCGGGACATTTATGACATCACCAAGACAGGATAGAGTGAGTGCCACATTGTCATTGTAGACTCAAAACTGTGCACCCACGCGCCTCCTGTGGACTCATGGGATTGATGAGCACAAGGCCTCAAGAAAGCAATTCCAATGGCCAGGACGTTTCCATGCTTGGAAAATTCTAAGTGTAGACTTTTAAGAAGGCAATGTTTTAAAGTGTGACTATAATTGTGTTCACTTCTGAGTGTATACTTTTGGTCCTTGTGCACCTTGTTTTGGTTTTTTTCAATAGTAAGTGTAAGGATAAAAGAAACGAATACTTTGATCTCCGCAGAGGCAAACAAGCACTGGCATCTTCAGGGACACCCCACAGGGGGTGGTGCGGGGAAAGTCTCTACAATCAGATGCATCGTGCCTTTTCCCATCCCTCCATCCCATGGATTTCACTCAAAATGGTCAAGAATATATGTTCTAAATGAATGCAAATAAGATTTACAGTCAGTTTGGTTTCATTTAAATAGTTTCAGGGCAAGTGGTACAATAGTCTTAATCTTACTAAAAGATAATACAGATCCTAAGAGTTAAGAGAAACTTCGATCACCGTAGAGAACAATCCCATGCAAATTACCTTTTGTTCCCATTGAGGTGTAGACCAACCCAGGTCTGGGACCTGCTTAATGCAAATTCCAATTGTTTGTACAGGCCTCCATTTGGAGGATGTTTTTTCTTAGTTTTGTATTTAAAGGGTTGCAGCAAAAGGGTCAGGGCGATTCTGTAGCCAGAATGCCCGTAGTACAGAGTATCTCCACATACTCTGTACTATGTATTTTTCTAATACATCTAATACATTTCATCTCAGGTATGCATTTTACTCTTAGAATCGTCTTTGAGAATTTGATGTCTTGTACTGATTTAATATTGTTGAATTGGCTATGGAGATAATTGGCATAACACATATTTACCTGACTGATAATAAATTGGTACATTTGATTTATTCTGACTCACTCTAAAGTTATTTTCTCACAGTAGATTAAGTGAAGTAGTATGCTTCCGCAAAGCTGCATCCAGGGTTAAGGGCATACTAAATCTCAGGTTAGATGGAGCATGGGCACATCAGGTGAGGTTATGGGTTTCTGACTAACCGCTTGAACTTAGTTTAAGTTGTACTCAGTTACGTTAACCATGTGTATGATTTCAGCTTTAATTAAGTTGTACGTGGTTATAATAATTATTGGGGTCTAGACTAAGGGTCTAGAAGAGCCGCTGATTAATATTGGAGTGTTAATTAAGTTGTACGTGGTTATAATAACAATCGGGGTCTAGACTAAGGGTCTAGAAAAACCGCAGATTAATGTCTGAGCATTACATGGGTAACTGTAGGGGGCTAAACAAACCTACTATTTAAAGTAAATAGTATTAGCCACAAAACCTCTGAATAAGGATCAAACTGGCGAGTTTTGTGATCGTGGGGCCCACGTAGAGCGGCCGCCGTGAGGCATCCTAAGCGACATAGATTCCTAATGAACGAGGAAAAAATACAAAGTAAAGAGTTAATTAGAATAATCGATTGTAAGAATAATCAGAGACCGACAAACAACCAATGTGCCTTTCAACCTAAATTAGAATTCAGATACTAAAATGGAGTCAGATTGAGTTAAACCTAAATTGAATAACTCTGCGCGCTGAAAAGACCGAACACGCAAGAGACCTTCATCCGCCACTGGATACCTTCCTTGGACCAGGTGCGTGGACCTTACATAAGCATTTGAGACAAACCTATATTACGTCCCCATAGTGTGCACTTCTACGTGTGTGCTTCTGTAGTATTTGAATTTTGAGTGTATACTTCCAAAGTGTACACATCTTGTAGCCTTTAATAGAGTGCAGTTCTGATGTGTTTCATTAGTATACAATTCTGAGTGGAGAGTTTTGTAGAATTCCCTTCTGTATGTACTTCCATAGCGTGTGCGTCACCATAGGTGTTTAGCTTTCACATCAACTAATGTATACTTCTGTAGTATGCACTTCTGAGTGTACCCTTCAGTGCTCTTTCACAGCCAGGCAGCTTTGGTGGGCACCCTCATTATTCTCCATTGAGACATGTAGACGCTCAATTAGCAGAAGCCATAGAGAGTTGTTCAAAAGCACGACTTAACAAGGTACTTAACTGCATTAAGCACTGTGCTGCTCTGATAAACTGTTTTACTCTCATTCTATAGTGGTGAATAATGGGAAATTGTCTATTTAATGAGTCTTATGGGTTGTTAACTATCACATCCAATGCTCATCAAAGGACGTGATCATGAATGTGTGTGAATATTAACCTAGTGATTAGAAATCTTTGCCTGAATGTAAGACAAGACATGAATGGTCTTGAAGATGCTTTATTACAGTTGATGTCTGTTGTGAAATAACTTCAAAGACCTGCCTGAAAAAATGAATCCAACTGTTTATTCATGGTAGGTCGGACGGAACAGTATGATGGTATATCCCACTTGACGGTATGACAGTGTATCAATGTGCCGGTTGAAATTTGGTCTAGTCTCTGATCTGTCAAATATGTAATGACATATTGTGACACTTTTTGACTCTAGGTTCACATACAAAAGAGTAACGTTACTGTGTTTTTAGTACATATATGCCATGGCACTAGCATATTTTTTTGACATGTACCATGTTCCATGGTATTTTGGAAGTACGTTGGAGTACCATGCAAATAGCATGAGATATGAATTTCAGTGCTATTGCATGTATCAAAATACCATGGTATTACCATCTGATACCATAGCATGAAAAACATGCAACATCTGCATGAAATACTACTATTTATTGTTTACTAACTGTAAGTTCATCTGCTTCAAGAACAATGCTGTAATTACATCACTTGTGAGAAATGTCATGTTGCTTTTAAGTTGCTAAACTATTTTACTGATAAAATCGTCAGAGCAGCGCTGACAACACGTTTCTGTGCACGTGTGTTTCCGTGTGTGCGAGTGTTCATACTGTGTGTGAGTTTGTATGGGAGAGAGAGAGAAGGAGAAAGAGAGTATAGACTTGATCGGTGTCGCGTCGTAGCTGTGTGGGCGGAGTCGGTGTGGGGGAAAACAGTCCTTTCCCCCTCATTGGAACAGCATGGTGTTGACTCAGAATGGCCTACATAAAATTATTTCTGTCGACAGAGCAACATACGCATAAAAACTGAGCCGCATTGGGTCGGACTGTCCGTACGGTATCTGTGACTGGACAAACGACCCAGCGGAATGGCCAGAGGTGTCGTTTCCCGACATTTTTTGTTACCTAATTGAGCAAGAGACCGCTTAGGCTACTACAAGCCTTGAGACGGCTTGTAAAAGTAAACATTTGTCGTTTTGTTCTGCTTAATTTTAATAAAGTGATAAAGACTTAAGTAAAAGCCAGTCGTATGTTCTTATTGATATAAAAAAAAAATTAACATTGACAAAACAGGTAACATTAAAGTCCACTGAAGCGCCTTGAAATGTGCAGCGTAATTCTATGTGGTGTGTGCTGCGGCTGCCTAATCATTTTCACAAATACAGTGGGTACGGAAAGTATTCAGACCCCCTTAAATTTTTCACTCTTTGTTATATTGCAGCCATTTGCTAAAATCATTTACGTTAATTTTTTTTCCCTCATTAGCATGTAACACCCCCCCCCCATGGGGGGGGGGGGGATTTGCCAGAAAACACAGAATTGTTAGACACTTCTACTTTTTCCAGTTTATAAAAAACAGAAAAAAAAACTGTGAAATTACAATTGGTCTCCTCAAGCTATTCAACCCCTTTGCTCCACGAATTTAGTAAACACCTTTTGCGATCTAATCACGAGCCAGAATTCTATTTTCTGCGGAAGTGCAACAGTGTGTTCATACACCTGGCTTTGGGGATCAACCTCTGCCACTCCCTCCTTGCCAGGACATCCCCTCCAGCTTCTGTCAGGTGGATGGTAAAACGTTTGGTGGACAGCCATTTTATCTTAGGTCCTCACTTTTCTTTCACACTAGATGCTCCTTTGGTTTAAGAGAGTCAGGGCTCGCTTGGCCATTCAAGACACAGTCACAGAGTTGTTGTGAATCTACTCCTTCGTTATTTTAGCTGGGTGCGTAGGGTCATTGTCTTGTTTGGAAAGGGTAACCTTCGGCCCAGTCGGATGGTCCTGAGCACTCCTGGAAGGTTTTTCGTCCCCAGGATATCCCCTGTACTTTGGCCGCATTTCAATCTTTTCCCTTTCCCTTGATTGCAACTAGTCGTCCTGTCCCTGCAGTTGAAAAACACCCCCACAGCATGATGCGGCCACCACCATGCTTCACTGTTGGGATTGTATTGGACAGGTGATGAGCAGTGCCTGTTTTTCTCCACACATACCGCTTAGAATGAAGGCCAAAAAGTTCCATCTTGGTCTCATCAAACCAGAGAATCTTATTCTCCCATCTTGGAGTCTTTCAGTGTTTTTTTTTTTTCATGTGTCTTGCACTAAGAGCAGCGCTTGCCGTCATCGTGACTCGTGCGCTCGGCATAAAGCCCCCGACTGGTGGAAGGGCGGGGTGGGGGGCGTGATGGGTGACTTTTCTACAACTTTCTCCCATCTCCCGACTGCATGTCTGGAGCTCAGCCACAGTGATCTTTGTGTTCTTCTTTTCCTCTCTCACCAAGGCTCTTCTCCTCCTATAGCTCAGTTTGGCCAGATGGCCATCTCTAGGAAGGGTTCTGGTCGTCCCAAAACGTCTTCCATTTATGGATTATGGAGGTCACTGTGCTCTTAGGATCCTTAAGTGCAGCAGAATTGTTTTTGTAACCTTGGCCAGATCTGTGCCTTGCCACAATTCTGTCTCTGAGCTCTTCAGGCGGTTCCTTTGACCTCATGATTCTCATTTGCTCTGACATGCACTGTGAGCTGTAAGGTCTTATATAGACAGGTGTGTGGCTTTCCTAATCAAGTCCAATCAGTATAATCAAACACATCTGGACTCAAATTTAGGTGTAGAACCATCTCAAGGATGATTATAAGAAATGGACAGCACCTGAGTTAAAATATATGAGTGTCACAGCAAAGGGTCTGAATACTTAGGGACCATGTGATATTTCAGTTTTTTTTCTTTTTTAATAAATCTGCAAAAAATGTCAATAATTCTGTGTTTTTCTTTCAATATGGGGTGATGTGTGTACATTGAGGAAAAAAAAATTAACTTAAATGATGTTAGCAAATGGCTGCAATATAACAAAGAGTAAAAAATTTAAGGGGGTCTGAATACTTTCCGTACCCACTGTACATACCCTAAAATAAAGATAACATGAAAATATGTATATAAAATACCAAAAAACATGGTTATTGGTTACTATAGTTAAACCATGGTAGCCAAAATTTAACCATTGTTTTGCTACACTAACCATAGTTTAACCATGGTATTTGTTGTAAAACTGTGGTTATAGGCTACAATTGGTAATAAAACCGCCCCAAAAAAACATGGTTAGCTTACTATACTTTTACTATAGTAATACCATTGCTAATTTTCGTAAGGGATTGTGTATGATAATATGAAATAAATGTTTTAATAGATTATGACGTCACAAAATATCAGGGAGGGAGATTTGTTTGATTGCGATGCGAAGGAGGGTTACTGTAAGCCCCATCAGAACTGGGTTGCGTTGCAGGGGGACGGGACTAACGACAGATCATTGCAGTGTATCAGTCATATACATCGTCAGATCAGTTTTTTAGAGGTACAGAACGCCACACAGCAACTTTTCGGCATTGCACAAAGCAAAAATCAATCGAAATCATCACAAAAAGTAATGATTAAGCGCCTAACAAGCAAGGTACCCTCCTTGCGTTCATTTCCGAAAAATGGTGTTTTGTTTTCCCCCCCCATTCGGCATAAACGGTTAGTAACTGTATTTTGTGGGCGTTAAAAAATCTCCCAAGCACTGCCGAACAAGTCTATGGGTGGCGTTCCATCTTATAAAACTAATTCTTGTGGGGAACAACCGGGACATATTTTTTTCTTGTTGCTTACTATATTTATTTTCTTGGTCAGTGTCATTGTGGGTTTTGGTTGTTTTGCTGTTGTAAGCTGTAAAGACCTTTGAAATAACGGAAATCGTTTGGCGAAGTGATCTGGGCATGTAATGTGGTCAAGACCTGCCTGGAACTACTTTTGCTGTCCGTTTCCCTGAAAATAATTGCACACCTTAGAACATTCATCAGCCACTCAGGCTCAAGCATTCAACAGCCCCGTAGTATAAGATATAGTTTAATGAATAGGGTAAAAACTATTTTATTGAATAGGCGTGGTCACAATTTTGCAGACAAAAAAGGTTCATTGTCAACATAGTGTAGTGATACACAAAGCATCCATCATGTTTTAAAAACAACCAAGCAGAGGTTCATATCATATAATATTTTATTCACGACTTTTATTAATGAAACCATGCTGTTAATGTCTTTGTGTTTTTAGTTAGTGAGGGTAAGTCCCAGAAGATGGCTGAACCTGCAAGAGTACCAGAGCAAGAAGCTGATGCAGGACAGTGGCGTGACCGTACAGCACTTCTTTGTGGCTGACACTGCCTCTGAAGCCCTGGAGGCCGCCAAGAGACTCAGTAAGTGTCCTTCTCATTCTAAACTGCTCGCTATTAAGTGTCTAAACATAGTGCAGCTTTTTTGAAGTCTCTAATAGCTTTCAGTCAACAATGTGATTACATGAATAACACTTCGTTGATAACATGCTAATGTGGTGATGTTTATTTGTTAACTCGATTGGTGCTTGTTTGCCGAGATCTGGCCTCCCACACATTGAGCTGGGGTATGTGGGATTAGCCAATGAGAACGAAGAACACAAATTGCATTGATATTTTTGCTTTTATTCTGGTGGACATGCCTTCAAGGGTCATCAGTTCTGAAGATCTTCTCTTATTTCTTCTGCTTTTCTTCTGTTTACGTGGTTTGTTGCTCCCTCACTGTTTTATCCATGCATGGTTATTCTTGTTTTCTTTCATGCCTTTTTATTTATTTCTAAGCATGTGAGCTTCTGTTTCTGAGACAAGCACTTTTTATATGTGGCATTTCTGGTGATGGCTGGGATGTACCGGTGCAGTCCGGGCTAAATCCAAGAGGTGGACTAATGTCTGTTGGTGCCGGTTTTCTAAACCTCATATGGTTTCATGTATGAGAGACTATGGAGGCTTTCCAGAGGCTCACAGCTGTAATCTTCTTCTTATCTCACTATACACAACAGGCTTTAGCATTTCATTTCGAGCATTCCCTTTTCCATTTTCTTCAGCATTCCATTTTCTTCAGCCCTTACCATGTATGACTAAATATTTTCTTTCAAATGGGGTTTGTTGTTCATAGGAGTTAGATTTTTACAGCCCAGGTGCTGTTTCAGGTCAAATATTGAGGGTGAGGCAATGACATATTTTTTTCTGACTCAATTTGGAACATATTTCGAGATGGCATTTCCAGTCCAGCACATTGAGTGTTTCAGTCTGGTTCCTGTGGGATAGGGCAGGGCCCGGGCGCAGGTGACATGTACGAGGCGACCAAGCGAGACGTGAAGGATTTCTGTGACTGCGATATTGCAGTGAGCTGTTCTCCCCAGTGGAGAGATGCCACCCCACAGTTGGGCCCACTTACCCATGCGGCAATTCAGCTGACAGCTCAATTCGAGCTCTGCAGTTTAGTGCTCCTCAACTACAGCAAACAATACTTTTGAAAGCATTCCTTTTTTGTTTTTTGATTTTCTTGCAATACGACAAAGTGTTGAAAATATACAGCTGCACTAGGCATGTGACTGTATCAAATATTCATGATGCGATTAATTGCTAATGCTTTTATCACGGTATACGGTATTATCACGATATTGAAATTTAGTTGCAAAAAAAGTGTTGTCATAATAAAGTATAACAGGTTTAATAACTTTTTTCTTATAACATAAAAGAAACTGAACATTTAAATACAATAAAGCAATACACGAAAAATGTATAAAGTAAATCATTTCACACAGATTAAAGTACAAAAGAATTATGAAGACCAATAGGTAACACCTTACAATAAGATCTCATTAGTTAACCTTAGTTAATGCACTAACATGAACAATGAGCAATAGCTACATTTGCTACAGAAGTTATTAATCTTTGTTAAAAAAATACAACTGTTCATGTTAGCACGAGTTCATTAAATAACACAGTAGCAACTTTTGATTTCAACACCGTGTTATTAAATAGGCCTATTGGAATTACCTAAGATTAATGAATGTTTAGAAGAATTTTCATTGGCAGTTGTTTAAAGGGGTCCCAATTATGATTTTTGCACCTAAAAAAAAGCAAGGTTGTGCTCTGATGCCCGCTATCCGTTCATTGTGATTGGCCGATATCTCAAGCGTGGACGGAAATGTTAACGCCCCATACATACCTGTGAATGTAGGGCCTGTGCGAATTAATTGGAAGATCAAATCGAAACTCGCAAATATTGGACGTTGCGATGTTCCGACTCGCAAAGCCTGCGATATAAGACGGAAATATTACCAAGCCTGAGTTGCAGTCTTATAACCCAATAGAATGAGCGCACCTCTGTTCGCACTCCCCCTCAGCACTGCTCTAGCCAAATGCTAAACAACCCAACCATTAAAAAAAAGAAAACCCGTAATAGCTGGCGAGACGAGTTGGGATTAAATGGGCGTCTACTTGACTGGTCAGAGTCGATCGTTAGTCACATTAAAAACTACAGAAACCGTATCAACCTTAAAGCTTCCGAAATGACAGACAATTGAACAAAACAGGTATTTCCACATAGCGCGTCCAGCGCATATCAAAAGCTCCAGTAATCTGTTCTGGTTTTCAGTACTGGAGAATACAAGATAACATTCTTAGATTTTTTATGTTAGTACGGTTTTAACGTTATTTTACGCATATTTATCCCACAAAAGAATTCATTTGAAATAAGTTTTATAATGCAATGTTTGGCTATTCCCAATTCAGAAGAGTGCACACAAACAGCCTGTTCCTGGGAAGCCTTCCCTCATTCCCTCCTCGCGCCTCCTCTTGGCCCCCATGGCGCCTGGCCTCCCTCCGATCCCGCATCAACAAGGACGCCCGTTCCCTCTTGCCGCACTCACGCAGCCTGTCTCCTAATGCTCTTTAGAACTCGCACCCGCTCCGCACCGGCAACTCCCAAAGAGCGCATCTGGCAGTGTGGATGAGGCTTGACGCACGCGCGCAGCCTTTCTCGTAATGCTCGTTTATACTCTCACCCGGCTCCACACCGCAAGTCTCCAAGAGCGCATCTGGCAGTATGGATGAGGCTTGAGGCTTGGCGCACACGCGCAACCTGTGTCGACTCGCGCCTTGCTCCGCGTTTAAAACGAATGTAAATTTAGTCTAACTGCTTTGCTAATTTCACTTGGATGAAATGAAACGTTCAGCACATTTTCCACTTGTTCTTAAAATCCCAAATACTTAAAATGAATAAATCAGCCTATGTAACATATGTAATTCTTTAATAATTGACTTACAGTTCTTTATTTATAAAAAATAAAATATTTTCTGTGAAATTCAGTTATTAAGTTAATTCTGTAAAAGTAGTTTAATACCTTATAATCTTGCCTGCTGAAAAAAAAAAACAATAGAACCCCTCCCAAAACTCAATAACAAATTTAATGGATTTCAGGGTTATTATGGGAATTTGTTTGGTTTTAATGTAAATTATAATGGTGTCTATTTGATGGATTCTTTTGGTGGGATGTAATCTGGCAGATGGCTAACAATGGAACAACAGTAATTCCTATTGGTATAATGCCCAAAACAAAAAGGAATTTTGTAATGGTTTTAATGGAAACCAAAAGAATTTTTGTGATGGTTTCTATTGTTTTTTTCAGCAGGGTAATGATACCCACACTGTGCTGCACATTATTTGCAATATTGAGCTGAAGCTTGACTTTGCAAATTTAAAATCGCAAATTAAATCGCAATATCTGTCAAAAAAAAAATCGCAATTAGATATTCTCCCCAAATCGCACAGCCCTATACTGTGATGCCATGTCCCGGCGCGATGAGACAAAAGCATTAAAACCCATTATGAACGAGGCATTTTTTGCAACCAGTGGGGACATAATTACTGATTATAATGACTTATACTGTGTTTTTATGTGTTGCGTTGCATTGCGCTGCGTAAACATAAACCATGTCTGCATTTTTTTGTGATCGGGGCAAATAGTCACAAAGGACCAAACTAGCAACTAGCTCTACGCTGGCTCAAAAAACTCGCGTTTGGTAATCAGGCAGCTTGAAAAGCAAGATTCCCCTTAGAATATAAAACAGGACAATACACTTACCCAAAGGCTGGTTGAGTCCAGAAGCGCCAGCTGGTCCTTGCAAAGTTGATAACGCCCCCAAGCGGTTTATAAGAAAAAACGAGCCTTTGTGCACAAGAATACGCACTTGTAAAGGCTACCTTCTGCAGGTTCAGGAAAGACAGTCCCCTCCATCAAAGAAAAAAGCGCTTCAAACACATTCTGAAAATATTTGGGTTGCAAAAAAAACTGTTCTGGAAAACGTGTTGTAAGCAGAGAAAAAAAATACCACTTAACCACTGCATGTTCTAATTGGTGTTGTGTTCTTCGTTTGACAGGCCCCCAAAAAAAGTTTTTCACAACGAACACAAGCGTCAACACGCAGCCTTGAGTTGAGCGGCGGCCGTTCGAGCTAGAGTGAGGAACGCCGCGGGTGGAAAGCCATGCGGTGATCCCAACAAGTGTGTTTTCCCCTCAGCGACCACAACGGGTCGCTCTAGGCATGATGAGCAGATATTTCGTCTTCTTTTGGAAGGCCAAACAAGTAGTTTCACTTTCACAACAAAACACAAAGCGTCTCCACGACATGGCGGCGGCGGCAACAAAAATACTACAGCGAGAATAAAAGTTAACGCCTTTCCTTTTCCTTGCGTGAACATTTGGGTGGTTTTATTTGGGCAAATCTTCCCACACAGTGACGTAGACATGTAGGGGCGTGTTAGAATGAGCCGTTTTAGGAGGGTGTGGTTGACTTTTAACTTTTATAAAGAATATTTCTTTGGTTTTGAGATTTTAGTCTTTGCAACTTTAAGGATCTTATCTATGCATGAACAGCTTATAACACTCCAAAGAGAACGGACAACTTGAAATCACATCATATGACCCCTTTACTAATGAATTAAAATAATGTTAACTAATGGAAGCCTTAATATAAAAGTTTGCTGAACCCCATAAGCATCAAAAACATTTTCAAACGAATACTAGTGCATTTTTGTATTTCAGATTACAAACAGCTTTGAACAATACTAGCCCACTTCAAGGTACAATATGTAATTTTTTTGCCGCTAGAGGGCACGTATTCAAAATAGACAAAAGGCGTAGTTTGATGACGCCGTGACTGAGTGTGTGGAATCATGGGAGTTGTCGTCTTCATACCCACAGCCGAAGCAATCTGATGGGACTTGGGCAGAAATCATGTTCATGTATGAGCTAATGATTTATTAACGTAGTAGTTTGAAGCAAGGTGAGGCTGAAAGCTGTTGAAGCGAAACAAGGCCGCTGAATTAGCGCGACACATGACTCGAAAGCAGCTTTTATTATGCCACAGTCGACCGATTCCGCTCCTTCCGGTCGTGTGAATGTGGGGAAAAAAGCAGCATTGTTTTATCATACTAGATACATTTGAAAATTCTGTTATAATGCTACTCTGTGCGGTTGTCGTCACCCATCTATTAAAACACACAACATATTAAAGCTTTTTTGGTGTTTCCATGTTTTCTACAAATCAAAACCGGAAATCGAGGGGTTATGACGTCATTGGCAGGCGACACAATGACACTATAGGCACGGTCCGTGTCACTTGTTAAAATTGCTTATTTCTCTGGATTTAAACATTCTTCGAAACATTTGGGATAATGTAAGTACACAAGTCAGCAAAATATATAACACTGTTCTAGTGGTTTTTGGATATTTTAATAAAAACATCTTACATATTGTGCCTTTAAGTCCTAAAATATTTTGTATTTTGGCGCTGTGGTTAGGAGCCCATAGCGAATACCAATTCTGAATGGGGCGTTTAAAAAATTATTTAATACGTTTCGAAAGTAGCACTTTGGCTTTTGTTACGGGTTTTTGTTTCCATGGTAAAGGCTGCATTTCTGCTGTTCAGCGCCATCTGCTGTCAGAGAGTGAATGTGCACTTTCATTCAGCGCGTCACGCGCTTCTCATCCGTGCTTATTTACATGAGAGCGCACAGCGGTGTTATGCATTGTGACCAGTTGATGGGAAAACTATTCTTAAAATGCATTCAAAAAATCAGAATAATTAGAAATATATAATTATTCACGGTATTTTGAAATACCGGCAACATTTCTAAGCGGCCCTCTGTTTTTGGCATGTTTGCCGTTACTTATTATTATTTATTAATTATTATTATTGGGCCTTATTGTCTTTTTTATTGTGAAGGTTATTTAAACTAATTTTATTTATTTAAAAATTTTTTAAATAATATTTTTACTTTTTTTTATTACATTAAATTAATTTTAATTTTTGGTTTCTATAAAGGAATCATAAGTTAGCAATGCATGCAAGAAAAGAATAATGCAATTTATTATTAAATGTTAATGTACTGTGCTAATTTGGTATTATTATTTTACATGGCCTATATAGAACATTACTTTAGTTTTGGGTTTAGTAATTTCGTTTTTTAATTATTTTTTTTTTAAAGAATTTGTTGAACTTTCATAGATTTTAGTATATATTATATATAAGCTCTTTTAATAGCTTTCCATGGAAACAAGCACATATTTAATCATTATTATAAAAATGCCCACTACAGTCCCCCCCCACCGTTCACTTGAATGTGTAGGAAAAGAAAAAGCACCTTGAACAATCCCTGCTAAACATCCTCCATTCCTGTGTTCCACATAGGAAGGGTCCTACTGCTTTCACAAGACAATGAGACGTGAGGAATTAATGATGAACTTTCAAATTTTAGGTAAAACTATCCCTTAACAGTAGTAGAAAGAATTCATTCGACTTAACGTCTGTGGAAGAAAGCAATGGAAAATCTGTTTCATCCAAGAGACCAGTTTGACAACTGTGAAGAGAGTGGGTGGTTTCTTTTGTTGCCATTCTTTTCTTTATATTTATTTGTTGACTGCTGCAAGCCGTGGTGCCTAATGATCCCACCCTGTTTCTAAAGTTCGGCCCCTTTGTTTTGCACGGAGGCACGGGGGGCTGTTCCATTTAAAACACCCCCTGTGCCTTTAAGTACTCCGGACTGTCAAATAGGCAAGTTCTGATGCATAAACCCTTCATCATCACCAACCGCCCACTTTCTACCTCGAATTATGAGCTCTGCCTGCTGCCAAAACCACACGTGGTGCCACATTACACACCACACACACACACACACACACACACACACACACACACACACACACAAACACCACACTAAGGAGAAGAGAAAAAGATCGGAGGGGAAGATAGAGAGAGACTGAGAGCGGGGTCACACAGCATAGCTAAAATATGCTACCGCTGACTTCTGATTGGACGATAAGTTGGGAACTTTTTGCCACCGAACTGAGACGGTGCAATAAATCAAAGCGAGAATGGTTGCATAGCTCAACCGTAGAAAGACTCTCTCAGACTGTCTCCACCGTGCTCTTGTCCTATTTAAGAGGGAGAGATCTACCCAAGATTGAAAGGTTGGGGAATTGGAGAGGTTCCTCATTTTTGGCTGGAAAACGAGAGGATTTCAACACCTGTAATCAAAAGTGAATTCACCTCAGAGAGAGGCCTTTTTATAGGTAAAAATAAATACACAGGATTATGCGGGTTCTAGTATAACCCCTATTCCCAGAACACCGTCTTCTGACATGAAAGGAAAATAAATGTTAATCATTACTTCTGCCACCTTTCCATCCTGGTACTCGCAAACAGATATTTCTCAGCCAATGAGAACGCTGAATCACATTGGCCTGTTTTGTTTCTGCCGCAGGTCATGTTGACAGGTGCATCTACTGGGTAAATGTTGATGGATTTGTCAGCTATAATGTTCCAGAATGGTTTTCTCACTGTCTGCATTATTCAGACCCAAGTACAAGCATAGATGGAGAAATATTTAACCTTTTCTTTGTCTACACAAACTATTGTTCACCAAATCCAGGCAAACATGTTCTGCTGTTTCTTTTCTCGTACTAACTTTTCTTTTCTCGCTTATTAATTCAGAAATTAGAATCTGTTTTAAATGGTGTAAGACTGACAATTAACAGGAGAGGGATGTATTAATACATTTCACAGAGGTATGAATATTCAAAGTAAACGGCAATAGTTTATGCATGGCAGTCAAATCTCATGTGTCCTTATTAGAGAGGCAGCGACTTTCATATGTCAACCTACAGCGGTATGCTGAATTACCCTGACATTCAACAAACCTGAGAAGAGAGGCAGAAGTATATGGCACAATGCAGAGTGGTTTACATATATACTCGACTTGAGAAAAGGTTTTGATCATAGCCTTAATGGAAAATTTGATGAAGGTGACATAAGTTACTGTCAAGCTATTCATTTCACAGAGTTGAGAGCAAGAGTCTTGCTGCTGATTATATTTTCTTAACAGTTTTTCACATCATCTGGATTTATCAATCACGACCACTGCTTTTGATCTTACTGGGGAATAATTAACAAGGTAACAGTTTTTGAAAAACAAAAGCTCAAGGTTGTTGCACCCATGGCCATGACCCATTTTCTGTCATCACACCTTTGCATGCAGACATGAGGTTTTAACTGTTCCTCATAACTGTGGATACATGCTTTTACTGGAGTTTAATAGAGTTGAATTAATTCACAGTGTTATATATGATTTGCTTTTTTATTATTTAATTAATTATTATAAATTATCAATAATATTTAATTGCCATCAGTCATGTCCAGTTGTGGTGAGATCGGCAGCTTTCACTCTTAGTGGGCCTCAGAGCATCGATGCGTTCACACTTCTCTTCTCCAGGCTCTTCATCAGTGGCATCACACCATATGTCTCTCCGCCGACCCACTACTCTGCTACATACGCGCCATCTGCCGAGTCTTCCCTCGCTCCGAAAGCCTCCTCACTCATGGCTTGTGTTGACTAGAAACTGACTAGTATCCCATAATGTGATATATCTGCATATTTGGGGTATATATAATAACTCTTTGTGTATGTGTGTGTTGTGGTGCAATGAAAAACAACATTTAAATAAATATCTCATTGTGCTTGAATGTGATGGAAATGCACAAAACGTGCATTGCACTCTGACAAATTTTAGAGGACTTGAAAATTTAGGGAAGCGCCATGTATTTAATTTCTGGTCGATACCAAAAATCCAATATTTATTTTGATGTTATGGCTAATGAGAAATAAATGGGCAATATGAAAATTCTGTACTATTTTGTAAAAAAAAAAATAAATACATATGTGTGTGTGTGTGTTTGTGTGTGAGACCTTTTCTTTTAATCATGTATAATAGCTTTTTATTTATTTTTTTCTCATTCTGTCATTCACTTTGAAAGGCTGTCTCTGGCACAGAGCTGTTGGTCGGCTGGTCTTGTTGCTTTCTCTGATCTGAGATAAAAGAGATTTGTAGAGGTTTTTTTCCCCTTTAAAAAAGATTCAGTGTTAATGGTGTCCAGTCCTTGCATGTTACCTGTCCAATAACAGCAACACGACTAGATGGTGTATCCAAATATATCTATATATATATATATATAATATATATAGATATATATTATATTTTATATAGGATATATAGACCAGTAATAGAATGTTGTCACAAAGACCGGTACTTCCGTACCCAAGGGTACTAAAAAAAATGATAAACGTACTGTACCAGGTTTTTTTTTAAAGGGTCATAGCGATGTGACAAAAATCACAGTATTTGGTGTAATGAAATGTGTTTATGCGGGTTAAAGTAAAAAAAAAACACATTATTTCCCACATATGTACATTATTGTTTCTCCTCTATGCCACGCCTTTCTGAAACGCGTCGATTTTTAAAAAGCTCATCGGTCTGAAAAGCGAGGTGTGCTCTGATTGGCCAGCTATCCAGTTCATTGTGATTGGCCGAATACCTCAAGAGTGTGACGGAAATGTTAAGCCCCTTACCATACTGTGATGCCTGCGGCCGGACGAGATTCAAAAACATGAAAACCCATATAAACGAGGAATTTGTTGCATCCAGTGGGACATAATTACGGATTATAATGATTTTTACTGTCTTTTTACACGCTGCGTTGCATCGCGCCGCGTAAACAAAACCATGTCTGCATTTGTGATTGGAGAAATGACAAACAACAAGCGCTACTCTACACTGCTCAAAACTCGCGTTTGAATCGTCAGTGGCAAATCCTTTAAATGAAAACATACTTACAGTCTGTGAGTCAGAACAGCCGGCATTGTAGTCTACTATTCCAGGATCAGGAAACAAGTCCTCCATAAAATGCACTGCACACAAATTAATATTTGGGTTGAAATGTTCTGGAACAATGTTGTAAATACAACTTAACCACTGATTTATAGTCGTGTCCCTTTTTGGAAGACCAAACAAAGTAGTTAAACTTTCACAACGAAACGCCAGAGGGTTAGGGTTGAGGGGGCGGCCGGAGGCTAGAGCGAAGACGGTGGTGGTGTGGGCATGAGAATGGCTGCGGCCGGAGATCGCACGGAAGGAGTGAGCGGAGGCTTGCGGCAACCACATGTGACGACCCCGTGCTGGACTCCACTTCGTCCACGGTGAAAGCCGATCCGGCGATCCACAGCGCGAAGTTGATGTATTTCCTCAGCGACCGGCACAGATCAGCTCCAGGCATGACGAAACAAATATCGTCCTCTTTTGGAAGACCAAACAAAAGGAGTTTCGCTTTCACAACGAAAAACACAACTGCTCCTTCACGGGACATGGCGGCGGCGGTGGCGGTGGCAACAATACTACAGCAAGAATAAAGTTACGCCTTCTTTCTTTGCATAAACATCTGGGTGGTGTTATGCAAATCTTCCCACACAGTAAAGTAGAATGTGGGGGCGTGTTAGAATGAGGTGTTTTAGGAGGGCGTGGTTGACTCTTAAATTTGATAACTTTTAGTCTTTGCAACTTTACAGATCTTTTTTTTTTATGCACCAAGAGCTTGTAACAACTCCAAAGAGAAAGGAAAAATTTAAATTGCATGTAGGACCCTTAAAAGTACAGTGGGACGAGTACCCGGTCAAACCCGGTTCTTTATGCGCTATCCAAAAGGTGCGCAGATGCGCTCTCTCTTCATAAAAGCACTGAGACGTGGCGACATCAAAAGAAGGAAACACCAAACTAACAAAACACTTTAAAGACAGATAAAATTAAAGAGTTCAAGCAGGTAAGTTGCATTTCCTTTTTTTATATTTAGATCTTCTCAGTGTTTCCCATAAATTGATTTATTTGTTGTTTGTCATTTCTCCGATCAAAAATACAGACATGGTTTTATGTTTATGCAGCGCGATGCAACGCAACATGTAAAAAGACAGTATAAGTCATTTAATCAGTAATTATGTTCCCACTGAATGCAACAAATGCCTCGTTTTGTATGGGTTTTAATGTTTTTGTCTCGTCGCTCCGGCGGGGACAAGGCATCACAGTATGGTAAGGGGAGTAACATTTCCATCACACACTTGAGGAATTCGGCCAATCACAACAAACTGGATAACTGACCAATCACAGCAACCTCGCTTTTCAGACCGATGAGCTCTTTAAAAATCGACGCGTTTCAGAAAGGCAGGGCATAGACGAGAAACAATAATGTACAGTATGTGGAAAAATATGTTTTTTTAACCTTAAACCGCATATATAAACACATTTCAGTACACCAAATGCACAAAATAATGTTTTTTTAGCAAAATCATATGACCCCTTTAAAATTAATATGTACACAGTTGGGATTCTATAACCAGTATAGTCAAATTTTTTTAATTAGCATGTTTTTGTGTTCTGCTTTGGTACCGAAATTGGTACCGAGAACCGTGGATTTTCACTGGTATTGGTAGGCTACAGAATACTAAAATGTTGGTACCATGCCAACACTAATATATATTATATATTTATATATCAATTTCCACTTTATTCCACAATTTGAAAAGGAAAGAAAAAATAACCCAAAAAAACTTTATCACTGACTGACTAATGGAAATTTTTGGTCTCAAAGAAAAAATAATACATAATACAGAAAGCTCCACATTTATGGATCATAAAGAATCATAATTGGAGAAATGATTTGTGCAGTGGTTGTTAGAAATGCCTTTCAAATGATTGTACAAATACACACAAAGGGAATACAAGCTGCGTTTGAAGGAGCTCACAAATCAAAATGTAATTTTGGTTTGTTGACGGCTCGGCTGCGTTTATATTACACATGGCACATTATCATACCTCACGCCTCCAGACCTCACAGTGCTGCCAGCATTCTACAAGCAGAAGGTGCGACTCCATTATTTTAGTGATGTGGACTCTAAATTGCATGTTTTATTAGAGGTATTCCATGGTCCATTGAGCACCAAATTTAGAAGAAGAAATACAGCACTTTTTTGTTCCCTTTCTGTACTGATTTTATACGGTAGGTTTTATTCTTCTTTCGTTTTTCCGGATGCTGAGGTAAAATGTTCTTTTAAGTATTTAGAAAATTACATTATTGCTGCTTATTATGTGTAAGATAATGTGTAACTGCTGTGAAAAAAGAAATTAAAAAAGTGTGATGACAGCAAATTAGACCTTTCTTTTTTTGACAAAACACACTTGAATGAACTCGTACAATGAAACATATTATCTTTTTTTTCTGTGTGGAACACAAAAGTTATTGTCAAAATGTCGGAAAGCTATATGACACATGGTCCGCTTTAGTCTAAAAAAAGAAAGAAAAAGAGCTTAAAAAATTATTTTTTTTCATATATGAAAATTGTATTTTCACATTTATTGTGAAAAGTGCCAAACTAATGTAAATAAAAATGTTTCTCTTAAGGTTTATACATATCACATTTCAGGGGCGAGATCTTTAATATTCTAATAATTCGTTTAGGATTTTTATATGTAAAAAAATAAAATAAAATGATTTAAGGATATAGAATAACATGCTTTTCTTTTTTTTTTCTCCAAAAAGTTTGAAACCCCCTGGCTTTTCAACCAGCAACCAACTAGCTGACTAGTGAAACTGGTGTTTTTTCCCCTTTTCTTTTTCATTCTTTCTCTGTTTTTTGCATATGTATTTTAATTAGAATCCTGTGCTTTAGCTGTTAGTTTGCACAGTGATGAAATGTTATAATTAGCATGCTAATTAGCGCCGCCACATAAAATATCAAAACCAAAAGAAAAAAAATCTACATCTAGCCAGTTGTTGGATGACTAGTCTGCCATTGTGACCCATCTCTACTCCCTAGCCTTCCAAATTACCCTTAATGTCTACCATAGCACTTCTGAACACTGAATTATCTGATTTTGTTTAGACCGGGTGTTCATCGTCCGCTCAGTTCCTTGCCAACATCTCCTGCTATGTTCCTGTTAAATCTGAGCAGTAGCTCTGCTCTTCACAAGGAACTGAAGAGAGATTGGGGACAACGCGGCGATGTTGATTGACATGGACATGAATGTTGACAGCTTGTGGAGTGTTCCAGAGAGTGGAATAAAGCAGCGAGCCAGCCGGAGGTCAGATACCGCACCCGGATTTACACACTCGCTCGGGCTCAATCACAGCAGGCCTGCCTCAGAAGCAAGGCGGTGTTCTCTTGCTCTCTCTGCTTCTCCTCTGTTTGATATTGCGCTGGGACAATGAATCAGAAAGGATAATGAAAGCCTCTCAGCTTCCCTGAGGAAACTTTCCTCACTTAATTACTTCAGCCTCCTCTGGTGAGCTTGAAAAATGCTTTTTTTGGGAGCCAGCGCAATCTCTCTTGGATTAATCCCTCACAAAATTGATGTTTACCATACAAGCAAACCGAGTATAACCAATCTGTATCTTGTTAGCTCTTGTGAAACGGAGAGTTGATCAGCTGTAGATTTAACACAAAACGTTAAATTTGAGGCGAGGCACGTCAAAGATTTTGTAAACAAAGTTTCAGTGCTTAAATTAGTTCGGCTGGTGTTTATGTAGTGTACTAACAACTAATTAGGCCTCCGTTTGATCGTCTAGACATGAAAAATCACCTACGCTTTGGAGGTTACTACTTGTCAGTCAGTCAGCTAAAGTTACATGAGTGAAAATGAGCTTCAGCCAAGTTACTGATATTTTGACTACTCAGCGGTATCATTCTATGAAGCTGTACCGCTGCACAAGTTCCCAGAATGCATCAGGATTGACAGGATTTCAGCACACAATGCTGTCATACAGGAAAGATGAGTGGTGCATGGAATGTTCTTACCATCATTACCTACCTAGAACCCTTAGAAAAACAACCATTCTTGTGCTCATTATTTTCGCCATGCGAGACCAAGTCACGTGTAATTTTCATTTAATTTCACCTCTTTTTCTCACAAAAAAGAAAAGCACACTTACGAGCTTTAATACTATTTGCACGCCATGCACGCGGCGTGTTTCCTTTCACTGTGTCTGATGTGGGTGGGTGAGATTTGAGGTAAGGTTAATGTGCCACATTCTTAAGGGCACGGTGAACAGATTTGCCATTTCCTGCAGCAGCAGAATGTTCTCGCTGCCAGATGTTGCTGCGGAGAATGGAGGACGAGATGGCTATAAGAAGAGAGAAGGTGATGGAAAAAGTACAAAAAATGCTTACAGATGGAGTCTAGAATGCTAAATATCGATTTTTTTTGGTTGTGTGAGATGGAGTTCTGTGCTTGCTGGATTCGTGTGGACGGATGGATATGATTATGTTTGTAAAAGGTGGAATTTTAAAATGTCTTAACAGGTTTTAAGTGAAAGTAATGAGCCAGAGTAGGCTCTGACTTGTGTCTCTTCTGAAACTTTAACTTTTAAGTTCTTGTCATCTGAAGTATTTATTATAGTGCTTGCAAAGCAGCACTGCATTGATATTCCTCCAAATTCTTGGTTGTTTTCCCCCTCATGAAATCTGAAATCTCAACTTTGTACATGTTATATGCTAGTGTGCTTCTAAACATTCACTTTAGCAGTCCCTCCCCCGATGCTAACTGCAACGACTAGTAAGTAGCACGTCATAGTCGATGGCTGTGACTTAACTAAAGCCTATAGCCTATTTTTTACAAATATTTTCAATATATACCACCCAAACTGTCTTTTTTAATAGGAAACAAATCATGAACCACTTAACATACAGACTTTATTTAACCCTTATGTAATTACAACCTTTTTATTTTTGTATTTTCTAGATTTTTCTAAATTTAAAATTACTCATGGTTATTTAAATTTAACGTAAAGGGGTAGTTCACCCAAAAATGAAAATTCTGTCATTAATTACTCACCCTCATGTCGTTCCACAAATTACGATCTTTTTTATGAAATCTGAGAGCTGTCTGACCTTGCATAGACAACAACGCAACTAAAAAGTTCAAGGCCCAGAAAAGTAGTAACATTGTTAAAATAGTCCATGTGACATCAGTGGTTCAACCTTTATTTTATGTAGCTACGAGAATACTTTTTGTGTGCATTCACAAGAGTACCCTGACGCATGCGTATGGTGCTGCTGATGCAGGAGCTGCCGCTCTGATGTAGAACCTGGATGTGCTGCAGCTTGTTTTCAAGCAGAGGAATGCACATACATGAACGCGCTGCGGAGACTGACACGGAAGAGAAAAAAGTGTTGAATAAAGTTGTTCTTTTTGTTTTCTTTGTGCACAAAAACTATTCTCGTAGCTTCATAAAATTACGGTTGAACCACTGATGTCACATGGACTATTTTAATGATGTCCTTACTACCTTTCTGGGCCTTGAACGTGGTAGTTGCATTGCTGTCTGCAGGGTCGGAAAGCTCTCGGATTTCATCAAAAATATTTTAATTTGTGTTCCGAAGATGAACAAAGGTCTTACGGGTTTGGAACGACATGAGGGTGAGTAAATTAATGACAGAATTTTCATTTAACATGTAACTTAATCTCTCACTGTCTTATTGCTAGAATGTTGGTTTTCTGCTGAATGAATGTTTTTTATTTCTCTCATTTATTTAAGCCTTTACCCTGCAAAGGTGGTGGTGTGTTGTTAATTCTTGCACAGACGACTGACACATGCTAAGACTTTAAAGCCCAAAAACCTAAGATTACTTAAAACTTCCTTAGCTGCCTTCCTTAGCATTTCCTTCAGGAAACTAATCAGTATACTGTCTTTTAAAAGCATTTGAATTCTTACAAACTCGATGTTTTTACTGCAGCACAAGAGCAAAAAAATATGGGGAAAAAGGAATTTTGGTTTTCTAAGTTTGCATACAGTACTCATAAAATGTGCAGTATTCACATTCTTGTGTATTCAAATGACTTTAGGTAACTGCAAATTAAGGATCCATTTATGTGGGATGAGAACGAGGCAAGACATACATTAGTATGCAGTGTTCTTTTTCTTGTGTTTCTGCACTGTGTGGCTTTCTGTAATGTGATCTTGTGAGATTTTGAATGCACTCCAGAGACTCCTGCTAACCTAGCTGCCCTCTTCTCCAGCCTGTTCAGGTGGTGCGCGAGGTTTTGTGGCGAAACTCTTTGCTTTACTGCGTTCGGCAACACTCTAATGGAGGTGGGAGATCATTATGAAGGATTGTTATGGGGAGCAGGTGGATGAATTTAACAAGAGCTCAGCTGTCAGTGATGTGGCGGCAGCTGAAGTTGAAATAACACACGGAACTTGAGACCGAAGAATTGCCCCTCTCTTATCAACCTCTGCTCCGTTTCCAAGCACACAGGCATCATTAGACAGGAGTTAGAGCCAAATCATTGTTCCGCTCGGACTTGTTCCTGTGCAGGCAGGTTCAGACGCTGCAGCATGATGGCTCGTACAGGTCAAGCACTCGAGTCTGAGCTGTGCTCTGCTTATCATCAAACAATAAATTAGTTGGATTTAGGACAGTGTTTATACATTAGGGTATAAATGTTAGGCCTGGGTATCGACTCTGATTCTCAAGGATTTCATTCAGTTTATATATATATGAGCAATATCACTCGAGTATGAGAGCGATACCGGCTCTATATTAGCATGGCTGTGATTAGGCCAGAGGCACGAGGCCGCAGGCCGAGTGCCGGAGGCAATCACAGCCGCTGATATAGAGCCGGTATTGCTTGAGTACGAGAGTGATATTGCGTTTATACAACAGTTCGACGGAACATGTGTGTAATTAAACAAGAAACAACGGAGTGCCTAATAAAACCCTCTTTTGTGCGGAACTGCTTCCTTCCGCCACGGATTCAAAGCTCAAGTTGACAGTTAAAACATACGTCACTTTAAGAATTCGTATCAAGGGCATGTGCTGCTTCAGTTAGGTTATTAGTGAGAAATAATGAGGTTATAAGAGAGAAACAATGCGGCAAGACGTGCATCCAAATGAGAGAGAGACCGCGAAGCTAGACATTTCTTCTTATATTAACTAACGTACTCTACGATTAGCTCGGTGAATAAAAAAAATTAATAAATAGACCCGGCTAGAACAAGCGGAGTGATACAAAATTGTGAAAGGGCGTTCCTGTAGCGATACCAGTACAATATCTCACGGTTCTCAACTAATCAGATTTGAGAACCAGAACGAACTGTTGTGTGTGGGTGTATATGATTTCTATCTATCTATCTATCTATGTATATATCTATCTATCTATATATATATATTATATACACACACACACAACGTTTTTATTATTCAGTAGTCAACATCTGAAGTTGATCAAAAAAGTTCTTCAAAAAAACAAGAACGCTTTTGGTTTTAGGCACCTTTGATGAAGGTTTTGACTCCACTTCAATGTTGACTAGTGTAATATAAATCGGCATAGACTGCCTTTTTATTTTTGTGGAAACCAAAAACATTTTTATTGGATTGTTTTGATTATACACCTTTAAAAGCACCGAGCATTTATGTGAACTTTTTGAGTCTTTTCATTTTTGATATCAGTTTAATAAAATATCAATTTCTTACAAAGAACAAAAAGTCTTACTCTAATTTCATTTTAAACCTAAAAAATATATATTTATTAATTTATTTTTGTTTTATTTATTTATGACCTTGGTTAAATACTGTACCTGAAGTTCTCATTGCCTTGTCTGGTGCACCTTCAATATGGATGTAAAGCCATTTTTCAAGAAAGACCTATATCATATTTTTCTGTAAAATGTAATCCAATAATCTTTGTTTTATTTACAACTTTTTTTTACAGTGTACGATCAAATGTGTGTAATATTAGAATCATATAATTAATCACAGATAACCTTATGTGATGTACATATCTAAGGTACGATGTAATGTATATAACCTTAAAAACTACAAAAATCCCAATCCGATCTGAATCATTATATGAAATCATAAATGTCCGGTGTCAAATATTGTAACTCGAATGTTATGTAGAAAACTAATCCTGTCCGAATAGTGCTATTGCTGTTTTTGATGTTGGTTTTCCTGAGCAAATGATGTTTTCCATTGCATGAGTAAAAATAATGCAATCATTTGCTGTAATCGCAGTGACTGCAATGCACACAGAAGTACATCCTGTAACAATGTTATCATAGAATGTTTCATTTACTAATATTTGCCCTATAGCAAAACATTATCTTGAATAAACCGTACTTCCCCAACTCAGTCCTCCTGTTTAGTATGTCTTTCTTTGTCTCGACCCATTTTACGGCCTTAAACACACATGAGGGATCTTGTCTTCCCTGTGTTTTCTCTTAGCTGTCTGAAAGCGCACGGTTTCCCTTGAACCCCGCTCCTCACCCCATTACCGCAGCCCCATTGCTCTCGCTGAATATCAAACAACAGGAGTCACAGGACACCTCGGTGTCTCTTACCCTGCAGTCATGTCCACAGTCAGAGAGACATTAGGGATTTAGAAAATAAGAAACAGTGAAGCTGAAGCAGCAACCCAGCGCTGAACTACTGACTGCTGTCATTGGTACATAAGTTTCGAGTTCATTTGAACTAATGAGGAATTGCGAGGTCTGTATTACTGCAATTACTTCGGATGCCATATGAACTGTACAAACATATTTGCTTGTGCATGTGATTTTTTTGGGCTAAAGAGTATGTTAGGGCAAGAAAATATTAGCGTTTCACTTCAGTAGGCAGTAGTTTGTTTATTTTAAACTCTTGCTCATACTTTATTTTTGCCCTCATTTAAAATTATGAAATGACAGTAATGAAAATTATATCCTGAATTAACGGCGTATGTTCAATTAGCATTCAGTTCAGTTCATCAAACAGTGTTCTGAACAAACACCATGTTGGATGTTTTGTTTGTGAAGTCAACCTTTGTTAACTTGGCACGCTTACAGATGATGCTAGCTTTCAAGGAAATGGATTTCCGTGTCTTGATTCCTGACGCAAGGGGGGGGGGGTGGGGGGGGGGGGGGGGATGACACATTAGTAAGTTAGTAACAAAGATTCACGTCATGAAATATTTAATGGAATATGTTTTAATAAAATAGACTAGTATGGATATATATGGATCTATTATTGTCACAAGGCATCTGTGTGTCTTTAAAAAGCATTAAACTGTCTTTATTTTATAAAATATCTTAAATATAGTATTAAAAAGGGTAAATAATTTTTTCTAAGGTGTTAAACTGTGTTGTATATCCGAGTGAGATGAGATATTCAAGCGTTTTTATACAAATACTGAACTAAAACCAAAACCATATATACTGTTATAAAAATGGTTTATTGCATCAAATGAAACATTAACTGAAATACAATAAAATATATATAAACAACTTTTTATTTCAGCTAGTTGCCAAGACATTTCTCATTTTATTTTAGTTCAACTTTATGTACTAAAATAACTTAAACTAAAACTGAAATAAAAATGAATAAACAAACTACATATACACGTTAAAACACATAAAAAAAAACTACTAACAATTACAGGAACACAACAAAATAACTTTAACTAAAATTAAAATGAAAAAAATCGTACATAAAAACTTATCAAAATATTAATTAAAACCCTTAAATAGCTGATACTAAAATAACATGAACATGACATAAGGCAATTACATTGTGCTTCCCTGATGAACCCCGCTAATTGATAACCATTTCATTTTATTTTATTGTATTAAATAAATATTGTACAGTATATAATAATACATTTCAAATAAGGTCTTCTATTAAGCACACAGCTATCATAAAAATGCTTCCACTGTGTATTCATTGTCAACAATAAATAAATAAAGTGATAAATACATTTTACAGCTTTGTTCCTATATTTCTTCCTATAGTTCCTATGTTTTAATGTTCAAACATGTGAATGGCATTGCAATACAGAATATTTTGCCAATTATGTCTTATTTTTTGCAAAGCGTAAGTATATACCAACCCACACTACCTAAAAATACATTTTTAGTATTCTTAGTTATCACTTGGCCCATCTCTGCCTCAGACACACAGCCCACAGAACACTCACAGACCATTTGATATATATTGTATTGTACACAATACAATATATATTGTTGAAGGACGGGGGGGACGGGGACTGCCTTTTGAGGCTTTTGTGGTCTGTTGATCTTGAGAAGACAATGTAGATCTTGAACCTGGAGCTTCAGGCTGTTTCTGGAGAGAAAAATGTCTGAATTAACTTCATATATCATCTTAAAATGTAACTTGATGTGTAGCTTCAGGTTAAACAATCAAAAAGGCAGTTTTCTTTCTTGAAGGCATTTGAAGTGTCACTTTAGTGATGGGTGAATTAAATTGTCAGCATGATTGTGTCGAACTGTAAGGCGTTACAAAGTTAGTGTAAAAAAAAAATGTGCATGATGTATAAACTCATTTTAAAATGATAAAGCCACGGGCCATGTACTTCCTCCACTTGTTAATTTGCAGCTCACATCATTAATCTATGAGAAATAAGTGGATGCTGTGAATTAAAGTGCACCATTTGGCATGAGCATTACTCCTGCACTCGCTAAATAGAGATAATTGACATGAAGTGATGGATTGCACATAATGTACTGAGATTCTGGATACCATCCAGTACTTTATTTGATAATGATAATATACGTGTATATATTTCTAGAAATTGATAAGCATATTACAGACATTAAGTACTGTACTTACAATCCGCAGTTGTAATACAGGTATATAGTTCAAAAGTTTGAGATCAGTGCGAATATTATTATTGTTAATATTACATTATTTTTATAATGAATACTTTTACTATAAATTAATACTTCAACCCTTTAACTGTCACCGTCGCTTGTCGCTCTTTTTTCCTTGTCTTTTTACCCCATCACATATTTTATATATCATTTGAAAGCTTAGAAGCCCAAGATTCATCCTGTGAAAACCAATTTGAAATCGGACATTGCGTTACCATGGAAATGGTACTTTAAATATTTTAGCGGGCTCCTCCCCCTTAGTGTGGGGTGTCATATTACAAAATGTATTACGGTCTCTTAGAATCAAAACCTTTTGTAATCTTGACAAAATACATATAGTTGGAAAGGTCTGAGTCTCACGATTCCATATTTGGTGGTCTATTTTATAATAGAAGAGAAATTTAGACATTTGTGACAGAATATTGCATTAAAAAATTCAGTGTTTGGGTGTAACCCGGTGGCTGTTTGGGGTATAACGCCCTAAATAAAATCTCAAAGGAACCTCAGATTTTTTTTTATATCCCCTCAACTTCAAATTGAGCATAGCTTCGTTAGACATAAGGCTTGAATTGTATAGCTCTTTAGAGTAAACCTGTTATGAAAAATATTTATTTTATGTTAAATAAAAATAGTACAGTACATTTTCTTTTACAGTAAGTTTAAACTTCTATAACTTTTTGATACTTTCATATTTTGAATAAATTCCACCTCTGCAGTAATTTGGTGATTGTCTCCTTTAAAAAGAGGAAAAAAAACCTTAGGTCTTTATTCAAAAGCGTTAATGAATTATAACAATTTAAGTTTGCATAGTGCACTTTCACGTGTATTTCAAATAAATGTTTGCATTTTTTTTTTTACATTTTTTATTCGCTAAGGAATCCTGAAAAAAAAAGTATCACATTTCCTCAAAAATATTAAGCGAACGAACTTTTTTTACATTGTATAAAAGTTGTAGTTTTTTAGCACTAAATCAGCATGATTTCAAAAGGATCATGTGACACTCAAGACTAGAATAATGATGCTGAAAATGCAGCTTTTCCATCACTGGAATAAATTACATTATACATATATTACAATAGAGAACAGTTCATTTAAATTGTAAAAATATTGCTGTTTTTACTGTATATATTTTTTTCAAATAAATTCAGTTTTGGTGAGCATAAGAGTCTTCTTTCAAAAACAAAATAAATCTTATCAACCCCAAACCTTTGAATGGCAGAGTAACTTTAAGTAAAAACAAATGTGTATATTATTTTACAATGTTTTGACTGTACTATTCTCACAAAATGTGTTAGCATCTTTAACTGTGTTGTAATGGGGGCAATTTTAATGAGCTAGTTAATTAAACTCAAGTCTTCTCACAAAAATCCATTAAATGATGTGAAATGGCTGGATAAACCCTTCTGTTAAAGCACATCTGTTGTTCACACAAACATCAGTTTGTGTGTGTCTTTGAATATTGCTGCACTCCACATTCCACCTCCAAAAGAGCTTATCTAGTTAACAGCTTAACCTAGTAGCTTAGCAGCTGAATTCACAGCATCCGCAGCGGTGTTAATGATTTCTGCATTTTTCTGCTAAAAATGTATTTATATGGCTGTTCATGAAGTCACACGTGCCTAAAATACGGTAAACTGATTGTGTCATCTCCTTGAAAACGTTCTAATTGCATCGCATTTTCTTAGCCTTGTACTGTACTGTACATGTCTGAATGGTTAATGTGAAGTTGTTCTCTCCATAGACCATCAATCCATAACTTTTCTGGTAATTAAAGGGATAGTTTACTCAAATGAAAAATGTCATAATTTATTCAACCTCATATCATTCCAAACTTCTTAATTTCCACAGAAGAATGGAAGTCATACAGGTTTGGAACAACATAAATGATGACTTTTCATTTTTGGGTGAACTGTCCCTTTAAGCCATCATTAAGTCCTGTAGACCTTTTTTTTTTTTTTTTTTTTGTTTTTTTTGAAGCTACCTGCTCAGCTCCGGTTGCCTCTGTAATTTTTCCATCTCAGTGTCTCTCTTTCACTCACTCCATATCACTCTCATCTCTGGCTCTCTGCAGCGCTCATCCATTCCCATGTGCAGGAGTTTCCTGTCTAACACTTATCAGATCTCTTATCGGGACAAGAGGTGTTTTGCTAAATCTTCACCCTCACCAGCCTCTCCTCAGTTGTTTTGTTATATCTCTCTTAGTTTAGATTAAGTCATCCAGCGGCTTCTGTATCTCTGTTTTTGCCACTTCTGCATTCTTATCTCTCACAGTCGCTCACATGATCAATGCTATCAGCTCTGTGTGGCAGTGATAAATTATGCATGCGTTCCAGTCAATGGCTGAGTTGTGGTTTGGGTGAGAGACAGCGGTGATAGTGAGTCTTAATTAGCACCTGAAGTGTGAGAACGTCCACCCCGAGGGCTGCGAAGAGCAGCGTGGCTCTTTAAGAGTGACCTATATGGAAGCCTAGCCCATTCCTCATTGTTCTCTTCATCATTTCCTGCCTTGTAAAAAGTGTTAAAAATATAAAAAAATAAATATGTACACTACAATTAAAAAGTTTGAGGTCAGTATGATATATTTTTTAATAAATAAAATTAATACTTTTTTTCAGCGAGGATGCATTACGTTGATCAAGGGTGACAGTAAAGACTTTTACATTATTACAAAAGTGTTTCTATTTCAAATAAATGCTGTTCTATTCTAACTTTTGTTCAACTTTCCTGAAAAACAAAGAAAGTATCATGGTTTCCACAACAATATTAAGTAGAACAACTGTTTTCAACATTGATAATAATAAGAAATGTCTCTTTTTAAGCACCAAATAGCATATTATTATTTCTGAAGGATCATGTGACACTGAAGACTAGAGTAATGATGCTGAAAATTCAGCTTTGCATCACAGGAATAAATTACATTTTAAGATATATTCAAATAGAAAACAGTTATTTTAAATTGTAATGATATTTCACAATATTACTGTTTTTACTGTATTGTTGATCAAATAAATGCAGCCTCTGTAAGCGTAAGAGACTTAGCACAAAAACATTACCATTCTCAAACTTTGAATCGTAGTGAATATATATAAAGTGTAGCATGCTGACATGTCAATGTCAAACATTGGTTGTTCTTCTAAAAAATGCTGGACAAAAACCAAGTCTTTTGCTCAAGCCTGGCAAGATAATTTTTTCATAAGACATGTCTAGAGTTGAGTGCAGATGTTGTGAGCTTGACAGCTTCTGCACAGGAGACTTAACTTTCAATCGATTTTAATGGACTTTGGCTTTAGCATGTAAGTTAATGGCTTAAAACTCAAAAATGCACAAAAATGGATCACAAATTTTGGGTAAAATAATCAACTTCTGCTTACAGTGGACTATTGTTATCAGTGCTCTTCAGGACTAAATTAATTATAAGTTTAATTATAATTAACATTTACATTTTCACAGAACTCCCCTTTTATCTTACAGGTGCTTCTATTGGTTTACAGCACCTGTCAATCACTTGCTCTTCTTCTGATTTTTCTCATCTTCCTTTTTTCCTGTTTATTTCACAGATGCCTGCAGGACATTTTGGTTCATCTTTGAATTCATTTTTAGTTCTCAGTCATGACAGCCTTTTATGGTTATGTGAAGATGTTAATGACTTTGTGAAGTCGTTATTCCATGTGCCAATTAATTGTTTTGAGGTGATGAGAGTCTTGCTAGATGCCATGAAAATGTGAAATGATTTAAACCTCCTTCTGACTCTAAATCATATCCTTGCAAAACTGAATATTTATAAGTTTATAATGATGACATTAGACAAGAAGTGTCAAAAACTTTTTTTTTTCACCAAAACTGCTATTTTTAATGATTTTATTACAGAACATATTAAATTATTAAAATGTAATTATTCTGATTGTATAATTATTCATTTATGTATCATTATTTATTTGTTGGTTTTTAGAAATAAATAATCGTGCAGATTTGGTATATATTTTTAGAGTGTGTATATATATATCTATATCTATAGATTATATATTATATTATATATATATCTTCTATTATATATAATTATAATCTAAGATACAATCTAAAAAATATGGGTTGTTTCAACCCAAACTTGGGTCAAATATGGGACTAAACCAACTTGGGGTTTAAAAAATATAATTTAAATTTAACCCAACAGTGGGTTTTAGTCCATATTTGAACCCAAAGTTGGGTGAAACAACTTTTTTTTTTTTGGTCCAGGTAAAGTATATGCGCACCAACGCTTTTTCAATTTCTTCACTCCAGCTACAATGGTAAAAAGTGGGTAAAAAAAATTAAATTATAGAAATACAACATATAAAGTACACACCCGTACTGTAATTAAACAAATATCTGAGAGTTCTTTCTCGTTCACTCTACAGTCATCTAAGTATCGGTCCTTTCACAAAAATGGATAAAATGATTCATATACCACAATACTGATCAAATTTTTCAAACATAGTGTCTCATGACAAGCGATATTACCTCAACCTGTGGCTCCTCTCAGTGATGTTCGTGATGAAGACATATGACAAATTGCTAAACCGCTATGGAGACGATATCAAAACATGTCGGTGGAGATCTGGTAAATTTAAAATCAAATTAAAGCTGAAAACACCAACTCCTTTTCCGATCTCACTTCTTTTTGGCTTGCTTGTTTATCTGTATGTTTGTTGAGGTTATGTACTGTGAGAGTCTCTTAAATGGGATGTTGCAAGCCAGATTCAAACCTGCGTCACCCGCTAAGCGTCACATTTTTTTCTGGATTGGGGCTTCTAACTTGTATTTTTTTATCCCCTTTTCCACTTTAGAAGCAAAGGAGATTGTCCTGAAAGCTCAGATTTTAGCAGGAGGAAGAGGCAAAGGAGTGTTCGACAGCGGCCTGAAAGGGAATCACAGTAAATAATAATGAGCAGATTGGGGGAGGACAGTTAGGACAAGGGGAGCGGGGTTAAGGAGGGGTGCATTTAACAAAAGAGTGAGTACCTTCCTAGACCCATTTTCTGAGAAAGAATAGATCCTGCTTTCCTGTCTTTCATTCCTCCTAAATCTCCTGTCATTCCTTGACACCCTGTATTTCTCATCAAGAAAATAGAGCAGAATATCTCTGTACCCTCAGCGTTTGTGATGTCCTTAAAACTCAGTGGTAATGTGGAATGATGGATTCCTCAGCTGAACAAATTAAAAGTGTTATAGAAACTATAAACATGTCGTGAAAAAACCCTTGAGAATGAAGGAGACGTTTGAAATATAGCAATCTCTGAAAACGTTACCAGAAAGCCATGGGTTTTCCTCAAGTAGGGACTGATTTATGACTGAATGCCTGCGTCGTGTATCACTGTCATGTAGTGTACTTTGGCATTCGGGATGAAGAGAATCGTCCAGAGAAAACACTCTGAAACGCAGCCTGATCTGTTTTATCTAGCAAATGAGCACTGCGCTTTTTGTGTCCCTGAGAGATCGTCGAGAGTTTGCTAGTATCTGTTTCTTAAACTTTTTTAGTTGGCCTGTACCATTGTTATTTGTAGTACAATGAAAAGATGGCAAGAAATGCGGAGAGAGATAGAACAGCATGATCAGCAAATGAGCCCAATTTAAACCTGCATTGCTAGCATGAGCACTACGGCACAATCAGCACACATGCATAAATGAAATAAAATAATCACAGCTGCATCAAAAAAATAATAATAACTGCGAAAAATATAAAACAGTCTGGGAAAACTTGCGTCCACATACAGTGGGGAAAAAAAGTATTTAGTCAGCCACCAATTGTGCAAGTTCTCCCACTTAAAAAGATGAGAGAGGCCTGTCATTTTAATCATAGGTATACCTCAACTATGAAGAGACAAAATGAGAAAAAAAAATCAGGAAAAACACATTGTAGGATGTTTAAAGAATTATTTGCAATTATGGTGGAAAATAAGTTTTTGGTCAATAACAATTTCATCTCAATAATTTTTTATATACCCTTTGTTGGCAATGACAGAGGTCAAACGTTTTCTGTAAGTCTTCACAAGGTTTTCACACACTGTTGCTGGTATTTTGGCCCATTCCTCCATGCAGATCTCCTCTAGAAGCAGTAATGTTTTGGGGCTGTCGCTGGGCAACACGGATTTCAACTCCCTCCAAAGATTTTCTATGGGGTTGAGATCTGGAGATTGGCTAGGCCACTCCAGGACCTTGAACTGCTTCTTACGAAGCCACTCCTTCGTTGCACGGGCGGTGTGTTTGGGATCATTGTCATGCTGAAAGACCCAGCCACGTTTCATCTTCAATGCCCTTGCTGATGGAAGGAGGTTTTCACTCAAAATCTCACGATACATGGCCCCATTCATGCTTTCGTTTACACGGATCAGTCGTCCTTGTCCCTTTGCAGAAAAACAGCCCCAAAAGCATGATGTTTCCACCCCCATGCAAGTAGGTATGGTGTTCTTTGGATGCAACTCAGCATTCTCTCTCCTCCAAACACGACAAGTTGAGTTTTTACCAAAAAGGTCTATTTTGGTTTCATCTGACCATATGACATTCTCCAATCCTCTTCTGGATCATCCAAATAATCTCTAGCAAACTTCAGACGGGCCTGAACATGTACTGGCTTAAGCAGGGGGACACGTCTGGCACTGCAGGATTTGAGTCCCTGGTTGGCGCAGTGTGTTACTGATGGTAGCCGTTGTTACTTTGGTCCCAGCTCTCTGCAGGGCATTCACTAGGTCCCCCCGTGTGGTTATGGGATTTTTGCTCACAGTTCCTGTGATCATTTTGACCCCACGGGGTGAGATCTTGCGTTGGAGCCCCAGATCGAGGGAGATTATCAGTGGTCTTGTATGTCTTCCATTTACTAATAATTGCTCCCACAGTTGATTTCTTAACACCAAGCTGCTTACCTATTGCAGATTCAGTATTCCCAGCCTGGTGCAGGTCTACAATATTGTTTCTGGTGTCCTTTGACAGCTCATTGGTCTTTGCCATGGTGGAGTTTGGAGTGTGACTGTTTGAGGTTGTGGACAGGTGTCTTTTATACTGACAACGAGTTCAAACAGATGCCATTAATACAGGTAAACGAGTGGAGGACAGAGGAGCCTCTTAAAGAAGAAGTTACAGGTCTGTGAGAGCCAGAAAATCTTGCTTGTTTGTAGGTGACCAAAAAATTTTACCGAGGAATTTACCAATTAATTCTTAAAAAATCCTACAATGTGATTTTATGGATTTTTTTTTCTCATTTTGTCTCTCCTAGTTGAGGTATACCTATGATGAAAATGACAGGCCTCTCTCACTTTGTAAGTGGGAGAACTTGCACAATTGGTAACTGACTAAATACTTTTTTTCCCCACTGTACAGTTTGATCAGATATCTTGTTAGAGTGTGTGTCAGTGTTACTGAACGAAAACAATGAACATCGTGTGAGCTGCGATGTCCGATCTGGGAAAAATGACTCCTACGAACTGATTCTCATAGTCAAAGAGATTCATGATCTCGAATCAGAATGCTTCTTTGATAATTCACACTATGCAGTCATCACTCACTTGTCGGCGATCTCCAGAAAACTGTTGGCGAGTAAAAATCAGGCCTAAAATCGTGTATACCCAGCATTGATCGTTCCAAATTCGTTCCGCTATTGAGTTCCCAACCGACTCCCTCACTGAGCCGAGTTATTTCCAATTTAAAATGAATCGAGGTTTGTTACTGTGATGTAAGTTTGTAAAACTTGCATTAGTCTGACAACTAAAGATACTGTGATTTAAAGATACACATTCACAACAGAGTTTTGATGTATAAATTAATAGTATTCTATAATTAATAATGCTGTTCTAAACAAATACACTCTATACAAAAATTATGATTGTTTATTGTATATACAAGATATAACTGTAAGGTTGAATCAACTGTAAGCGAATCTTGGTTTGAGAGCATATTTATGACAGATATACATTTAAATAAGATATAGTTATATATATATATATATATAGTGTGTACGGAAAGTATTCAGACCCCCTTATTTTTTTCACTCTTTGTTATATTGCAGCATTTGCTAAAATCATTTAAGTTAACTTTTTTTCCTCATTAATGTACAAACATCACCCCATATTGACAGAAAAACACAGGATTGTTGACATTTTTGCAGATTTATTTAAAAAAGAAAATGAAATATCACATGGTCCTAAATTCAGACCCTTTGCTGTGACACTCAAATATTTAACTCAGGTTCTGTCCATTTCTTCTGATCATCCTTTAGATGGTTCTACACCTTCATTTTAGTCCAGCTGTGTTTGATTATACTGATTGGAATTGATTAGGAAGACACACACTGTCTATATAAACCTTACAGCTCAAGGCATGTCAGAGAAAAGGAGAATCATGAGGTCAAGGAACTGCTGAAGAATCCGCGACAGAATGGTGGCAAGGCACAGAATCTGGCCAAGGTTCAAAAAAAATTTGCTGCACTTAAGGTTCCTAAGAGCACTTTGGCCTCCATAATCCTTAAATGGAAGGCGTTTGGGACGACCAGAACCCTTCCTAGGGCTGGCTGTCCGGCCAAACTGAGCTATCAGGGGGGAAAATACTTGGTGAGAGAGGTAAAGAAGAACTTAAAGATCACTGTGGCTGAGCTCCAGACATGCAGTCGGGAGATGGGAGAAAGTTGTAGAAAGTCAACATCACTGCAGCCCTCCACCAGTCGGCGCTTTATTTATCCTCAGTGCAAGACACATGAAAGACCGCATGGAGTTTGCTAAAAAAACACCTGAAGGACTCCAAAATGGTGAGAAATAAGATTATCTGGTCTGATGAGACCAAGATAGAACTTTTTTTGGCCTTAATTCTAAGCGTTATTTGTGGAGAAAACCAGGCATTGCTCATCACCTGTCAAATACAGTCCCAACAGTGAAGCATGTTGGTGGTAGCATCATGCTGTGGGGGTGTTTTTCAGCTCCAGGGACAGAACGACTGGTTGCAATCAAGGGAAAGAAGAATGCGGCCAAGTACAGGGATATCATGGACGAAAACCTTCTCCAGAGTGCTAGGACCTCAGACTGGGCCGAAGGTTTAACAAGACAATGACCCTAAGCACACAAAAATAACTAAAATAACGAAGGAGTGGCTTCACAACAACTCTGTGACGGTTCTTGAATGGCCCAGCCAGAGCCCCGACTTAAACCCAATTGAGCATCTCTGAAGAGACCTAAAAATGGCTGTCCACCAACATTTACCATGTCAACATGACAGAACTGGAGAGGATCTTCAAGGAGGAATGGCAGAGGATCCCCATATCCAGGTGTGAAAAAATTGTTGCATCTTTCCCAAAAAGACTAATGGCTGTATTAGATCAAAAGGGTGCTTCTACAAAATACTGAGCAAAGGGTCTGAATACTAGGACCATGTGATATTTCAGTTTTTCTTTTTAATAAATCTGCAAAAATTTCAAAAATTCTGTGTTTTTCTGTCAAAATGGAGTGCTGTGTGTACATTAATGAAGAAAAAAAAAAAACTTAAATGATTTTAGCAAATGGCTGCAATATAAAAAGATGTGTGAAAAATGTAAGGGGGTCTGAATACTTTCGTACCCACTGTTATATATATATATATTATACTATATATATATATATATTAATAAATATTATAATATATAATAATATATATTCTAGAGATAATGGTCATTTAAAAAGTCACAGAATTAAAAGTGTAAAAATGTGTTTCTATTTCAGTCCTGCTGTTGTTGGAGAGTTGGCCGGTAAAATGCTCGGCTTCAATCTGACCACCAAACAGACCCCTAAGGAAGGAGTGAAAGTAAAAACGGTACAAAGGAAAGCACCTTGTTTATCTCTGGCATAATTTCTCTTTTTTTTTAATGTTGTTCCGCTGAATACATAATCGCTTTTGCACTTGGAAATGAAATTCTCTCTTTTTCTCTCTCTCTCTCTCTCTCTCTCTCTCCACTCTACTTGTCTACCTGGCTGCAGGAGAAAGCTGTATAATACAGTATCATTTAAAGATGCACTATTTTTTTTTTCCTTTCTGTCATTTCTTTAAAGAATTCTTCTTTTGCTATTAGCTGAGTTAGTTGTCATAGGTCATTGAGATGAATAAACTGTGTGAGTCAGACCTCGGTGTGCAGGGAATGTTGGTAAACAGCCATTTCCATGTGTCACTAACAAGCAGAAATATAATTTTCCTCCCTCTTTCTCTGCTTCTCTCTATGTCTGACACCCACACAGACCGGCGTACTCCTACCACCACCCCGTATGTTTATCACTGTTTATCTCTCTCTCTCCCTCAGGAGGTAATGATGGCTTCCTGCACTTAGCACATGTTTGTCCTCTCATCTTTAAACGCGGCCTAGAGCTCCCCATTATCACCCGCTTTTATTCCCGCAAGCTTCCCCTCATGCAACCGCCCCAAAACCTTTTTTTTCACAACGACGGCATCACATTTTTATCTTTTTCCTGCCCAAGAAACAGCCACGGGGGGTGGAAGTGCACGGCTGGAAGAGTAGGATGGATTCATAAAGGGAGGTGGTGAGGAGGAACAGAGGTGGGATATAAGCAAAAATAAATAAATGCTTTAGAAATGCCAGCTCGAGCGTGTGGCATCCCCCTACAAACTTCTCTCGCAGCATTTGAAAGAGTGTCACATTCGCTATGCAAGAGCCCTCTGGTTTCCTTCTCACATGGATGCGTTATTGTATAATGAGGTTTTCTTCATGAATTCAGAATACAGTATCGGTTTTTTTAAAAGGAAAAAGGAAAAGTACGTTTTGTAAAAATGCGTCCTCCTCTAAGCCTTCAGAAGATGTTGTCATACTTCATAACATATAAAAAAGAGCCTTTATTAGAGCCTTTTAGCATATTCTAAAAAATAGAAACAGAGCCTGGATAGCTCAGTCGGTAGAGCATCAGACTTTTAATCTGAGGGTCCAGGGTTCAAGTCCCTGTTCGGGCGAAGTGCCATCTTTTTGGGGGAAGTCGTGGCCTAATGGTTAGAGAGTCGGACCGGTACCCAACGGGTCGTGGGTTCGATTTTCAGGTCCGGCAGGGATTGTAGGTGGGCGTAGTGAATTTACAGCGCTCTCTCCCACCTTCAATACCACGACTGAGGTGCCCTTGAGCAAGGCACCGAACCCCCAACTGCTCCCCGGGCGCCGCAGAATAAATGGCTGCCCACTGCTCCGGGTGGGTGTTCACAGTGTGTGTGTGTGTGCGTGTGCACTAAGGAGGGGTTAATGCAGAGCACTCATTC
Organism: Sinocyclocheilus anophthalmus; assembly: GCA_018155175.1. Lineage (NCBI taxonomy): Eukaryota > Metazoa > Chordata > Actinopteri > Cypriniformes > Cyprinidae > Sinocyclocheilus > Sinocyclocheilus anophthalmus. The sequence goes on from JADLZN010005611.1 coordinate 484,678, forward strand.
AAGTATGGGTCACCTACTGGACACATGTACTTCCTTTCATATATGAGCCAAAATTTTATATATATATGTGTGTTCATAAAAAATTGCGTATATCTAGAATTATATCCAAGTCCTAAATAGTACAAACACACACATTACGTGGGTACGGAAAGTATTCAGACCCCCTTAAATTTTTCACTCTTTGGTATATTGCAGCCATTTGCTAAAATCATTAAGTTAATTTTTTTTCCTCATTAAACGTACACACAGCACCCCATATTGACAAAAAAAAACAGAATTGTTGACATTTTTGCAGATTTATTAAAAAAGACAAACTGAAATATCACATGGTCCTAAGAATTCAGACCCTTTGCTGTGACACTCATACATTTAACTCAGGTGCTGTCCATTTCTCCTGATCATCCTTGAGATGGTTCTACACATTAATTTGAGTCCAGCAGTGTTGATTATACTGATTGGACTTGATTAGGAAAGCCGCACAACTGTCTATATAAGACCTTACAGCTCACAGTTGTAGTCAGAGCAAAGAGAATCATGAGGTCAAAGGAAATGACTGAAGAGTCAGAGCCAGAATGTGGAAGCACAGATCTGGCAAGGTTACAAAAATTTTCTGCTGCACTTAAGGTTCCTAAGATCACAGTGGCCTCCATAATCCTTAAATTTAAGACGTTTGGGACGACCAGAACCCTAGAGCTGGCCGTCCGGCCATACTGAGCTATCGGGGGAGAAGAGCCTGGTGAGAGAGGTAAAGAAGAACCCAAAAAAATCACTGTGGCTGAGCTCCAGAGATGCACTCGGGAGATGGGAGAAAGTTGTAGAAAGTCAACCATCACTGCAGCCCTCCACCAGTCGGGCTTTATGACAGAGTGGCCCGACGGAAGCCTCCCCTCAGTGCAAGACACATGAAAAAACACCTGAAGGACTCCAAGATAGTGAGAAATAAGATTCTTGGTTGGATGAGGCCAAGATAGAACTTTTTGCCTTAATTCTAAGCGGTATGTGTAGAGAAAACCAGTCACTGCTCATCTCCTGTCCAATACAGTCCCAACAGTGAAGCGTGGTGGTGGCAGCTTCATGCTGTGGGGGTGTTTTTCAGCTGTAGGGACAGGACGACTGGTTGCAATCGGGGGAAAGATGAATGCGGCCAAGTACAGGGATATCATGGACAAAAACCTTCTCCAGAGTGCTCAGGACCTCAGACTGGGCCGAAGGTTTACCTTCCAACAAGACAATGACCCTAAGCACACAGCTAAAATAACGAAGGAGTGGCTTCACAAACAACTCTGTGACTGTTCTTGAATGGCGCAGCCAGAGCCCTGACTTAAAACCCAATTGAGCATCTCTGGAGAGAAATGGCTGTCCACCAACGTTTACCACCAACCTGACAGAACTGGAGAGGATCTGCAAAGGAGGAATGGCAGAGGATCCCCAAATCCAGGTGTGAAAAACTTGTTGCATCTTTCCCCAAAAAGACTCATGGCTGTATTAGATCAAAGGGTGCTTCTACTAAATACTGAGCAAAGGGTCGGAATACTTAGGACCATGTGATATTTCAGTTTTTCTTTTTTAATAAAATTGCAAAAATGTCAACGATTCTGTGTTTTTCTGTCAATATGGGGTTTTGTGTGTACATTAATGAGGAAAAAATTAACTTAAATGATTTTAGCAAATGGCTTGATATAACAAAGGTGAAAAATTTAAGGGGGTGATACTTTCCGTACACACTGTATATTATAAGATCTAGATTAGATATATATATATATAGACAGTATATGCACAGCTGTTCCAACAAAATATGTTTCTTATTATTAGAATAATTAATTACTAATAATTTTAAAAGACTGGAGAAATGAAGCTGAAAATTCAGCTTTACCACCACAAGAATAAATTACATTTTAAAACTGTTGAAGGTAGGTATGTATATGTAATGTTTTAATTGTGCTGTTTTTTTTAAAGTAAAAAATAGATGTAGGTCAATGGCTGATGGCTGTTTGGTTGAAATAAATACATAAATATTGTAATATTTATTTTTTACTCTATAGCTCTCAGCCCTGGAGGGGATTGAATATGGATGAGGGTTTGAATATGACTTGTGTTAAAAGGATGTAATTGTGTTGTCAGTCTCCAAGAGGAATGCTGCTTGTGAGCTGTCAGTGTGCCATCAGGACTCTACGTTAATGTGCCTTGTTGGCCTTCTCTCTTTCTTTTCTGCCACAATAGACTGTGAAGCGAGGAAATAAAGGATAAAATGGATGGAAGGACAATGCAGGAAATAGAATGAACTGAGGGTGCAAACTTTTGCCTCCTTAACAAGCTGAAAGGGATAAAAATGGACATGAGTGCTGGAGATTGGAGTGTAGGGGAGACTGGGGCAATTGTAACACTAAATTTCTTCAGTCATATACAAGTAAGAGTGATGACACTTATTCAACACATACTCAGTAGTGCCTAGTGTCCCCTAAATCCTTTGTGTGTGTGTGTGTGTGTGTGTGGCTTTTATTTAACAGTGAAGATGGGACAGTAGTCTGTTTTTTTAATGAATGTAAAATCTTACAAATACACCTAGTCTCCTCTACGTTTTATTTATTTACCGTTTGTGTGTGTTTTTTTGTTTTGATTTGTTGTTTAGTTTTTAGTTTTTTTTGTCAGTGAAGAGTGGACATTCGTAACATTAGTTACATTAGTTACTGAATGCAAAAATGTTTCAAATACACCTAGTCTTCCCCACGTTTTATTATTATAATTTGTTTTGTTTGTTTGTTTTTATTTTTTTTGTGTGTGTGTGTGTGTTGGTGTTGTTTTGTCAGTATTTTTATTTGGTAGTGGAAGAGGGGACATTAGTTAATACTGAATGCAAAATTTACAATACGCCTCTAAACTCCCCTAATCTGATTTCATTCATTGTATGTCATTGTGTGTGGGTTTTGTTGTTGTTGTTGTTGTTTTGGCAGTGAAGATGGGACATTAGTCTGTTACTGAATGCTGAATGTTACAAATATGCCTAAACTCTCCTGCATCCTTTGTATCCTTTATTTTATTTTTTATTTAGTTTATTTATTATTTATTTATGTTATCTGTGTTTTCTTTTGTTTTATTTGTGTTTTCTTTTGTTTTGTTTTAGACTTGGCACCATTTATTTGTCAGTGAAGAGGGGGTAGTAACACCTGAGAAATAGGATCTTGATTGTGTTGCTGGCGAGACTCAAACCTGCATAATCTATTTAAGTGTTATGGCTCTTTTAAGTGTTGTGGAACATATCGAGTACACAAATGCCTGCACCACACCTCTGTCTCCCCTTGCTTTTCTTCCTGGTTCCTTCCCTCTTCCTTTTTTGTGTCACTTTTCTTTCATCACCTTTTCATTAGTTGTTATTTCAACCCTGTTATTGGTGGTTCTGTCTTTATCCACTTGCCATTTCTCATCGAGCTTCATGATGGCTGATTATCCAGTATTAGAAGTAGCTGTAGGACCTGCAGCCAGTAAACTTGTGCTTCAGAAATAAGTCTGTTAATACACCATAATAAATAGATAACACACAGTGATGAATTTCAGTCTCACCTGGTGTTTGTGTGTTTATGCTGAGGAGGTGATGGTTGCCGAAGCTCTGGATATCTCCAGGGAAACATATTTTGCCATCCTGATGGACCGTTCCTGTAATGGACCCGTGATGGTGGGCAGCCCTCAGGGTGGTGTGGACATAGAGGAAGTGGCTGCCACCACACCAGAGCTCATCTTCAAGGTATCGCACTTGTATCTTTTAAAAGGGTCATATGATGCGATTTCAATTTTTCCTTTCTCTTTGGAGTGTTACAAGCTCTTGGTGCATAAAGAAGATCGTAAAGTTGCAAAGACTAAAGTCTCAAAAAAAAAGATATTCTTTATCAAAGTTAAGACTCAACCACGCCATCCTAAACGCCGTTCTAAAAGCCCCACAACCTACGTCCTATTGTGGGGAAGATTGTTAAGAGTCAGCCCAAATGTTCACGCAAAGAAAGAAGGCATAACTTTTATTCTCGCTGTAGTTTTGTTGTTGCCGCCGCCATGTCGAGACGCTGTGTGCTTCGTTGTGAAAGCGAAACTACTTTGTTTGGCCTTCCAAAAGAGGACGATATCTGCTTCATCATGCCTGGAGCTGATCCGTGCTGGTTGCTGAGGAAATACTACAACTTTGCGATATGGATCGCCGGAGCGGCTTTCACCGTGGACGAAGCAGTTAAGTCAAAGCCCGGAGTTGTAAAATGTCCTTCGGACGCTCTTTCGTGAAAATCGCCGAACGAGTTCCAACCCACACGCCTATGGATCACTATAACCTCGGCCATGCCTAACGCTTAGCCCCGGACCTGCTCCGTGTAGGCCGCCGTGTTGTGATGCGGTTCACTTGTGAAAGTCGAGTTAATTTGTTTGGCCTTCCAAAAATGGACCCGACTAGAAATCAGTGGTTAAGTTGTAATTACAACACCGTTCCAGAACAGTTCAAACCAAATATTCATTTGTGTGCAGCACATTTTATGGAGAACTGTTTGCTGATCCTGGGAGAGTAGACTAGGAGTTACGTGGGGCAAAAAAAAGTATTTCGTCAGCCCACCAATGTGCAAGTTTCGCCCACTTAAACGATGCGAGAAGGCCGGATTTTCATCATAGGTATACCTCAATAGAGGAACCAAATGAGAAAAAAAAATCCCAGAAATCACCATGTAGATTTTAAGAATTTATTTGCAAATTATGGTGGGAAATAAGTATTTGGTCACCTACAAACAAGCTAGATTTCTGGCTCTCACAGACCTGTATCTTCTTCTTTAAGAGGCTCCTCTGTCTTCCACTGGTTACCTGTATTAATGGCATTTGTTTGAACTCGTTGTCAGTATAAAAGAAACCTGTCCACAACCTCAAACAGTCACACTACAAACTCCACCATGGCCAAGACAAAAGAGCTGTAAAAGGACACCAGAAACAAAACTGTAGACCTGCACCAGGCTGGGAAGACTGAATCTGCATAGGTAAGCAGCTTGGTGTGAAGAAAAATAACTGTGGGAGCAATTATTAGAAAATAAAAGACATACAAGACCACTGATAATCTCCCTAGATCTGGGGCTCCACGCAAGATCTCACCCGTGGGGTCAAAATTATCACAAGAACTGTGAGCAAAAATCCCAGAACCACACGGGGGGGACCTAGTGAATGACCTGCAGAGAGCTGGGACAAAAAGTAACAAAGGCTACCATCAGTAAAACACTGCGCCGCCAGGTACTCAAATCCTGCAGTGACAGACGTGTCCCCCTGCTTAAGCCAGTATATGTCCAGGCCCGTCTGAAGTTTGCTCGAGAGCATTTGGATGATCCAGAAGAGAATTGGGAGAATGTCATATGGGCAGATGAAACCAAAATAGAACTTTTTGTTAAAAACTCAACTTGTTGTGTTTGGAGGAGGAAGAATGCTGAGTTGCATCCAAAGAACACCAGACCTACGGTGAAGCATGGGGGTGGAAACATCATACTTTAGGGCTGTTTTTCTGCAAAGGGACCAGAACAACTGATCCGTATAAACGAAAGAATGAATGGAGCCATGTACCGTGAGATTTTGAGTGAAAACCTCCTACCATCAGCAAGGGCATTGAAGATGAAAATGTGGCTGGGTCTTTCAGCATGAAAATGATCCCAAACACACCACCCGGGCAAAGAAGGAATGGCTTCGTAAGAAGCATTTCAAGGTTCCTGGAGTGGCCTAGCCAGTCTCCAGATCTCAACCCATAGAAAATCTTTGGAGGGAGCTGAAAACCCGTGTTGCCCAGCGACAGCCCCAAAACAATACTGCTCTAGAGGAGATCTGCATGGAGGAATGGGCCAAAATACCAGCACAGTGTGTGAAAACCTTGTGAAGACTTACAGAAAACATTTGACCTCTGTCATTGCCAACAAAGGGTATATAAAAAAAAAGTATTGAGATGAAATTTTGTAATCGACCGAATACTTATTTTCCACCATAATTTGCAAATAAATTCTTTAAAAATCCTACAAAGTGATTTTCTGGATTTTTTTTTCTAATTTAGTCTCTCATAGTTGAGGTATACATATAATGAAAATCACAGGCCTCTCTCATCTTTTTAAGTGAGGAGAACTTGCACAATTGGTGGATGGCTAAATCTTTTTTTCCCCACGGTATATTTAAAGAGTTTTTATATTTTAAACATTTAAAGCAATTTTTTTGGGCAGTGTAGAGTAGCGCTCGTTTTTTGTCGTTTCTCCGATCACAAATGCAAACATTGTTTTATGTTTACGCGGCGCGATACGCAACACAACGCGTAAAAAGACAGTATAGTCATTATAATCCATAATTATGTCCAACAAATGCAACAAATGCCTCGTTTATAATAGGTTTTCATGTTTTTGAATCATCGCTCCGGCCTGAAAGGGCATCATCACAATATGGTGAGGGACGTAACATATCCATCACACGCTTGAGGAATTCGGCAATACAACAACTCCCTTTATCGACCGAGAGCTTTGTTAAAAATCATGCGTTTCAGAACGGCGGGGCTAGAGGAGAAACCAATAATGTTACAGCTTGTGGAAAATAAGTTTTTTTTAACCCGTCGTTTTCTACAAAGTCCCTCTTTTGACAAGTGCAGTCTGCTCTGATTGGCCGGCTGACCCAGTGCATTGTGTTTGGCCGAACACCACAAGCACGCGTCTGAAATGTAACGTCCCTTACCATAATTGCAAACTTCCTCTTTCAAAGTAAGTATTAAGACAGTTAATAATGTCGTTAGTTTTACCATTCAGTTCACAAGACTGAAAGGGCAAACAGAGAGCGCGTGACAGGACACAGTGATGTGATGCAGTACACAAGCCGCGGTGTAAGACAGATGAAGTGCTATGATTCTGCAGGCAGTTCACTCTCCTGTGAGGGACCTGTTCCCTCACAAACACACACACACAAAACGCGTTACTGCTGCACTGCGCAACACAAAACCCGAATTTGAACGGCAATAGCAAAAAAGAATATTAAAATAATAACAAAACAATATTTACATTCGAAGCGCGATTGTCATAGGCAAACCGTCCGGAATTGACCCTTCTTTTATTTTTTTATTTTTTTATTTTTATTTATTTTATGAATAGCCTTTGTGCACAGCCAGCCTGGTACTCTTCTAGGTTCAAAAAAACTGTCATCCATAAAATGCATTGCACAAATTCAAACATCTACTTTGTGCTGTTCTGTTGTAAATAAATCTTAACCAATGATTCCTAATTGCATCTACTTCCGGAAGGCCAAATAAAGTGCTTTCGCAAACACACAGCGTCTCCCTGACATGGCTGCATCAACATTACTGCTGTTCCTGAAACCAAGCCTTCTTTCTTTGCGTGCACATTTGGGTGGCATTATGCTAATATTTCCACATTGTGACGTAGACGTGTGGGGGGCGTGTTAGAGCGATCCGCCTTAGGTAGGCGTGGTTGACTCTTAACTTTGATAAAGAATATCTTTTTTTTTGAGACTTTAGTCTTTGCAACTTTTTTACAGATCTTCTTTATGCACCAAGAGCTTGTAACACTCCAAAGAGAAAGGAAAACTTGAAACCGCATCATATGACCCCTTTAAGTTTCTAGAAACAAAATATAGAAGCAAATATACTATTTATTTATTGAATGAACCATTTTAAAAGTAAAATTGACAAGGAAAATGTATGGAAATGTAATATCTAAAAGTTCTGGTAATGTCTATAATAAATGTCTCTGGTATAGGTTAAGATTTTTTATTGTCTCCCATGGTAGAAATTTTCTTTGGTTAGTGAACTGCTGCATCACCAAACAATACCAGACATTACATATAAATAATAAATAATATCCAACACATTACAATCAATTTACAAAAAAGAGCTAAACAATTCAAGCGCAGATAATCAAACAGTTGACATACCCATTGAAATGCATAAAGCCAGATCCTTCACTAAAATCGCAGGGTTTTTTGTTTGTTTTTTTGGATAACTATATAATATGCTTACATTTTTAGAGTTGAAATGCCCTGAAATCTATTTGAAAATGTAGCAATTATTAAGCACTAATGTCTTGAAAAGGGCATGGATTTTAATTTGTCAAAAAGGATGCAAACCCTAATTTTTTTGCACACAAGGCTTAAATGCACATAAAAGCCATGTCCACCATTATAAGTAAACCACAGATAAAAAAAAAAAAAACTAACAAAAAAAATATGATAGGACTCCTTTAATGGACATTTTCCACAGATAGACTCATATTAAGACATGTAGAAGCTGCTTCTCATTCTTGTAGCTGTTTGTGATGTCTTCTGTTTTTTTTTTTTTGCTTTCTCTCTCTTGTGTGTGTCTATCTCTGTATATGAGTGATCTTTGTTCTCCGGCTCTCGTCTTTTTCTCGTTTGAGGTTGGCTGCGTGCCAGCGCTTAATTGCGTCTCTCTTGATTTTAATACGAACGTCCGCTTTGTGTCAAATTTTGGCTGATGGTTGGTATTCTCTTGCTTTCTCTCTTCCATCTATTGCCTCAGGAAGTCATAGATATCTTCGAGGGGGTCCGAGACGACCAGGCGCTACGTATGGCAGCTAATTTGGGATTCAAAGGACCGTTGGAAAGACAGGTAATGGGTTTGGACTGAATCGCTTCCAAAGAGATTGTGCCATTATAGTGTTGGTCATTAACAGAAGCACAGCGGCAACATTTCTTGTACGCTTTTAGGCCTCAGCAGACATCACCGGCCATCAACAATTCGTGCTGGTACGGCGTTCACATAAACTGCCACCTATAAAACTTCACCGTAAACAATATGCACAAGTTTAAATCTCTAAAATGTAATGATATTTATACCAAGGCCTTGTACAGGTCTCCGAGTCCTCTCCTAGCACAGGAGATTCAGCACCGGTGTTTTTCAAAGCCTGTCACTTTATATGGGTCAAAATACCAGCAGATATAAAGATGTCAGATAATGTATTATAAATATTGATAAATCTAGCATTCAGATTACTGTACATACTATTACCTATTGCTCTTTATATTTTTGAGAATTTAGGAGATTGCTGTGATTGAAAGCATGAAGGTCTATTTTGCAAAATCGAAAGAATTATGGAAAGTCAAAATATGACAAATTATATGTTACAAAGTACTGTATAAATCATTATCTAATCTTCAAGACAAGTGTTACAGAGTATAAATTGCAAAATATAAGTGTTCCAAAAGTGAAATAAAAAAAAATATTGCAACATATACAAAATTGTTACAGAAAGTCAAAATATTGTAATGTTATGCTAAAGTGTGAAAGCATTATGAGATCTTCAATTAAAGTGTGTGGAAATCATATCAAATGTTATAGAATCTACGGAATTATTACAAATCTATTAAAAACCGAAAATATTTGGAAATGTACAACATTGTTACTAAAAGACAAAATATTCCATAAAAGTGTTAAGAAAGTATGAAATATTAGGAATTCTATGATAAATTAAGCTATGACGGCATTTTTCATGCAAATATGAAATGTGAGAGTACAATATATGAAAGTATTACAAAAGTCTTTCACGGAAGTGCTACAAAAGTATGAAATATTAAAGTATCGCACAATCTAAGGAAATATTACAAATACAAAAATATTGTAAAATCAAAAAAATTGTTTAAGAAAGTTGAAATATGAAAATAATATATTAATAATGTCAAATGTATATTTAAAACTTTCACTTGAATGAATGAATGAATTGAGATTATAGTATGATTACAGACAGTTATTTTCAGATTAATTTGTTGGTTTTTATATATAAATGTGGGGAAAAAAGTATTTAGGCAGCCACCAATTGGGCAAGTTCTGCCACTTAAAAGATGAGAGAGGCCTGTAATTTTCAGCATAGGTATACCACAACTATGAGAGAAAAAATGAGAAAAAAAAATCCAGAAAAATCACATTGTAGGATTTTTTTAAGAATTTATTTGCAAATTATGGTGAAAAGTATTTGGTCAATAACAAAATTTAATCTCAATACTTTGTTATATACCCTTTGTTGGCAGACAGAGGTCAAACGTTTTCTGTAAGTCTTCACAAGGTTTTCACACATGTTGCTGGTATTTTGGCCCATTCCTACATGCAGATCTCCTCTAGAGCAGTAAAGTTTTGGGGCTGTCGCTGGGCAACATGGATTTTCAACTCCCTCCAAGGATTTTCTATGAGGTTGAGATCTGGAAACTGGCTAGGCCACTCCAGGACCTCGAAATGCTTCTTACAAAGCCACTCCTCCGTTGCCCGGGCGGTGTGTTTGGGATCATTGTAATGCTGAAAGACCCAGCCACGTTTCATCTCAATGCCCTTGCTGATGGAAGGAGGTTTTCACTCAAAAACTCACGATACACGGCCCCATTCATTCTTTCATTTACACGGATCAGTCGTCCTGGTCCCTTGCAGAAAAACAGCCCCAAAGCATGAAGTTTCCACCCCCATGCTTCACAGTAGTTATGGGTTCTTTGATGCAACTCAGCATTCTTTCTCCTCCAAACATGACAAGTTGCGTTTTTACCAAAAAGTTCTATTTTGGTTTAATCTGATCTTCTGACGCCAAATGCTTTCCTTCTAAGGGGGGCAAACTTCAGCCGGGCCTGGACATGTACTGGCTTAAGCAGGGGGGCATGTCTGGCACTGCAGGATTTGAGTCCTGGCGGCGCAGTGTGTTACTGATGGTCGCCTTTGTTACTTTGGTCCCAGCTCTCAGCAGGTCATTCACTAGGTCCCCCCGTGTGGTTCTGGGATTTTGCTCACAGTTCTTGTGATCATTTTGACCCACGGGGTGAGATCTTGCGTGGAGCCACAGATCGAGGGAGATTATCAGTGGTCTGGTATGTCTTCCATTTTCTAATAATTGATCCCACAGTTGATTTCTTCACAACAAGCTGCTAACCTATTGCAGATTCAGTCTTCACAGCCTGGTGCAGGTCTACAATTTTGTTTCTGGTGTCATTTGACAGCTCTTTGGTCTTGGCCATTGGTGGAGTTTGGAGTGTGACTGTTTGGAGTTGTGGACAGGTGTCTTTTATACTGATACCAAGTTCAAACAGATGCCATTAATACAGGTACCGAGTGGAGGACAGAGGAGCCTCTTAAAGAAGAAGTTACAGGTCTGTGACAGCCAGAAATCTTGCTTGTTTGTAGGTGAACAAATACTTATTTTACAGAGGAATTTACCAATTAATTCTTTAAATCCTACAATGTGATTTTCTGGATTTTTTTGTTCTCATTTTGTCTCTCATAGTTGAGGTATACCTATGATGAAAATTAAAGGCCTATCTCATCTTTTTAAGTGGGAGAACTTACACAATTGGTGGCTGACTAAATACTTTTGTGCCCCACTGTATATACAGAGAAGAATATTTTTTCTTCTAATGCTGTAAAAAGTTTATAATAATAAACAATTACCCAAATTTTAAAAAACGTGTTTTCATAAATATCTGACAGTGTTGATAAAAATTAGAGGGACATCTATGAAACCTCTTCAAATTTTTAATATTCACCTCATCTCCCTTCTTAATTTAGTGGAAGTTGCTATTTAAAATGACGGCAGGTGAAAGTTTGTTAACTCACAATAAACACTGAAGGAGTCTGAATTAGTTCATGCCATAATGAAATCATATTAACTTAAAGAATCTCTCAACATTGTTTATCTGTATACAAGTGTATGATTTTATCTGTATAGACATTCGAGAAGCTTGGCATTATGGAAATGACTGCTAAATGTCTGGCTTGTCGGTTTGGCTCTTCTAAAATCATCCTTTTACTCTGCATCTTTTGTGATCTATTTGAGTCCGTGCTAATTAGAATGTTTGGGATGCAGTATACCGTTAACTTAGCTTCACCACTTTGATGTGCTGCGATATGACAACGAGCTGGCGCTCGCCTGTGCGTGCTGATGAGAGCGGCGCGACAATGTTTTCTGTCAGCATGCACTCATTATCAAAAGAGCTTCCATTGACTATGGGAAAGGGAGATGTCATTTTAACTCTTAAATGCTTTGAAAGTAGAATGTGTTAGGATGACATGCTTTCAGAAAGCACATGAAATAGCAAAGTGTAAAGCAAAAAGCAGTCGGTTATCTTTCCTGTCTTAACCTCTCGTCAAACCGTTTCAGATGCTGCCCCTATTAATGAAATTAATAGATAGATTTATGGATCCTTTAGAAATAATAACATTTACCTTTTGTGAATTTAGGAGATGTGATTAAGAGCATTGAAGTCTACTTTGACAATGACATGTTCCTGAAAAGTTTTTTTTTTTTTTTTTTTTTCAAATCTGGCTTGATTTGAAAAATCTAAATTGTCACAGAAAGTTAAAATATGGACATTTTATGTTACGAAGCACTGTATAAATCATCTAATTATCCATAAAAGTTTAGCAAAATTGTTAAATATTCCAAATTAAATTAAAAGTATTACAAATATCTGAAATATTGTTAGCACTTGCAAAATCTACAAAAGTGAAGAAAGTCGAAATGCTTAAATTGAACGTTGCCAAGTGTAAAAGCATTATTAAATCTTCGAAGTGTGTGAAAGTCATATAAAAGATTGCATAATCCACAGAATTATTACAGAGAGGAAATATGAAAATATTACAAAATCAATAACATTTTTACTAAAAGAGAAAAACAAAAGTATTATGTAATCATTCATGAAAGTTTTTCAAAAGTATGAAATATTTTTTTAATGTATGAAATGTAAAATCTATTAAAGATTTTCAAGATTACTGTACAAAACACTAAAAAAGTACTTAATATGCATATACATACATATACAGTGCCCTCTACTAATTGGCATGCTTGGTAAATATGAGCAAAGGTTGCTGTGAAAATAAATATGCATGGTTTATTCTTTTGATCTTCCATTCAAAAAATTCGAACCTATCATGGAAGTAAAACCATGGAAAGTGGGGTAAAATCTCATTATGAAATTTTCTCTAGTTCACGTTGGCCACAATTATTGGCACCCAATTATTGCAACGTTCTTTTCCCAAGATAACAGTTCTGAGTTTTCTCCTATAATGCCTGATGAGTTTGGAGAACACCTGAAAAGAGATCAGAGATCATTCCTTCATACAGAATCACTCCAGATCTTTCAGATTCGCAGCTCCATGTTGGTGCTTCTTCTCTTCAGTTCACCCCACTCATTCTCTGGGGTTCTGGTCAGAGGACTGGGAACGCATTTTGTGCTCAATGACACATTTTTTGTGTTGATTTTGATGTTTGTTTTGGATCATTGTCTTGGAAGCATACAACCACGCCCCCTTTATAGATTTCAACGAGGCCAGTTTAGGTTTTAGGATTTTTGTATATTTGGTTATGGTGATAGAATCATGATGCCAGCATGGAACAAGATCCAGTATCCTTGGCAGAAAAAATAGCGTGTACAACATTAAGATTCCAGAAGGATGTGTAACCTGGGCAAGAGGATTTCTTATCTTTATAAATATCATCTGCAGAGATATTTGACTCATAAGGAATGTTACTTCAATAAAAGCGTTATTAATTTGTAATGTTTGTTGATTGAAGATCAAAAAGATAAATTATGCAGATTTATTTTACCGCAACCTTTGACATATTTACAAAAGGGTGCCAAAATAGTGGAGGACACTATATATATTATATATATTATATAGATATATGAAAGTGGATTACAAAAATTGTTACAGAAAAGTCAAAATAAAAAAACATTGGATGTTACAAAGTATGAAATATGAAGTACAATGTAGTAATGAAGTAATATGTAACTAAAAGACAAAATGCAACTTTTACGAAATATGAAGTATTTACGAAATCTGAACTGAGCTGAATGACATAAAGCGATTTTAAATCTTTCATGGAAATATGAACATATAAGATATTTCACAGCAGTGTTACTAAAGTATCAAATAATACAAAATATGTAGAAGTATCACAAACGTATGAAATATAAAAGTATTGTAAACTTTACAAAAAAGGACAAAATATTAAAATATGAAATACAATTTTATTTTATATATAGTAAAAAAAAAATCACGAAAATTATGAAATACGAAAATATGAACTTTTCCATGAAAATTTTACAAAAGTATGAAAAGTTACAGAATCTACAGAGGTATTACAAAAATATGTAAAACATTATTATGAAACCTGTTGAAAAATCACAAAATAAGAAATCATCAACAAAGTGTTACAGAAGTACAACATCTCCTGTAACTAGCAAAAGCATCTCACTATCCAATTTCCAGCCTTTTTCCAGTCGTAAGCTCATTTGCATAGCTGCTGGGAATTGGAGAGAGCTGCTGGGTGTTGCCGTGTCTCTCAGCAGGGACGCGTTAACTGCCACCGCAACTCCCCACTGAGTTAATGGCCCTGCCGACTCCAAATAAATTTGTGTCATGTTTGAAGTTTTCCAAGGCAACTTCTCATTGTCTTGGCAGTGACCGTTCCGACCAGCAGAGCAAATGTCCAGTTAAAGATGTGCCCTCATTATTGGACTGTGTACAGTATATGACCCAGAGTGTATATATGTGTTTAGCCATGCTTGAGAGATGTCAATGTAGTTTGAATGGCTTATATAAGCTCTCAGAGCTCTGCTGCAAGTGTGCAGCTGGGTAATTAGTACTCTCTGTGGTTGTGTCACAGGCTGCAGATCAGATTAAGCGACTCTATGATCTGTTCCTCAAAGTCGATGCCACTCAAGTCGAAGTCAATCCACTCGGAGAAACACCTGAAGGACAAGGTAAGACGTGCGTGTGTGTTTGTGCATGAATGACAGACAAAAACGCTTGCTCACAGATTTCATAAGAGCTCCTGTAAAGATCTAAATAGGACAAAAAAAAAAAGAAAGATAAATGTCATTTCATATTAATGGTTATATCAAACTCGTGGATATGGAGAGTGCTGCCTCAGCAAAACTTTACAGCGCTTCACCTGTGTAACACTGGCACAAATATGTTCTTAATATGACCAAATACTTCTCCCAATACCATTTTCACTTGTTTTTTTTTTTTTTATAGGTACCTGTTAGGAAATTATGTAGGATGTTGTAACGTTTATTGGTATGAAATTACGTACAGTAGGTCCAGAGAGGGTAATGCCTGCAGTATTAGCCTGTCAAATTAAAGAAGGGGAGAGAAATCATCTCGGCCCTGCACCACCATAATGGCAAAATGATTTAGTCCTCATAGGGGCCGTCACAAAAGTGCCGTCACTTTTTCTTTTTTCTTTTCTTTTCTTGTCTTTTCTCATTTTATTTTGTTTTTATGTTATATATAGTTTTTTTTTTATTTTATTTTACCTTTTGTTGTTTTTTGTCTGTTCTTTTAATTTTTCATTTCTTCTTTTTATTGTGTTGTCTTTACTCATTTTATTTAATTATGAATCCTAAATCATTCATTCACTTTTCTCTGTTGTTCTTAACTCTATATTTTATGTATTTTTGTCTTTATTTCAGGCTTTCATTTTTTCTTTAGGTTAGGTTTGTTTGTTTTCTCTATGAAAATCATAATAAAGCTTTTCAGGAAACACTGACATTAAATATGGTAATTTTCTTGACAGCAACATCAAAACAAGTCAACAAATGGCTTTGGCTGTCTTTAGATGCATTGTTTATTTTTATTTTTTAATTTGTCAAAAGTGACAATAACTGTCTGTCTCTCCTACTTAAAGCACTTTGAAAAGTATTATCAGGCTGCATGTTTTCATTAAATATAAAAAACAGCTGTGACGCTGATTTGGCAGCTTTTGTGGTGGGTAAACTGATCTAGTTCTTTGTTACTGTCTGGCTGGCATGACTCTACTTTGCTTTCACCTTCTTTCTTTATCTGTTCTGTAACCATAATTCCCTGAAAAAGTAAGTAAAACTCTCCTGGAAACAGTGTAAAGTTAAGTTTGAGAACAGCTCGGTGAACCCAGTGTACTTCCCTACAAAGATTAGCTTTGTTAGCGAGTGCCAAGTCCTTGCAGGCTCGAGAGGCTGCAAAACACTTCAAATGAGAGAGTTGCTGGGTCTGGTCACATACAGCCAAGACAGTCACAGAAAACTCTATTCCCAGGCTAATTTTCTGATACAGCTTCTGCATTTGTGTGACTGTTTGTTGTATAAGATGCTACCGCTGTTCAAAATGAGATATATAGACATACATGGTGTCAGGAAAGATCATGTCGTAACTAGGCTTTTGTCATCAGAGCTGTATGGCTGTGTTTACTTATATGCAGCTCCCTTTCAATCCTTTCACTTGTCACCAATTTGCCACATGCACTACATACATATTTGAATAATAACAGAGGCTTTGAGAAACTCATATTGAACAAATCTAGCATCTCTGAATTGTCACCAACTGTAAAATAGAAATATTGACCACTGGAACGCCCTTCTAAATCAGTGAATGGCATATACAGTGGGGGAAATAAGTATTCAACAAATACATTTTTTTTAATTAAACACAGTTCCAATGCAGCAATTCGCATGCAGTTTTTACCAGACATTGGCATTAACTTGAGAAATATACACAGATAAAGAAATCAAAATATTACAACCCATAAAAAAGTTATATTTAATAAAGTGGCATGACACAGGAAAACAGTGTTCAACACACTAAGAAAAAGCAAGGCAAGGCAGCAGCATATTTCACTAAGCAGTTCTTCCTCCTACATGTGCAAATTAGATTCAGCTGGGTTATTGCATGTTGATGGGTCAGAAAAGGGGCTTAGCCACCCTTACGCCCCATTCACATGGGGCGTCAGCGTCAACGCCTCTCGTTTACTTTGAATGGAGTGACGTCAAGCATTGGCGAAATTAATTGTGGGTCCGTCGCGTTGGGTCCGTTGCTTGTGGCAGAAGTTGAAAACTTTTCAAGTGCCAATGCAGGTGTCAGCCAATCAGATTGCCTTATGCAAATACCCTAGTGCAGATGCTAGCCAATCGCGTTCATGCAACACCAGAAGACTAATGTGATTGGCTGTTGTCACTATGATGGTCGCGTCAGCACCAAGCTTTAGAAACACCCTCTGTCAAGCGTTAACGCTGACGCCCTATGTGAATGGGGCGTTAGGGCTTGTGCTACATAACAATGGAACTGGTTACCAATGGATTTCACAGCTCCTACATTTTCCTGAAAGCACCATTAGGGATGTTATCTTCAAGTGGAAGGAACATCAGTCCACCATCAACTGGCAATGCACAGGAGCTTTATGCAAGATTTCTGATCAGGGAGTCAGATGGTTAGTCAGGAGAGTAGCCCAAGAGCCAAGGACCACTTGGAAAATGATCCAAGCAGGTACAGTTGTCACAGAGAAAACCATAAGCAATGCCCTCCACCGCCTTAGCCTCCATGCACGCTCACTACGGGAGGATCCATCATTGAAGAAAAGGCATGCTGAAGCTTGTTTGAAGTTTGCTGCACAACATGAATTTCTGGGAGAATGTAATCTGGTCAGACAAGACAAATATTTAACTTTTTGGCAATAATACCACAAGCTATGTTGGAGGAGAAATGGCTCTAAAAATACCATGCCAACAGTGAAGGTTGGAGGTGGAAGCAACATGATATGGGGCTGTTTCTCTTCTCATGGTATTGGCAAAATCCATATTATTGAAGGGAAGATGAATGGAACCATGTACCGGGAAATTTTTAAGATGAATCTGTTGCCATCCACCAGGATGATGAGGATGAGATATAGATGGACCTTCCAGTACAGGACAACCATCCAAAACATGACTTAAACCTAATAGAGCATTTGTGGAAGAAACTGAAAATCAGGATTCATAAGAAGTCCCCCGGAATATTCAAGATTGAAAGTTTGTTCATTTAGGAAGCATCTTGAAGCTGTCATTGCAAATAAAGGCTTTTCAACAAAGTATTAAATACAATTTTAGTTAGCGTGTTGAATACTTTTTCCCTGTGTCATTTCACTTTAGTACACACAACCTTTTTTATGGATTGTAATATTATGATTTCTTTATTTGTGTCGATTTCTTGAATTAATGCCAATGTCTAGTCAAAATTTCATGCGAATTGCTGCATTGTATCTGTTTAATTTTAAAAAATGTTGACTTGTTGAATACTTATTTCTCCCACTGTACCTTCTGAAATTCCAAATGTGTGTCATATGGATTTCTGTTTTATAAAGTCATATAAGAATCATTAACTTTCTTAACTGAACGACCGAGACAAACCCCCCACAAATGGCCAATATTGTGTCAAATTTATGAGATAGTTCAATCACTTTAGAAATAAACTTCATTTAAAATCTATCTGCATTTATTTTGGATCAAATAGTAAAACAGTATTATTTTAATATTATTTCAATTTAAAATAAGTATTTTCTATTTTAATATATTTTAAAATGTAATTTATTTCTGTGATTTCAAAGCAGAATTTTTAGCATCATTACTCCAGTCTCCATTATCGTTCAGAATAATTATTTTATTATTATCGTGTGATGTACTTTTTGATAAATAAATAAAAAGCAGTTAATGTCACTTTTAATCAATTTAATGAATCCTTGCTGAAAAATTGTATTTATTTCTTCTTCAAAAAACAAAAAGAATAAAACCTAAATAAATCAATAATGATAGTAAATAAATAAAATAAAAAAATTAAAAACTATTTAAAATAAAACTTACTGACCGAGGTGTAGACATTTACATTTAATCCTTATAAAAATATCAAAAGGATTTTAATCCAAAAAGTATTACAGAATTAATGATATTAGAGAAAAGGTTTGTTCAATTTGTTTGTGCGAACTGCAATTTTTGTAGTTTTGAATAACATAAATTGACCTGTAAACTTGACCTGAAATTTAACTTAACTTTTTTATGCTGTATGTATATATTTCCCCTGTATGACACAAAAGTGCAGGGAAATACTGTATGTGACACTATGCCAGTATAAAACTGAGTTCCAACACTTTTCTGCTGTCTGTCCACAGTCGTGTGCTTTGATGCTAAAATCAACTTCGACGACAATGCAGAGTTCAGACAGAAAGCTGTGTTTGCCATGGACGATACCGCAGAGAGCGACCCCTTGGAGACCGAAGCAGCCAAATATGATCTCAAGTACATCGGACTGGATGGAAACATAGCCTGTTTTGGTTTGTTTTAATATTTCATATACATTAGCTTGTTATAAAATGATAAACAATATACTAGATTAACTTAAATAATGAACAACATACCAAATGAACTTCTTCAAAGCATTCAAATTTCAAAGGTTTCAGAAACCTGTTCCACATCAAGCTCATGTCTCAAGGGATATTTCAAATCCAGCTTTAGAAATAACTTAGAAATGCTCTTCTTAGTAGTTTCCAACACGTTTATTTTGGTCTTGAGAACAGGATTTTGTGAAAGTGATACTAAATGGGCACCGATCCACTCATCATCTCCAGCAGCTCTCTAACAGCTCCATAAGGGACCTGCCTGAACCGATGGTCTCTAATTAGCAGGAATCTTCCGGAAAAACGACTCAACCAAGATGATTGTTAGTCTACACATTTAAGTGGTCCCTCATTATAAATGGCGACTCTCGCAGTAAAGCACCAAGAAAGAGCCATATAGACAAGACGAGTGTAGAAGTGACTCTAACTGACCTTGTCGTGTAGACACAACTGCACTCACGCACGATTTACTTGCAGTTAGTTTGCACCTTAAAAGCTTTGTAAAGCAGCAAAGTGACAGCTGTTCAGCTGAATTTCACTTTATTGAGTCGAGTGTTAGAGCCTGTGCCAACAACACATTAGCTCAGCACTGAAGAACAGAATAAGGGGAGATGTGTGAAGCCAGGAGAGGTGGGATGAGCAGGAAATGGCTGAATCAGTTAACTGCCTTACAGCTCAAAGCACGACGAGATGGGACTCACCAGGCCTGCTAACAGAGATACAACAACCACTCTTGACACCCTGTATACTTTTAGTCAAACACAATTTGCTTTCCTTGGAAAGCAGTGGGCAGCAGATTTAGAGCTGAGTTGTGTTTTCATTATAGGGTTGGGATGTGAAAGTACTTTTTTTATTTGCCTTTGCCTGTGTTTTTCTTGTAAATGTGTTGTACGCTCAAGGCTGTAGTATATATAATTATGTATATAGTTCATAATTTGGAACCAACTTAAAGCCATTACCTTTAAGACATATTTTGGTTATTTACTCGCATTACAAACTTGTATGACATTTTTCTTCCATGGAACACAATAAATTATTCTGGCTGTTATATTGAATGTTATCAAATTGTATTGCAAATCATTATAGTGAATATTCTTTTCAATAGAATGAAGGTGATTTAGGACTGAGTTGTGAAATGTTAAAAGTGTCATAACAGTCTGAAAATTTTAGCTGTTGCTCACCTAAAGTCTTGACAGATGGAGTTAGCAATATCTGAATTATTATAAACTAATTTTCAGATCCTTTCAGTAAATCAGTTGATCCATTTTGTCCCAATGGTTCTTTCACAGATCTCACATATCTGATTAAGGATTTCAACTCGCTAACTTAGTGACTTCTTTGGTTATAAGTGAATAATGACTTTAATTTCCATATATTCAACAGGCAAATTTATTAGATAGCCTCAGAAGACATGGAATATAATTGTATAAATATATATGTATATAGCTGTATAGATATAGTTGTATTTTTATGCTTTTACTTGTATTATATTTTTATCATGCATTTGTGTCATTTTTGAAGCCTGAAAGCTCCTGTCCATTTAAATTTGAATTGCATACAAATAAGCTACTGGCACATTATTAACACATTATTATTAACTGACTGGCGCATTATCAATGCATTATTAACTCTCCTTTTGTGTTCCTTGGAAGACAAAGGCATACAGGGTTTGGAATGACATGAGGGTGAGTAAATGATGATGAAATTATCGTTTTTAGGTTTTTAATGTCCAAAACATGATCTGTATCCATAGTTAATGGTGCTGGCCTTGCTATGGCAACATGTGACATCATCGACTTGCATGGTGGAAAGCCTGCTAACTTCCTGGACCTGGGTGGAGGTGTAAAGGAGAACCAGGTGTACGTAGCCTTCAAGCTTCTCACTGCCGATCCCAAGGTAGGAATGATTATGTCAATGTAAATACCCCTCAAACACAAAGTTACTTTACTTCCACCATAAAATATTAATATAAAGTTGTTTTGAGAGTGTGATAAGAAATAAAAAGTTAAAGTTGATCTCCTTTAACTTCATTACAGTTCTCTATTTAGTACTACTTTTCTGCTCTTTGAAGTTTCCTCCGTCTGAGATTTTGTTGACTCCTTAGGCACCTCAAAAGACTGTGGGCTTGTGGCCGAACCAAGTTCTTTTTACGATCATTACGAGCTTGCTCTCTGATCAATATCTTCGCTACAGTCACACTTTTCAGCTCTGGAATTGTAAACACACCAAGACACACACACACCTCATAACTCATCTTTTCTCCAATTATTTTCTCAAATTCTTTTCTCCCCCAGACACACACTTGCTGTTGATTACTCGCTCTGGAGCGCAAGGTCCTTTTTCTTGCAGCTTTTACAAGCTGAGGAGTTGTTTCTCAGATGCAGAAGCAGACCGGAATTCTTGGCACGTTTCTGATAATTTGCTTGTATTTGTTGTAAGTACACATGTCAATATGCACCTGATTTGGTTTCAGCTCAGTGTGTTTTTTTTTTGTATTCAGGATGCACACTGATATCTTCATAACAAAACTCTGTTTACAAATAATGTGAAACATGGAATTCATCTAGTATCAGGTTCATTGTGCGTCAGTAAACAATGGGATGCTGGGATTTAATAGCACACCTTGTTTTCTGAGTATTCCAGCTCGAAGCAGGAAGACTACGCACATGCAGAAAGTGATTTCATCTAAAGATTGCATCACTACATATTCATATGGTTCTTCTCAGATGGAAGATGCACTTTTGTTTTTCTAAGAATTTATCAGCAAAGAAAAACAGAGAAGAAAACCATGAAACCTTTTCCAGAAAGTCAAACATTTATTGTTGCCAAACAACGCAAAAAAGGGATCTACAGTATGTTATAATATTTTGCCCACTGAATCATACTTGATTAGATAAAGAAGATTTTGTTGAATATTTCTCTCCAAGGTGAAGTATGTAGTTCCAGTCTCCTCCTGTCTCTCCAGCCCTCCTGTCATCAACGGGGTACCTGAAATTTTCTAAACTCTATTGGGGTAGATTGGCGGCCCTCCCCTACAGTCACACAGTTCCCATTCTGGAGCCTCTGTGTACAGCGATTTGCATTTCACAGAAGCGTTCAGAGCCACCCAGGCTCTGTGGAAGGAATATTAATGGGAATGTTAATTATTGGATCCTCTGGCGGGATGAAATACGCAGTTGGCTTCTTTCATCCATCGGAAATGTTTGATTTGTTTGTTTTAGGAATCTTTTCCCTTGCCTCCTTCAAATCATTCTCATCAATTTAACAATCGATTGGTGGTAGGAATCAACCCACCCATGCCTGTCAAAAAATTCTCCAAAAGTGAAATAGAAAACCAATAACTCAAATGGTCCTAAAACCGACACCTGAGGAACACCGCTCTTCTAGTATAGTAATGTATTCATTTGAGGAATGTTCTGGGGTTCAATGCAAATTAAGCTTAGCTGACAGCAGTTGTCGCATAATGTCGATTACCACAGAAAATAATTATGACTTGTCCATAATTTTTTTAAGCAAAAATACATTTAAAGTGAAAGCAACCAGACCAGGTAATACACATTAAAATACACTGTTTATAGCCACTAAAATTACACTGTTTATAGCCACTAAAATAAATATTATGCATGTTAACATGAGACAAACAGAATTACCTACTAAACTGTGTAAAGTAGTAGCTAACTTTAAACTTTGTCATGACAACATAGTGCCTATAATACACATGCCAAATGTTTGTGCAAGGATACCAAGAAGAGATGTTATATAACTTCCTTATTTACATAAAGTAACTTGAAGATATTACATTGGTGATGAATTACTAATTTATCCACCTCCACCGTTGTCCTACTGTAAAAGTGATTGAGAACATTTGAAAGAGATTTTCTGTTAAACCCTCCAGATGCAACAATTTTCAGTTTTGAACTAAGGGTTGAGTGAAATTATATCTGAAGTAATCAACATTATTCAAAATAATATTGTCAAGCTTACATTTTTTTTAACCCAGAACAAGTACAGATAGAATTGCGGTGTTGTACAATTGAGGACTTTGAAAGTGAAGCATGGAGTTGAAGCTGATGTACGTTCAGGCTGCCTTTCTTTAGAGTCTGCAGGGAGGCAAATGCATTGTATATACACTCTAAAAAATGCTGGGTGTTAACCCAACTTTGGGTCAAATAGGACCTAACCCCATTTTTGGGTAAACGTAATGAAAATTTAACCCAAAAAAAAAAAAAAAAAAAAAAAAAAAAAAAAAAAAAAAAACAAAAAAAAAAAAAAAAAAACAAAAAAAAAAACAAAAAAAACAAAAACAGTGGGTTAGTCCCTATTTGACCCAAAGTTGGGTTATAACAAGAGTGTATGCACTCTTTTGATATACAAGATTTATTTTATTCTCAGAGAGGCACTCTTGAACTGTCTCCCACTTTCACTTTCTTAGTTTCTCTCCTTTTTTTCATTGGACATGGGGCATTTGCTCCCTGAGTCTTTTTTCTTCCCATCCCAACCCTATTAAAACAGCCTCTCTTTTTATATTTATAATGCTTGGGTTGATACATGAAGGCAGTATCATAAAAGTATGTGCAGAGTGGACACATTTTGTAACACCTGGATTACATAAGTCAGTCTCTGTCAATAGGCATTGTTCAGGCTCTTTATTTACGACACTGAAATGCAGAAAAAGAGCGATGGAGAACTCTTTACTTTTAAACTTTGTCAACACGCACCATACACGGTGCATAGAAAAGTTTTATCACAGAACATGAATAAAACATTACACATTTGCCACGGTTTTAGAAAAAGCCGAAAGCACCTGCTAGTTGAATCTAAATGGAAACGGCTAAACAACGCTGTTATCCCACCCCCTCCCTCCGAAGTTAGATGTGGGAGACGTGGATGGATAGATGTTTTGCTCATGGCTATTTGGTCCCTATGCAGTGTAGTTTGGAGTAGGAGTGAATTAGGGCTGTGCTCCCAGGCACTGGGTGTTTGATGAAGGTGCTTGGCTGGGTAATTGTGACCGGTGGGGTTTTCACCTGCCCTGGGTAGAGAAGGCTGCAGCACCGGGTTGTGTGATGTGTATTTGAGGTTAACTAGGAGCCAGCTCTGGGGCTTGATACTATTTGCTGGCCACTGCAAGGTAAATCTGAAACAAATGCTGTTGTGTGTCAGTTCTGTTGGTCAAACCGCTGTGAACATGAATGTTAGAGGTCCCATACAGCACATTAATGTGTTATCTTGGAGATAACAACTCACTCATTCTGTCCTGGAGATGACACATGTTTGCTAAGGGCATCATGGGATTGAATATGCCTCTCTAACACTGAAATGGTGCTGGTGCTTGACCGGGGAATCTGCCAGCCTCTCTCAGAACTGGTCCATGTTGAAAGACAGACAATGATGTACCTGACTGCATGAAGTGCTCACATTTTTTATTTATTTATTTTGGCCAAAGTGAAAGGATTGACTTGAATTGTACCGCGGGATCATCCTTGGCAAGTGCTGTATGTCGAAGGTTGCTACTTTAAACTTGTAAATGTAATATAAATTTTTTACAAGTTGAATGAAATGAGTGGAAAGAGTTTTTAAACTTCCAAACAGTTATTGGTTCTGTATGCCATAATCACAAGTATAACAAAGAAATTATGAATTGAATTTGCTATTATGAATTGTAAATCATAACATTTATTTTAGACCAACATGAAAACAAAGTGAGTTAGAGTTATGATTTACGAACAACAATTTAGATAAGTATACAAATAAAATAATTAACAAAGAATATGTGTAGGGATGTTACGATGACGAATGCCGTGAATTTTTGAAGCAATTAGACATTCTACAATCTAGTTAAGTTAAAAAAGGTGGGTGGAAAAGAGCACAGGCCAAAGCCTGGGAATGTTTCGATGAGAAGAATGTCTTGATTGGTATACTTTGTAAATTGATTGTGGTTTGTTTGAAATGTCATATTTCAATTTCCAAAGGAGAAGTTCAGGATTGTCCAAGCCCATATAAAAGGGACATTCTTTCATTATAATAATTGTTACATTCAGTCTTTATTAAAAAAAACAGTGAAAGTAACCTCCATATTGTGAAATACGTATCATGAATCGTATCACATAGTGAGTTAAGTGAATCATTACATCCTAAATATTTGTAAATATTTATCTTGAAATGAGAAATTAAAACAGGGTTGAGAAATCAGGTTATAATGATATACTGTATAAGTATAGTATAAATCAAACAATCTAATAACTAATAGCAGTAATACACATGGATCAGTATACTACGTTTAAAAAGTTTGGGGTCGGTAGATGTTTATAAGATGTTGAAAGTCTCTCACAAAGGCGGCATTATTGATCGGAAGATATGGTAAAAAAGGTCACATATCCTTCCAAAAATCATTATAATATGACAGATTTTTGTCAAGATACTTTGACGAATAGAAAGTTAAAAAAACAGCATTTATAGGACATAAAAGGTCTGTACTTGGATCAGTATAATGCATTAGTACTGTTATTTTTATCATAGAATGTTATGGCAAGTTATGAAATGTTTATATCAAGTAATTTTTATATTCAGTTATTATATTGTATTTTATCATTTAGATTATATGTTATTTATGTTCCATTTTAAAAGGATTCAAACTTATTTTATCCGAAAATCTGTCATTTCAATACGTGTTCTGTTTCCACAATCACCCATATCTTATCCAACATCCTCAGTGGATGTGCTGCAAAATCCTATTGACTCGTTGAGTCCTGCTTCACGGCCAGAAACTCTCGGAGGAGCATGGGGAGAGCATGCTAGTGAGTAAAGCAGGATGGAAAGATGCGGTAGGGTAATGAAAAGTGAAAGAGAGGTTCATGCTGGAGGATGAGAAGCCCTCTTTCTGCTCTCCTCATTACTGTCTGTGCCACTGTCAGCTCAACATTAAGCACAACTCTGGCCTTTATATATCAGTACAAACACACAAATATACTCTCGCTTCCACCTTGCACATACTCCATCATTTGTATCCTTTGGGGCCTCCATGCCCCTGTCATCTCCATTGTGCTGGTGATGTTCGTGTATAATGATCAGTCGTCCCTTGTCGACTGTCTCAGGCCTGGGGGAATCACATTTCCCATTTGTCCCAAACACAGGCAATAAGAGCCAGCCCAATCTCCCAGCCCCAACATGGCCACCTCAGTAATGGAGCTCATTTCCCCTGCGCCTGGCTGTCTGGCCCCGGACCGCGCCTTGACGGAGCCCCGCATCGCCAGATCCTCGGCCCTGCACTCAGACAATTAATGCTGACTGATAGAACAATGTCTCGCTGGCAGGAGACACATTTATTTTGTGTTCGGGCTGCTGAAGCTCAAGGAACAGTGAGGAATACATAAGCAAACAATAACTAATCTTTCCACACTTGCTGAAATTGTATGGTGCCCGCAGTCCTGCATCAATTTGATCCCTGAAAGGAAACACGTAGACCGTGTTTTCTGTTATGTGATTACTCGCTAGTAATCAGTCTACCTGGTTAGGTAGACCCGCAGAACAAGTTAGCTCCTAAGTGGTCGGGAGTTTGGGGGTTTTCTCGCTTTTTCAATATTGTCAACACTTGTTTCAAAACTTTCTTTCCCCCCCATGAGTATGATGGATGATGCTTTACAAAAACCAATAAAACTAAGCTCTGTTCTTTCTGATGTGCTAGCAAGTGAGCAGCAAAGAAGCTGCTTTCAGTATAACCTTGCGTGCATGAAGTCTCTGGAGTATGCTTGTTTTGTTTTGAAAATGTTCTTCACGTAAGGCGTTTCTCAAAAAAGGTTTGAGAGCTTGTTATGCAAATTCGGGATAGAAAAATGTGCTCAGAAATGCAAATCCTGCATTCTGGTTTTTCCGAATGAGGCAATATCTGTTGGATTTTCAGTAAGATCTCTTGGAGGTAGAAAAAAAACGTTTTATTTTTTTAGTCCAGGTAATTATTTAATCTTCACAGCAGAACTTTTTGCAGATTTAGAGGGGATGCAAACTGTAAAATGACTTAAGTTGTTTTAGCTTTGGGTCTAATGGGATGTTTTGCACTCTAGTGGTCTGAGTCTTTGGGCTGAAGATTAAAGTGATTTATTTTGAAGTAGAAATGTGGTGAGATCACAACCCTCCCTGTTGTGTCCACCTTCTGCTATATTGAAGCAGTGATGAGATAAGAATAAACCGAATGGCCAGTATGGCCAGTACACCAGAAAAGCGAACGGACTGGTGACACAAAAATAGCACTTTGTAATGTTAAACGTAAAGCTAGGTGTAAAGTCTGTGCCAACAAACAGAACTGCAAATAATGAGGTTCACATAGTTGGGTCGACGATATCGTTTTTTTGAAGCCATTGCACGATATCTTAGAGAGGAGGTCCCCAACAACCGGGTCGCGACCCACTACCGGGCCTTGGAAGAATTGGTACCGGGTCGCAAGAACGTTCTGGGAAAATGGGTTATATGATATTCATTATCTGAAACGTGACACTCTGTTTTTATTATTAATGATTGTTCTAATTATTCGTTATTCTTTGTATGCGAGCTATGGAAGGTAGCAATGTGACAATATAGGTTAAATAAGTAAATGGAAAGATTGCTTGATCTGTTCAACTTAGGAGGTAAAAGGATCGCAGGTTAGTTGATACTAATCGTAAAGTGATGAGGAACCCTACCTTTGCGGCACGCTACGGTGATTCGCAGTTGTAATTTGCCGTTTACAGAACAAGCAATTTTAAACCCAAGAAGAAGAAGCGAAGCGAATTCGTCTAGTGCTGTTCCGCACACAATCAAGGTGTGACAAAGAGCGCGGAATACCGAGTTTGGTAATACCCATAAAATTAGCCATGTCAAAAACCCTTCATGACATCTCATTCTCGTGCTTAAATCTTTTTTGCTTAACCGAAAAAATTGTCGATCTGGTGACTCAACAAAAAAGAAAAACCCACAATATATGGTTGAACACTATAGAATGCATTAATACTATAAATGGTCCGTGCGAGATGTTCCAAAGTAACCGGTCTTGTGTAAAAAAGTGGTGGGAGAACCCTCTATTAGAGGCAGGGGGCCGAGCGCAATATAAGCCGAGATATATATATATATCTATATTATATATATAGATGATAACTGAGTATAATTTATTTAATGGAGGTTTAAAAAACCAAATTAAAATATTTAGAATTTTTTTAACATTTTTTTAAATTTTTCGGGAGGAGCACGCACTGATAATTAATACGGCCAGTTCATCATCAGTAATTACAACATCTATCCAATCAGCTCAAGAGAGAACCCCTATAAATAATCAAAGCAGCCTTTACTTCATTATCTCTTGTCTTTCAGCATTCGGTTCGCTCCCTTTGCCATTTTATCACAGACCCAATTTCCCGTCCAACGAAAAGACCTATACTGGGGATTTTTCAGATCCTCCGCCGCAATTAGCCGGCCCCATGATCACTCCTTCTCCGCCAGACACGGCCGCCGGGCACCAGGCGTCATCATGGCCGCTGCTCTTCTCGTCAAGCCACACGCTCTGGCCAATAGACCGTGCAAAGCCCCGAGCTCGCCTCACTCGACACCACCATCGTCCCACACAAGACCCGGCTCTCCTCGAGCTTTGGGTCACAGCGGCAGGCCTTAAACGAGCCTGGGCCGCGCCCCCAGATCTCACACTCGCTTCCCGCTGCGGATCAGCCTTTCACCGCGGCTCTTCCGGCCATACGCAGCCGGGCCTCCAGCTCCCCCAGCAGACGCTAGCTCAAGGCTTCCTCCACGAACGGCGCAGACCGTGTTGCAAATTAATACATTTTCAGGTGAAGTCGCTAAAGGCAGGTTTTCGTGGCTAAAATTTGTTAAATGACGTTATGACATAAACGGATGTTGGTGCCATTTTGAAACCACGAAGCAAACGTTTTTCCCAAAAGTTTATCATCCACTGAAATGTCTGAAAGCGTTACATTCGCCTTACCGTGCATGTATAAAACCTTACTGATGATACAGATTGAACAGACAATAAATTCTACGCAATTCTGCTGGCAGGATCAATTAATTCATTTACAGAAATATTCACCATTTACTGACACGCCCACGGCGCTCACTCAGATTTGATCTAAAACGCAACTGCCCTGTGTTTTGCCGCAGGACAACAATCAAGTGAGTACATTTCCTGTCGTCTTTTTAGGTCTGTAATATGAAGAGCGTGCAAAGTAAATATCCTTAGCAACAGTGTGCAAGTGAATCGCACATAACTGCAAAATTAGCCTTACCGGTATAAACATGTCTATTGGTAAAAATGCAGTGTTGCTAGACGTACGATAATCGTCGTATTTGTACGATCGTTTTTGGTGATGGAAAAATGAAGTTTTGCGAAGCACCGAGGCTTTCCCCCCAACCGTATCGTAAAAAGGTTCATTACTCGGAAGCTTTTCGAGACGGTGCACACTAACGACATCTTGAGGTCAAAAGGTGAAAAAAGCTGCCTTTGTGTCCCAGATGACCCAGCCATTTTTGGACTGTTTCAGATAATAAATTAGCTTGTGCTATGAAAACCTGTATAAAGCAAGAAACTTAGAAAATATGGAGTACATAAAATAAGGTCTTCCATGGCGGTCTTTTGTAGTACACAACAGGAAGAGCGCTCGTCCGCGAAATAAAAGTTGCGGAAAATAGTAAGGCGTAGGCATCTATGATCAAAATAACGAAGTAAGTTACATAGAATGGCAGCCAAAAGTCGGTTTGCAGTGGGAAGGACAACAGTGAGTTGTTAAAAAAAAAAAACAAACACTTTTTACATCATTAAAAATAAATAATAATTTTATAACTAAATTGATGCATCATAAATAGACTGAGGAAATCCAGTTAGTAGTGTATACCGGCAGGACAGTCACCAATGTAATGTTTCTAGGTATTTCGTCGCACTGTCGCATCCAGTGTGAGACCACTGCAGCCTAGGGTATCTTCGTGGTAATTTGGAAGGTCGGTGGTCAAATGTTGTGGTTTAGATAAATAGCGGTTTCGGTACGTGACTCGTGTACGATATTTTTCTTCCAAATATGATAATTTTGAGCAATACAATATTTTGGTACGATACTTGGACATTTCCAATCCGGTGGCACTGGTACAATGTCTCACATGACTAAACATGCGTCTTTGTTTTCAAAAGCCTCTGTTTCCTCAGTCCATACTACAATGTGAAAATGGCATTTTCAAATTTATCCGCTCTGGAAAGCATTTTAAAAGCTCTGATTTCCTGGATTCCTTGTTCTATTGCGGATGGAAGGCCCAAACGAGAGGAAAATATGCATTTTCAACGGAAATGTTTTAATGTGGACAAGGCTTGAGGAGTTGCCGAACCTAGCAACAAATTGGCTGCAACACAAACTAGCTGCAAACTCTGCAGGGACTACCCAGCGCCATTTCAGCTTGTCCCAAAATGTCACCTACAAACCATGTTCACTTTGTCCGTGTGGCTACAGCATAAACAGCGAAAGGCAAGTGCAAACGCTTCGTTTGCAACCGGCATCACATCTCAGTAGTTTAGTCCTGTGACTTCTAACCCTTTCTTTTTCCTTCAGTGGCCTCCAGCCTGTAGCAGAAAGCCTAGTGTGATGCTACCTCCGCTAGAAGTGCAGGCTACACAGGATCTTCGGAATGTCACAACCCCACCCCCTTCCCATGGCCTACAGCTACGGCTGCCCAAGCAAATTGGCCTCCAGCTCCCGTGGCAGATGCTAGCGTGAGCACGCCTCCGCTAGTGGTGCAGACCCATTCACAGCCCTTTCCTTACCCCACTCCCAACCCCCTCCCCTACCCTACTCATGGCCTGCAGCCCCATCATCCAGCTCTAGCGTGAGGCTTCCTCAGCTAGCAGCAAAAGCTCCGACGCCCACCATTCCATCTCTCCTTCCCTATGTTTTTCCCACCCCCGGGACCGACCAAAGCGTGAGGCAGCCTCCGCTAATGGCGCAGGCTCCGGCGCCCCCATTCCCCCCTTCTTCCCTATGTTTTGCCCCCTCCCAGAGCCGACCAAGGCGTGAGGCCGCCTCCGCTAATGGCGCAGGTTCTGGCACCCGTTATTCCCTCTCTCTTTCCTGCTCTTTCTTCTGATCTCGCCTCCTGAGCCGTTCCAAGCGCGAGCTTGCCTCCGCAGGCGTTTCTGGTGGCTACTTTCCCTACCCCCATCCCCCATGCCCACTCATCCTACTGTCTGTCCACAGCCATGCCCCTACCTATGCCACCAAACCTCATCTGTATTTCCCCACTGCCGCAGCAGTGTCTGCTCCCGCAGGAGCCTTCTCTGTATTTCCCCACTGCCGCAGCAGTGCCCGCTCCCGCAGGAGCTCTTCCATATTTCCCCACTGCCGCAGCAGTATCTGCTCCCGCAGGCGCTGTAACTGTTTTCCTAACGCACACCATCCCCTCTCTTCCCCTCTTTCTCCGCCCCGAGCCACCCCATAGTGAGCACGCCTACGCAAGCGGTCAGGCAGCTGTCTTTCCACATCCGATGCATGCTCTTCCTTCAGCCATGACCCTACCCCATCCCTCCAACCACTCCCGCCAGAATATCACACCCTTTAACGGCAAATACATAATGACCCATAAAACAGCACCTGCTCCCGCAGGATGCTTAACTATATTCAATGACGCAGCAGGGTTGACTCCGCAGGAGCCTCTTTCTGTAGTTACCCACGCAGCAGCAGTGTTGCGACGCAGGAGCCCTTTCTGTTTTTTCCCCACTGCCGCAGCAGTGTCCTCTCCCGCAGGAGCTTTTTCTGTATTTCCCCACTGCCGCAGCAGTTGCCGCAGGAGCCTCATCTGTATTTCCCCACTGCCGCAGCAGTGTCTGCTCCCGCAGGAGCCTTTTCTGTTTTCCCCACTGCCGCAGCAGTGTCTGCTCCCGCAGGAGCCTTTTCTGTATTTCCCCACTGCCGCAGCATTGTCTGCTCCCGCAGGAGCCTATCTGTATTTCTCCACTGCCACAGCAGTGACCGCACCCGCAGGAGCCAGCCCATCCCATTCACCCGAACCCTTGACCCACCACAACCAACCCCCCTTAACGTCACATAATCCATCCACAAGGGCCCATGCCCCACCCAAGCATCAACAGTCCCGCTCCCGCAGTGAAGTTACTGTTTCCAACTGCCGCAGCAGTATCTGCTCCCGCAGGAGCTTTATCTGTATTTCCCCACTGCCACAGGAGTGTCTGCTCCCGCAGGAGCCTTATCTACATTTCACTACTTGCGCAGCAGTGTCTGCTCCCGCAGGAGCCTTTCTCTGTTTTTCTCCACTGCCGCAGCAGTGCCTGCTCCCAAAGGAGCCCTATCTGTATTTCCCCACTGCCGCAAGAGTAGTGGACTGACCCGCAGGAAGACTTCTCTATTTTCCCCCGCGCAAGCAGTGCGGTTCAGCAGGAGCCTTCTCCCTATTTACCACTGCCGCAGCAGTGGCACGCCGCGCCCGCAGGAGGCCGATCGTATTTACCCACGCCGCAGCAGGCCTGGCCCGCAGGAGCCCTATCTGTATGTTCCCACTGCGCTAAGCCAGTGAACGCCCTCAGGAGCCTCTTATCTAATTTCGGCACTGCCGCAGCAGTGTTGCCCCCAGGGCCTTATCTACATTTACCCAAGCCGCAGCAGTGTCTCGTCCAGCAGGAGCCTCTCTGTTATTTCCCTACTGCCGAGAGAGCCACCCGCAGGAGCTTTTCTACTTATCTAACCATTACTTCTCTCTCATGCACGGAACGCTTCCACAACAAACGTACACACACCTTCCGTAGAACTGCCCCGACCACACAGTTCACAGTTACACCAAAGGACGTCCAGCACCCCTCTAACATTAAGCCTTGCTTTTTTGGGGGTAGTAATGCACGTATCTGGCTGCTGTCCTGTTATAAATTGCTTTTGGGGGAGCGCTTTTTGGGCCGGGCTGAACACCGAGCTCGGACCCCTCTCCCCGGACAGGGGGAGGGTGCCCCGGGCTCGGGAGTCTTGCCGAGCTCGGAGCTCTCTCCCTGGACAGCACGCCAAATATGCATAACCCTTTGTTAATTATAAGAAAGTGCGAATCGTGAAGTGATGTTTACAAACAAATTTCGGGAGGAGCACGCACGGATAATTAACACTGCCAGTTCATCATTAGTGATTACACCATTTATTCAATCAGCGCAAGAGAAAACTCCCATAAATAACCAAGTACGCCATACCTTCGTTATCTCTCGACTTTCAGCATCAATCCGCCACCCCGACCTCGCACCGTCAGCATAGTTTCTACCCCAGCACGGGGAGAAGCACTCGGTGGGAGCGCTTTTGGCCAGGCTGGACACCGAGCTCGGACCCCTCCCCCCGGACAGGAGGGGGTGCCCTTGGCTCGGGAGTCTTGCCAAGCTCTGAGCCCTCTCCCTGGACAGCACACCAAATACACATAACCTTTATTAATTATAAGAAAGTGCGAACTCGTGAATTGCTACTTTAAGGAATTGGAAAGCTTTTGGGGAAAAAGGTAAACAAGAAAGTATTCGGTTTGACTTCATATTACTAAATAATATAAATGCAATCATTAAATACCTTTTAATTACTTTGGTTAACTGTTCTATCGAAAGATAGACAGATTCTGTCTATTCGACAGAACTGTTGGCCGAAAATAAACAAATGTGAAGTAGGAGAGAAAAATGAGCGCCCCGGGCCTACCGAAACCCGCTACAAGCAGCACTGGTTCTGGCAGGGAGGCGGGGTAGCGCGCTAAATCAAGGAGGGTTGTCGAATTAAAAAATGGCAAAATATCGGCCAACATATTGGCATGGCGAATATCGGTCGACCTACCCCGTTGTAAACAACAACTACGCATTGCAAAAGCGCAGATAACAAGGCATGTCAGGATATGAAGACTCTGGCATTGGATTTTGATTAATTACTTTCAAATATGGGTTTATTAACATTAGTCAGGGACGGCACCGACCTTTTGAGGGGCAGGGGATCAAGGTGGAAAAAAGGACAGTTCATATTTTTATATTTTGTCTGAAACAAAACGGTAATATATAGGGGTGTGCGATATGACAAAAAATATCGCAATTTTCTTGGATTTGATCAATAACTATATTTAGATGATAATTTGCTGAGTGTGTTATTGTGCTGATATTTGATAAGGATAAGGTTGATAAGGACTACTGTGGACAGCTGACTCCAAAAGTTTTTCATATTCTGCATAATCTATGTGGTGATCAGTTCACAGCAGTGATAAAAATTAATCTTTTCCAATAAGTTTAAAAATGATTTTTTACCTTTTATGGGCATTTTTACCTTTATGAAGCTTTATGAAATGTGTGCATCATCTTTTCAGTCAAATTCTTAAACTGAATCAGTCAATTAGAATAATAAGTCATTTGGGCGGCCCAAGCGAGAATCAGTGTTGACAAAATTCATGCAATGAAGAGGAAACACAGAAGCTGTATCTGAAGTGACATTATATGTACTTACACAGGATTTAAGGCGGACATGAAGCTTTAACTGCAGTTACAATGCATGATACGTTTGAGTTATTTAAAATAAAACGTTGATATGATATTTGAATTATAAAAAAAAAAGAAGAAGGTATTTTAAATGTGCAATTTAAAACTGCCAAGTAGGTGGCAGCAAGACGATAAGGAGTCATGCGATGAAACGAATCATGAAACGGTGTTCATTCGAACGAAAAACATCATGTTGCCAGAGGACGCAATTGGATAAGTATATTTGTTGGCGAACATAAGCAAAAAAACAGTCACTATTGTGTTATAGTAAGTGTGCTTACACTTCTTGTGTAGTGAATGCTGGTAAAGTCGTATGAATTATAAATATAAAATCTGCCAAATATCTTGATGCGACAGTCTACATGCATTTTAAGAAACGAATCTGCAGGTGAAACGACACCGACGTGTATATCCTACTCGGATCTATTGCCTTAGCTAAAACGTTAGATACAGTAACTTCATGGTAGCTCTCGACATGGTCATGGATGTTAGACGATGTTTATTTGGCATAAGACGTAAATTCGATGTGCACAGGTCGATTTTAGGGGGGGGGGGGGGTTCTTTGTAACCCACTACCTCCATCGCAAGACAAACATAACTGGAAAGGGAGGGGGGCTTCACTTCTGTGGCTCTGTCTGTCTGTAATGTGATGTGTCGATCAATGTGTGCTACACTGCGGTGTTGCGCGGAGACGCGGAGGGGAGAATATATATATATATTCATTTATTTAAAAAAAAAAACCCCAGAAAAAAAGGTCACTTTCTCGAGGGAAGAGAAAGGGCGGTGCTCCAAAGCCCCCTTTGTGTCTATGGTGCCACATGCTGAAACATATGTTAACTTTATAAAAGTTTGGATCAAGTCAAATTTATGTTTTGAAAAAAGGAAGTCTCGTATGTGAATCAACACACTGCATTACTTGATCCAAACATACAGTTGAAAACAGTTGATATGTAGCGAAATGAAACATGTGAATGAAGAAAATGATACAATGTAAAAAAAAAGTGTTCTGTTTTAATATATTTTAAAAGTAAGTTATTTCCGGTTACACTTTACTTGAAAGGGGTGGGTAAGACTGCCCTGACAACTCATAATAATGAGAACTTAAGTGCAGCCAAATTTTTTGTAACCTGGCCAGACTGTGCCTTGCCACAAGTTGTTCTGAGCTATTCAGGCAGTCCTTGACCTCATGAGTCTCCTGCTCTGACAGCACTGGGAGCTGTAAGGTCGGATATTAGACAGGTGTGTGGCTTCCAATCAAGTCTACTCAGTATAAATCTCAAACACAGCTGGACTCAAATGAAGGTGTAGAACCATCAAGGATGATCAGAAGAAATGGACAGTTCCTGAGTTAAATATATGAGTGTCACACAAAGGGTCTGAATACTTAGGACCATGTGATATTTCAGTTTTTCTTTTGTAATAAATCTGCAAAAAAGTCAACAATTCTGTGATTTTCTGTCAATATCGGGTGCTGTGTGTACATTAATGAGGAAAAAAAAAAAAAAAACTTAAATGATTTTAGTAAATGGCTGCAACATAACAAAGAGTGAAAAATATAACGGGGTCTGAATACTTTCCGTACCCACGGTAGCAAATTATATATATCTACATACATAAATACAACACAATATATTTTCAAATAGTGATTTTAAATTTTATTAATTTATTTGAGAATACTACAACTACTATAAATTAGAATATTTATTATAAACATCATGTCTCATTACACTAAAAAATTATTTTTGAAGTTGTAAATAAAACAAAGATTATTGTACGTTTCACAAGAAAATACTATTCAGTCTTTGTACATGGTACTTGCATGTAGTAATTTGTGAAAATGATTAGCATTATATTGTACTCTCATATATACATAAAACTATGATATAGGGGTACATTACCTAGACAGATAAATGTAATTATTAAATTTTAAAAAAGATGGATTTGTATTATAATTTTTAATAGTACTATACTATTATATGTGTATATATTATTTAGTCATATTGATATGTAATCACAAAATTTCGGACCATATTGTGCAGCCCTACAAGCAAGCACAGCATACCTGGACCTTATAAAATACAAATACAAATAAAATAGCAGTTTTAAAATCAGAAAATATAAATTTTCCTCCCCCCAAATCATGCAGCCCTTGTGTCTTCACATACTTTCAAACGTGTACATCCAGCAACACCACCTCATACAGCGCAAGACATTGAAAACCAGCACACTTGCAAAGATGTGCTACCTTTTCCCGTGAAGGAGAAGGAGGCAGTGGGGAAGTGTTGATGAGCGTGTTAGGAGGTGCGTTTGTCTCCCATACCAGGCCGGGGAGGAAGCCCTCAATCAGTTGGCACTGGGACAATTACAAAGACGGCCATATGGTCTCTCAAACAAGGGCTTTAGCCAACGGCTCCGTGCGTGTGCAACAATCTCCCAATTTCCCACCAGGCAAATCGCCCAATTGTCTGGCTGATCTTTAACAAGAATACAAGGACAATAAATCTGAAATGTTCATTAGAAACGCTATAAAAACTTAATTAGGATTATGGTGGAAATTA